>OZ024902.1:40260205-40860205 GCA_964017125.1 Flabesymbios commensalis | reverse complement strand
GAGGGAGAGGCTCTGAGAGAGAGGCTCTTAGAGAGATGCTCTGAGAGAGAGGGAGAGAGAGGGAGTGGAAGGGAGATAGAGAGCGGCTCTGAGAGAGAGAGGCTCTGAAAAAGAGAGGGGGGAGAGAGAGGCTCTGAAAGAGAGAGGGGGAGAGAGGCTCTGAGAGAGAGAGGCTCTGAGAGACAGAGAGGGGGGAGAGAGGCTCTGAGTGAGAGAGGGGGAGAGAGAGGCTCTGAGAGAGAGAGAGGGGGGAGAGAGATGCTCTGAAGGAGTGAAAAAGAGAGGGGAGAGAGAGAGAGGCACTGAGAGAGAGAGATGCTCTGAGAGAGAGGGGGAGAGAGAGAGACTCTGAGAGAGAGAGAGAGAGAGAGAGAGAGAGAGAGAGACGGGGAGAGAGAAGCTCTGAGAGAGGGGGGAGAGAGAGAGGCTCTGAGAGAGACAGGAGAGGGAGAGGTCCCACAATAACGGCCAACATACTGAAAATTGGGCAGAACTTACAGTCTGTCCTGAAAGAACGTCCAACAATTGAACAAACGGAATCTGTCCTATGAGTATGAGGCTATGAAAACAGCCGACATAGTAAAATTATTGGGTAGAACTCACAATCTGTCCTGGAAGAACGTCCGACAAACGGAATCTGTCCTACGAAAACAGCCGACATGATAATGACATTGAACATCTGTCCTGACATCACGGCCGACATTACTCGGACTGAAAGGATGTTTTGTTCAGTCCATCCATTTTAGTTAGTCACGTGGCATGGAGCCTTATTTTCGCGTATCTATACTAACCATAATACAGAGAGAAACCAGTGTTCGCTAATTCAGGTAGCATGCATTGAAATAACGCTATATATTTGCCCATGATTCGGACGTGACGACTCGGACAGAAATAGTGTTAGGCATTTTAAATGTGGATAAATGCCTCAGACTCCAGTGGACAATGGATTCTATGGGATCATAAGATGCCAGGACGCTATTACTACAAGTTAACGCGGCATCACCTTAAACATGTGCCTTCGTAAAAAAATAAAATGGTTTGTTTCAAGACCATGTATGTGGGACAGACATAGCAACGTCCGACAGGTGGTTTTTTAAAGCACTTTCCAGTATGAAAGAATGAAATGATTATGGATAATGTAACGTGGTATATTACTTCAGCTCTCCCTTATTAATCCTGGGACAGGTATTTCGTCATTTGCATATTATAATATGTGTTTTTACAAGTCACACCAATAGCTGCTAAAAATGTCCAAAAACGTCCGACAGATTCAGGGAATATTATTTGGAAATACTGTTCAAATTACTACTAAAATCCTACAGAATTGCCCGATCTTATCTTTTCTGTCTATTTATCATTTTGGCAACCTATATTTAGGTCTGTGCCATTTCTCAGACTGTAATTTCGTATCAAAAATCAAACTTGTTTCCAGGTGGTGTCATTGGTATACCATAACCGTATTAATGCCCAAAAGGGTTCTAACATTTGTGAAGTTAATTTAGAGAAAGAGGACTGCTCCTCAGTACTAATAACAATTGGAAGACAAAGATTTCGAGCCTTAATTGACACAGGTGCTCAAGTGTCAATCATTTCAGACAGGATTATGCACAGATTAAAGGGTCATGATCTACTAGAAAATACACAGTTAAAGCTACGGACTGTCAATGGTGGTAAAATAAAAATTGCCGGCATCGCCGATGTGAAATTCAAAATAGGAAAATTGTATAAGAAACACCCTTTTTACGTAACAGAAGGTGTCTCTCAAAATGTGATTTTGGGGAGAGATTTTCTGGTTACAAATAAAGTTAAACTGGATTTTGAAAATACCCAGCTTACAATTGACCAACAAACTATACGCATGGAAGATGACGCATACATAGCCTCCTTTGTGAGATTAGCCCAGGACGTTGTTTTGCCACCACAGACAGCTGCCGTATGCAATACCAGACTAAAACACGGGGGACTTGAAAAAACGGTATATAATATTAGTGCAATCAAAACAGGGTTTGTGGAAAGAGAACCGGGTCTGTTAGTGACAAATACCATAGCCGAAAACAAAAACAAAAAAATTCCCATACAAATATGTAACCACACAAACCGCACATTTAAGTTACGCAAGGGCAATGTGGTCGGTAAAGCAGAAAGGGTTAATGTGTCGTGTATACAATCTGTCAACTATCCGGGGCCAAAGACTGGGGGAGGTGAGTACCAATCAGAGACTGCTAGACGTAAACACGACGGAGGAAGTGAGTATCTAGAGTCTGTGGACTCAGAGTCTACAGTGACGGGGGGAGGTGATGAGGCCGTGTTAGAAGTAGGACAAATAACTGCACCCCCTGAGTATCAGAATCAATTACAACATTTGATTAGTCTGAATAAGGATTTATTCGCAGAAACGGATAAAGACTTAGGCAGAACCAAAGCGGTGAGTATGAAAATAGATACTGGTGATAACTCGCCCATCAGGTTACGTCCGTATCGGACAGCCATAAATCAGAGACGAGTCATTGACGACGCCGTGAATGATATGTTAAAGAATAACATAATCAGGCCAAGTCATTCAGAATGGTCGTTTCCAGTAGTTCTAATTGAAAAATCGGATGGATCAAAACGATTTTGTGTTGATTTTCGGAAATTGAACAAAATTACAAAATCATACGTTTGGCCACTACCACATATAGATGATATATTATTTAGCATCTATGGGAAAGAAGAAACATTTTACCTGTTTGGACCTTAAATCTGGGTACTGGCAAGTAGAATTAGACCCTAAAGACCGCAGTAAAACGGCTTTTGCTTGTCACAAAGGTTTATATGAATTTAATGTGATGCCATTTGGCCTGTGCAACGCTCCGAGCGTATTTCAAGAATTGATGACATATGTACTTGAAGGAATCAGTGGTGAATATGCCATCGCATACCTTGATGACATCATCATTTATTCTGAGACAGAACATGAACATTTGATCCATCTTCAAAATATATTTGACAGATTAAGAAAATTTGGACTGAAATTGAAAATGTCAAAATGTGAATTCATGAAACCAAAAATTAATTATTTAGGATTTATGGTTGGTCGTGAGGGGTTAGAAGTTGACCCAAACAAAGTAGAGGTTATACAAAAGATGGCGCCACCAACTGATGTCCGGGGCATAAGATCATTCATTGGGTGTGTGTCGTGGTATAGGCGGTTTTGTCCGAAGTTTTCTGAAATAGCGACACCCCTAATTGCCCTGACTAAGAAACATGCCAGATTTACCTGGACCAAGGCATGCCAGGACTCATTTGAACAATTAAAAACTATGATGACAGAAGCGCCGATCTTAGCGTACCCAGATCCTAGCAGAGAGTATATACTATATACAGACGCTAGTGATCAGTGTGTGGGTGCGTTATTAGCGCAAGAATCAGATGACGGAGAGAAGGTCATACATTATCTGTCACATAAGTTGTCTGACTCACAGAAAAAATGGCCAACTATTCAAAAAGAAGGATTTGCGATTGTATACGCACTTGAAAAATTAAATCATTATTTACAAGGGGCTAAATTTGTGATTCGAACAGATCATAAACCACTAAAATACTTGTTTTCTGCTGAAATGAAAAACAGAAAAATTCAAATGTGGGCCATAAAGATTAGTGCATATAATTGCTCAATTGAGTATCTGGAAGGTAAGAAAAACACACGTGCAGACATGTTGAGTCGGCTGCCTGTATCACAAGTTGATGAAAACATGCCAGAGGTAGGTATGTTCAACTCTAATGTAGTTGCAACGCGTGATGCGAAAAGTGACAACATAGCAGACATGTCAGACGGCAAGACAGACGACGAATCTGCATTGATGTTGCCAGATATGGAAAAAGAACAAAGAGATGATCCACAGTTGCAATCCCTCATCCGAGATATGGAGAGTGGATCAGCAACAAAAGGTTCATTAAAGAGATATATCATGATGGATAAATTATTGTATTACTGTGTTGAGGGGGCAGAAATACAATTAAGACTGATGGTTCCAAAAAAATATCAGGACATGGTGCTGCAGCAATTTCACGAGAGCTGTGCGCACTGGGGACCAGATAAGACATACAAGCTCATAACCAACAAGTATCATTGGGTAGGGTTGTACAGGGATGTTTTAAGTCATATTGATAAATGTGTACCATGCAAGGAGAGAATGCTAAAACAACACAGCACTCCATTGCAGGAAATGGATAAGGTGACATATCCATTTCAAAAGGTTGGTATTGACACATGCGGACCTTATCCAACCACACTGCAGGGCAACCGCTATATTTTAACTATGGTTGATATATATAGTGGGTGGCCAGAAGCTTTTGCTATTCCAGATAAATCTGCAGAAACCATTGCCAACATCATTTTGGATGAGCTGATTCCGAGACATTCCTGTCCAGTCACCATAGTGACGGACAATGGGACGGAATTCAAGAATTCAGTAATGGAAACATTATGTCAGAATTTGAATATTAAGCATATTTTTACATCTACTTATCATCCAGAAGGTAATGGGAAAACGGAACGGTTCCACAGAGTCATGAATGATATGTTGTCAAAACAAGCCTCTGACAGGCTAGAGAAATGGGATTTAGGTCTCCCACAAGTTCTGGCAGCATATAGAGTGGGTGTGAGTGATAGCACTCAATATGCACCGTTTTTCCTTTTGTACACACGTGACCCTGTACTACCTATTGACAATCTTTTACGTCCCAGGAGGAAGTACTTGGGTGATCAACATCATCAACTAGCTTTGGAGCGTCAACATGAGGCCTTCGTCAAGGTAAGACATAATCTCCAGCAAGCTAGAAGGAAGCAGGCATTTTACCATGACAAACGTGCTAGGGATAAAGAATATGAAGTTGGTGACCCGGTGTATCTCTACAACAATCAACGTCAGAGTAAGTTGGAAAAACGTTGGCAGAGTCACTACCGCATTGTCACCAAACATAGTTCTTATACCTACACGATTAAACACCAACTTACAGGCGATGTAAGGAAAGTGCATGCGAAACATCTGGAGAGGGCTAATATATCAGACTGGCCAATGCCTGCTCCTAGAAAAATAAATGACAGAGCCGCTAAGTATGTTATCCCACCAGTGGTAAGTACCGCAACAGAGCAAGATAGTGAACAAACAGAACTATACACCCCTCCCGTCGCATCTGATTCAGAGGACAATCTCCCCTTGTCTAAGTTAAGACAACGGTTACGAGATGCTGATAGTTATTCAGATACGGCAGAAATGGTAAGTGACATGAGAAGTGAGAATACGGTAAGTGCCATTTGGATCGAGCAAAAGAAAATTGCTAAGGCACGTGATACATATACGCGTTTACGAGACCAGCGTAAACAAAAGCGTCATATGGAATAAGGTCAGGAGTAAGAGATTAAGGTTTGATAATCTTCATGAGACGAAATTATCAATTCGATAACAAGGAAACAGTCGACTTGAAATAAAGGTAAGTTGATAATTTAAAGAGAAATAAATTATCAATACGGAATAAAAGGATGATAATAGGGATATCAATAAGAAGGTAAGTTGATAAATTAAAGAGAATAAATTATCAATGAAGGTATATAGTTCTCCCGTGAACAAGGAGATGTGGATATCAGTTGGGAGTTACGCTGATATGTAATTAAAGTTGATAACTTTCAGGAGAAGAAATTATCAACACATGAGAGAGTTTAAATGGGTTTAATTTTAAGAGAAAAAAAAATAAACCAACGTACGAGCATCAGGTAAGAAAAAAAAATGTTATTGTGTTACAGTGCTAGAGCTTTGCTAACTCATGGCGGCTGGAGGCATAATAATATTGGTGGCTGCAATGCTCATGGCAGTGATGCCTGACGCATGTGAATCCCAGAAGGTGAGCGAAAACGTGATATTTAGGAAGACAAGAGAAGTATCAATTACACAGGCGCGGTGGTTATTTACATTTGTCATTGACTTGGGAGCATATGAATCATTTGCTAAACAGATAAGAGTGGAATTATTCAAAAGTGAGGAGGTTCTGGAGAATCTTAAGTTAGTTCCAGTTGGACAAGGTCAGTATGAAAAGTTATTGAACAGCTATAGAGAAGAAGTTCAGTCCATGAAAACTATTTATTATATGACAATGACAGGAATTAAAGAGATTTTGTCATTACGAGAGAAAGCTACCAGACGTACAAAACGAACCTTAGTTCCTCTAGTGGGAAAAGGGTTATCGTTTTTATTTGGCACAGCTACAAAAAGTGATGTAAGAGTAATGAGAAAAGGATTAGAAGTTTTATCTACAAACCAAGAAAGCTTAATTCATGTAATAGAGGACAGTTTATCTATAATCAATATAACGCGAATAGAGCTGACAGAAAATCGACATGCTATTAACAATCTGAGTTTGATAGTAGGGGAATTAGATAAAAAATTCACTAACATCACACAAGGGTTAAAGATGGATTTATTGATCTTAAATGGTGTAGTACAAACATATTCAAGGATAAGTTTGATGATACTTGAAATTAAGGAATCTCTGGATAAAGCACTGTTATATCTAGAAACTATTAAACTACAATTAAATCAACTAGCCTTAGGACATTTATCACCATCCGTGATTTCACCTAAACAATTACAGGACATATTATATGATATTCAGAAACATATTCCAGAATATTTATCTCTACCACAAGATCCCAAAACAATATGGTATTATTATCAATCTTTAACGACTGTGACAATAATTAAGAGAAAGAAATTGCTCATTATGGTGAGTCTACCTTTGATAGATACAAATTCGCGATATGAATTGTACCAGATTTTTAACTTACCAGTACCGTATAACCTGACGCGGATGACAGCTCAATACGAGCTTGAAACCAATCATCTGGCGGTGAACATTAAACGTACGCCATACATGTTGTTATCTGACACTGATTTCCTCCAATGTGCGGCTCCTCGAACTAGTTTCTGCGCTTTGAGAAAGCCCTCTTTCCCATCACATGATTCTCAGAGATGTGTTACGGCACTTTTCTTAAAAGATGTTGAGAGAATTGGAAAATTTTGTAAAATAATTGTCACTTTAAACAATAAGCTGCCGATAGCACTATATATTTCAGACGGGACATTGGTAGTGATTACAGTAGAACCCATTGTTTTCACGGTTATGTGTGTTGGCAATAAACGCTATCAGACTACAGTTCGTCCAGCTGATCGTATGTTGCTCCGAACATGTCATGCCATGCTTTCTCAGATCAAATGACTTTACCACCCTATTACTATCACGAATCAGAATATCATTTGAAATCTAGGCAAGCTGACTTACTTCATTTGAAGAAATTTACGGGTGACATTGTGTGGGGACCGCTCGACGAATTAGGTGACGACATAGATCTAATAGATGAAATCAATAGATTACCCAAATTAAATGACATAGATAACATTCCTTTAAGTCAATTGATAGAGAAGTTACATCAGACTAAGATTGTAGCTATGACACCAGTACAGAAACGCCACAGGTATGTTACCTTCACACTGGGAGGATTGATGATTTTGTTAATGACCGGGGTGGGTGCAGTGGGCATAGTATACTGGAGATACCCTGGGATATTAATAAATTGTTTCAAAAAATTGAAAAAACGCAGCCTAGTATTTATAACACCTGCAAGTGCCCAAACATCAAGTGGTGAGAACACGGAGGTGTTGGCGCTGTCTGAGACGGTCAGAGGTCCAATCAGACTGGCTTCCTGATGACTGGATGGTAGTGCAGGTGTGTAGGAGACGTCCTACAAGATACATTGATAATCGTGAGATTATATTGACTGTATATAAACTATGTCCCAGAGGCAGAGAATGCTGAGAAGTGTATTTAAAATGTAAATTGTAAGTAAAGCATCATATATGATTTTAGAGTGTATTCCACTCAAGACATTGTTCCAGAGAAGAGGATGATATACTTATATATTGGATAAAACTGATATCATAATGACTGTAACTATGCAATAACTATGTTCCAGACACCGTATATGCTGGGAAGTGATGTTTAAAATGTAAATTATAAGTAAAACATCATATATGATTTTAGAGTGTATTCCACTCAAGACATTGTTCCAGAGAAGAGGATGACAATACATATACATTGTTTAAGTAAAAATAATATATATTTGTATAAGAAAAATATAGGTGGAAGATGTGTGCACCTCCGAAACTTATATTTTTATTTTTTATATGATTTTACTAATCATAGGGATTTTAAGGAATTGAAATATGGAATTCAAGCGTGTGAACAAGTTGGATTCCATAGGGGGAGGTATGTAACAATGTAAAGTAACAGGTGGCTAAATTGGAATTTCGGTAAGTAAAGGGTAGAATAAACATGCTGTCCTGGGCTGTTTACAGGTGAACCACATGGTGGAGACGGTACTGCGACAAGTACTAATTGTCATACAGGACGTCCCCTAGTTCTGGGGGCCTGTGTGAGTCGGTTCTGGAAAACAGCCCAGGAATGTGAATGTATATCAAAGTAAGGATCCTGATTGGTGGAGATGTCATTTCACCACAGGAAGTGACCGCGCCCGTCGGGATCCGCTATAAAGGAAGGCGCTCACAGCCTTCGAGAGGAAATTCAGAGGGGAATTCAGGGAGAAAGTCAGAGAGAAATTGGGGAGTATTGTAACACAGACGTTTCGGGTTTGGCTAAGTTTAGTGGGAGTTGCTTCGGTATCTAACATCTTGTAGATCACTGAAGCAACAGCAAAATTACACAACGAGATATAAGTACTAACATCATTGTACAGAGAAATTGAATGTTTTTTGCTTAATATATATTTTATATATATTCAAGAGTTAATTTAAGTTTATCCACGAGTGTTGTGTTTGCCGTGCCAGAACATTTGGACACCCGACGATAGCGTGTCAACGTATCACGGATAAGACCCGTTTACATTGGTGCCGTGACCAGGATTTGTGTCACGGATAAAACCAGTTTACAACAAGCTTTTTGGGTCAAGCAGTTTCCAAATCCCCGCAGTAATACAGTCAGTTTGTTTGCAAGCCAGCGACCAAGTAGGGGCAAGGGCAAAGTGCTTTGAATTATTAACTCATAGATGTCGCTCAAGTATATCATGTATATATGAGCTTGCTGTGATTTGGGAACTTGCTCTTAATGAGGCTTTGGGTATGAAACGCATATTTAGTATTATTATGGAATAGGGCCTTGGCCTACCCACAGGCATTATTGCCTTCTAGGGGACCCTTGTCTCGCGAATTTTGACAGTTGACCACACCTTTAATATCAACTTCAGTCTGGTGCAAAAAATAACTCAATAATGTTCAGAACCGCAGGGTTCTTGTTCACGAAAATCGGCCCTCTGCATGGTGGCCAAAAAACATGAAAATCAGTCAAAATTGAGGTTTCCGGACGCTAATGTGAAAAGTTTTTGACCAATCAGCTTCTAACCTGGGATTAACACTCATAGGGATTAGGGCCAGACCTGATCAGTTTTTCATGAAAATCGACCCATTATCAGCCCTCTGGTGGCCAAAAAACATGAAAATCAGCTAAAATTGAGGTTTCCGGATGCTATTGTAAAAAGTTTTTGACTAAAGGAGTTCTAACATTACAATTGCATTTATGGGCATGATCTCCAGAGCTGATTACCTTTTTGAGGATATCGGGCCATTTTTGGAACTAATTTGTTTCTCAGGAAAATCGTCGCAGCTACCAAATGCCTCAGATTTGCACTTGTTTGCATGTATTTGAAGTACTCTAACTTGGATGTTTCCGGACCAATTTTAAGTATTAAAACGTCTATTTTCAGATAATTATCTCTACTTTTCACTGGTGTGTACAGTTGTGATATAGGCCTAATATATCCAACACTTTCACACAAGCAGTCCCGAGGATCGTAGTGGTATATCAGTAAAGTAAGTGTTCTGCCTGTACCTCGGCCATGTGCGGAGCGGGTGTTTGGTTCAATTTGAGTTGAATCAGGAATGATTATCATAATAGGGGCCTTCAAAAAATAAAGGGACCTGCTCAGGTCTATAGGCCCTAATCATTAAAAAAAACAGTGATTTTATTTTAGCTCAATAATATGACCATATGATGGAAATATGTCCATAGACTAGAACTGCAAAAGTTTTTTTAATTTTTGTGCTGCGCATTCACCAGTTAGGCTAGATATAATGACGAAATTCCTGATTTCTGATTATTGACATCTATGTCAAAAATAAAAATACGGGAATTTCGTCTCTATATCTAAGGCCCGCTTTCCATGTGAGCAGAAACGCGCGCGTGTCTGTCTACTGGAAAGTTACTTTAATACAAACAATGTGTACCGTTTGCATAAACGCGTTTCAGCGCGCGTGCTAAACGCGCGCGGGAAAAAAAGTCTATTCAGGATCGATTGAAACGCGCACGTCTTGACACTCGCGCGCGATCAAAGAGTCATCCAGCCAGTGTGTCGTCACGCAGTGGGGTAATTTCCTTGTATTGTGCTCCGTGAAAACACTCCATGTATGGTGAATAGATTGAAGTGCGCAATAGGCCGGAATGTCAGGTGGAAAGGATCTACACCGACCCTGTGCACGCTATGGGATCACACAAGGCGTGATTAGACTATAGTAGTAGACCTATAGACGCTTTAATAGCACATGTACGCTGATCTATTGCGTGCAAAAATTAGGTGTAGGTCTATTCTTTAAACTGATTGACAGGTATATTGGAAGGTAGGCTTTGTATCGTATAATTCAATTATTCACGAGGCTTTAAAAATCGACGAGATTTGCAAGAATTATCCATCATGACAGAAGACCTAGTTGTTGTTGAGTGAGAACTAATACTTCTGAAGACTGCAGGATGGAATTATCTCACTTCGCAGAATGTATCATTCATGAGGTCACAATGCATTTTTGCGTGCTTGCACAAGTATTTGTATTTGTGAGATTGGCCCGGCATTGTGCTTTAATCACCGGCATTGTAGATTAGAGTGGGCAAGATATGTGGTATAACTCGCCGTCACAATGTGAGATCTGTTAAGCTCCAGTGGCCTAACACGTTACTGTTAATTTTAATTAAATGTACAGAGACGGCCGGCCAAACAGTTCACCAGCAAACACGACACGCTCAAACAATGATGTTTAATGTTGGGCGACCGTCGAAGACGTTGTGCCAACTTTAAAACAGCATTGTTTCAACGTGTCGTGTTCGCTGGAATGTGTCGGCGGTGAATAAAGAAAAGGTGTAGGCCTACTTAGTAAATTGGTTACATACACGCAATAAATTGTTATTGTCCTCCTTGCTGTGATCTTGCACAAGCATAACATCGCACAGGCGATTTGTAAAACAGGAACTATCATCAAAAGATCTAACGTTACGTGCCATTCCTGAATTGGGCTATTGGCGCTAAATAGTCCCCTCCGTTTAAATGAGCACATACTGACGATGATTGCATAGTGGTCCACTTTAATTAACTAAAATAATTATATTTATTTGCATAAAACTAATATGGCCTATTTCTATACCGCGGTAGCATGATGATCACATACCGCTCCAATACTGCAGTATAACAGAATCATCATCACGGGGTGTAACAGGATCGTCATAGGCCTACGCGGTATAACAAGATCGTCATACAGCTGTATAACAAGATCGTCATATATGTGGTATTACAGAATCAACCTTGGTCCATACCGCGGATTACAGAATACAGAATCATTAATAGGCTACTGCGGTATAACAAGATCGTCATATAGGCCTCCGCGGTATAACAAGATCGTCATATACCGCGGTATGACAAGCTCGTCATGTAGCGTGGTATAACAGAATCAACCTAGGGCCTATACCGCGGATCGTTTCTTTTATTTCATTTTGAGCAGTAGCAGTCAAAAGGTTAATCAGCATTCGGAGGTAGGCCAATTGATGATGATTTTCGGGATCCAACTGTAGCTCCCTCACCAGATAGGCACCTTTTTCTTCTCTCCTCCTCAAAATTTCGCGCACCCAGAATATGTGGGTGGCCCTATGCGATGTCGATTCCGCTGCATTCTATACTTATAACAGAGTAACATTTGCATGTTCCAGACTTCCACATTCCATTTTAAAGCTTGCGGGAATGACGTCACGCCATGTGGAATTCCACTGGAACCCCCAAGACGCTCGCTGAAACGCGCTAGCATGGAAACACTCGCACTAGTTTAATGTCTGTGCGCGTTTCCTCGCGCGTGTACTCGCGCACGTTTCTGCTTACATGGAAAGCGGGACTAACTAGTAGGTGCGCAGGGTAAAAATTAAACAACTTTTGCAGTCCTAGTCTATGGACATGTTTACATCATACAGTCATATTAAGAAGCCAAGATAAAATCACCGATTTTTGGATGATTTTAGACCTGGGCATGTCCCTTTAACCTCTAATACCACAAATAAGTCATCTTATATTAAATTAAAATTTTGGAGATCACACTGTCTTTATTTTAATAACAAAAGAGCTATGTGTACAACGTACACAACTATCTGGGCACAGAACGGGAATGAGTAGACTCTGTCCAGAAAATATGAGACGTTGAGCCATTGCTGGTTTCATGTTGGATCAGTGTCGTAGACGTTGATCCAACATTGAATCCGTATCGGATCAATGGCTGGTGTTTGCTATGTGGTGGTAACAGAAACATAGGATCAACCATCCTAGCAAACACAAGACGCTAAACCAATGTTGGTTTAATGTTGGGCCAGTGTAACCGGCAGTGGACTAGTAATACCCCAGCATTGGTCAATGTCTCGTCTTAGCTGGATGTGAACTAATGTCTGTCTGTTTATACGGACGTCTTGACCACTGAAGCATCAAAGGGAAGAGGACGATTAAGAATTGATAACTAAACAGCAAATTATTGGATAAAATATAAAATTCAACCTTAGTCAGTAGTTATATTTCTGATTTTAAGTTTATCGACTCTGTCGACAAAATTTTAGGTTGACTTTCCAGGCAAACGTCTGTCGTTAACTTCCGTTACTATCTGTTCTGTCTTTGCAATGTCAGAAAGCATTATCTGCTCCCTGGTATACAAGGCATTTACTGCTTTTTAACTGGCGTCCCGTCTCTACCTGCCATAGCGCTGCCAAAAGGCCGTATTTGCTCACTTGTAAAACAAGTATATACTTCCGCTGATGTCACTGCCTCCTTTTGGCTTGCACTGACCCAATGCTGGTTAAATGTTGTGTCATCATCTATGACACTCTTCCAACATTGAACCAACATTGTATCAGGGTATCGAGTTGCCGGTGTTCCCTGCAAAAATGAGACCTTTAGCCAATGCTGTTTTACAGCTGAGCCATGGTCGTAGACGATGGGCCAGCATCAAGCTAGCATTGGGTAAAAGTTTATTGTGTTAAGGCCTATATACTGGTATGCCAATGCTAGGCTAATGCCGGCCCAGTGTTGTAAACAGTGGGCCACCATCAGGCTAACATTGTGTCAACGACTCGAGTTTGCTGATCAGCTGTGACCGCAACCCAGCAAACACAAGGCATTGACCCAATGTTGTTCTAATGCTGGCCTGCCGTCTTCAACGTCGGCACAACATTAAAACAACATTGGGTCAATGCCTTGTGATAGCTGGGTGAGTGTTCATGAACGTCCGCAGTCTGTCTCGGGAGGGCTGGCCACCTTCTCCCACCCCTCTCTGGCTCACTTGACACAACTGTGTTATGTTAGGCAATATAACAATTAGGTCTTGGCTAAGATATTTATGACCAAAAAAAGCAAATTTTGTATTACAGTAGTCCCCCTCTGATACGACTTCCATACTGCCAGAGAACCAAAGTCACATTTGAGAGGTAGTCGTATCTCAGAGGGGTGAAAAAAATCTAGAAAAAACGTCAAATGGGCCGAATTTGATGTTTAAGACAGCCACTTTAAACACCTCCATTCTCGTTGTGACACAATCAGCGCAGTTGACAGCCTGTGTTAATTGCCTGTTCTAACGGTAACACTTAATTTAGAAGTACTGGAAGTGGCTTGTGTTTTCATAAGCATTGAGGCAGTGTTTTTTTCCACATTTCAATATAGCCCTATGCCTTACACTACAAAACATGTGACACTGACTCTATTCTGGCCCAGCATTAAAACAATGTACCGTACAGTGCACCTAATAAACCGTAAACGTGCCAGGTAGGCAGACGCAGTTGAGGCTCGTTTATCATATATGTGCACTGACGATACCACGCTACTTTTTTTTATTTTAAAGCGCTTGGGTGATATTTAACAGCGCCGCGATATTTATGGTTGAAACACTAATCAATCTGTCTGACTCAATGATCACTGAGTCAAGGCAATAACCATGAAGTCATTACTTTTGTAAGCTAAGCTAAACTGACACGCCGCGGCCTGACACAACTCTTTGTACAACCCAGTAGAGCCAACTTAATCAAGGTGCCGACATCGAGTGTGAAACATAGCTGTGATAGATGAAGGCTGACACTGTGCACGCTATGGCTTGATCTGTTAATGCGTCACACACATTACACTCTAACTCAACCCGAAACACTAGGATTGATCGATAATACATTGGATTGCCAAATAAAAATTTAAAAACAAATATTATGGATGTACACTGTATTCTCATTGAAATATTCAATGGCAAACAGGCGAGGTTGGCGTCTTCTATGTTGACCAGGATTGAAGACAATACCGACTACGCAAGCACTAGCACAGATATTATCTTCACACTCTGAGACACTGTAATGCACGTGACTGTGAATATGGACGGCGCGAGACGTTGTTGCAGTGTTGTTTTAATGCTGGGCCATCGTCGTCAATGGCGGCATCGGTTTGGCGTCTCGTGGAGCTTACCCTGTTTACGTTTATTCCCCGTGATGATAGACTGCTAAACCCTGCCTCATTTTAAAAATCAATAACTTTACGAGTTTAGGAGCTATCATTATCTAATTTATATCATTATTTTCAGCATTAAATAAGCTTCCTGGTGATATTTATTACATGTGCGTACGATCATAATTGGAAAAGTTAGGCATTTTAAGTGGGATGTTTATCACTCCCCGCTGACACACTGACACCGTTGACGTCGGCTGCTAATTAAGGGTGTAATGCACCTTGTAACGCCATATCAATAAATATATACATTGAAAACCCCATTTAAACATGGTTTTAAATCAATAATAGAAAACGTATTTAAGATATAGTAAACATAGTTATATCACCGGAAATCAGTTTTCAGCCACTATAATGTGATATGCGTCTCAACGCTGTGACTAAAATACTAAAGTAGTTATACATTTAGTCGGCTAGAGACATTAAAAAGTCGTATCTTGTCAGTGCAGGGCCAGCAGACACTACACAGAGCACTGTGCTGCCTGTTCCGACCAGACACAGACGGCACGCGTGTATCAAAATGCGGACAGCTCTCCCAGCAAACACGAAGACTCGACCCAATGTTGTTTCAATGTTGGTCCAGCGCCGTTGGCGGTGGGCCAATATTGAAACAGCATTGGGTCGATGTGGAGCTCCACACAGGTGTCTGTCTACACCCACCCCCCCGCCACCATAATATTCTCGCCAGCCGATCAGGGTACTTTTAGCAAGACAGCAGGCCAATCACAAGCTTACCACAATACTTGAAATTGAGAGCGGGGGACATATGACGTCAACCATCTGCACATTTTAACATACGAAGGAGCAGTGTCTAGGATGAGCAGTGTAAGCAGACACCTGCAGACGTGACACAGTCTGTGAGCAGCTAATTTCAAAAAGTCGTATCTTTAGAAGGATATTTCTATCTGGTACGGTGATTTGAAGCTACCAGTACACAGTGTATTGACCAAGGTTGTGTCAATATTGGCACACTTCATACCACGCTGTACCAGCGTTAGTTCGACAGTATCTGCTGGCCTGTATTTGACGGTATGTACACACAAGCAGTATCTTCAGACGGGCAGCTCATGCCAGGCTGACAGTGCCGCTTAGCATCTAATTTCAAAAAGTCGTATCTTTAGAGGGAGGTCGCTAGGTAGTGCCATGATTTGAAGGTCGCATGTCGTGAGAGAGGGGAAGTCGCATTTAAGGGGTGCTTAACAGTGTAAAACACGTCGGTGCTAAGAAATAAAGTCGCATAATAGGAGAAGTCGCATCTGAAGGGGGTCGCATCTGGAGGGACTACTGTATTAAAAATAGATTTTTAGACTCGGCAGTAAAAGGCATTGCACATTGATATAATTTAAACACTTCTGGTGTGAAATATGACAGAATAATGTAATTTATTGCAATGCCTGATCATGTGGTAAGTTAACCCTTTCATTACGACCATCTGACATGAAAAAGGGACAAAGTATGGTGAAATATACATTTTTATTTATTAATTTTATTTTGCCTGAGTTTGTGTCCTATTCAGGGAAAATAAGGGTGCTGTGTGTGAGAAACGGTTGACATTTCTGTACACCAGTCCTTATGAATATGTCCAATATAACGTTTGCGATCCCTAGGTTAGGTAGGCCTACTTTCGTCTTTAGGAAGTGTTCAGATAATAGTGAGTAAACCGTAAAAATAGTGAGTAAACCGTAAAAGGCCCAGCATTACATCAGCATTGGGCCGATGTATCGTGTTATCTGGTATTTCTGTCGCCCGATTTATAAGGAGTAGGCCTAATTGCGGGATTCCCCAAAATATAAAACTGGCCCGACATAATTCTATCGCTGCGCCACACTTTGAGCAATATCTTTGTTTTTGACGCAACAAGTTATTTTAGTGGGCCATAGGATTTTTTAAGATAAGTTCGAGGCCCTGCCTGCTGAATTAAAGGGACTGGCTCAGGCTAAAATCATAAAAAAAATCAGTGATTCCATTTTGGCTTATTAATATGACCTTATGATGTAAACATGTCCATAGAATAGAACTGCAATTTTTTTTTAATTTTTGTGCTGTGCATTTACCAGTTAGGCTAGATATAGAGACGAAATTTCCGTATTTCCTATTTTTGACATGGTAGTGCCGCCAATAAATGCCCATTACGGCCCACCCTGTCAAATTGTGAGCTGTGTATCGCTGTATTAGTTTCAGTATTAGTATTCAGCGTTGTTAGAACAAAGTCAAGGTTCGGTATCCCATGATCTAAAACATAGGCCTATGCTTACCAATAAAATTTAAATGAAGTTTGGCAGAAAACGAACTACTGAAACCAAAATGTAGTTGAAATGTTGCTGATTCCAACGAAATATTGGACTGTCACCTGTAACCTGACTGTAACCTCGCCACAAGGTAACCTCGCCACAGGTAATCTCGCCACAGATTTGATAACCTCGCTACAGAAGGCTGAGTAACCTCGCCACAGCTTTGGAAACGTCGCCATATGGGGGCTAAGTAACCTCGCCACAACTACGCCACACCTGTTGTATCCGCATTTATCAATGTATTTTCAAAGGTTAATCTTTACCTTGAACGTGGTGTAGATGTCTATATAGACTTAGACTATAGCCTATGTGCCATTAAAATCAAAAGCAAAAAAAATTCTCAAAAAATGGACCAATATATAACGAATAATAATAGGCCTACAAATTTATTTTGTACAGCAAATATTGTAGACAATTTGTTCATTGTGACTAATAATAGTAATATATTAACTCTTAAACCGCTGAATTGAATAATTTAAATTTTCAGAGTTTTGTCTCACTGCCTTGACCCACAACTTTGAGTGAGAGAAAACAACTCGTATTTTCTTAATTTGTAATTTAAAACAAAGCAATTTAAAAATATTGATATTTGAATGGCTAATAAAACGGATTAAAGCGACTACAGAGGAAGTTGATGACACTGCCCCAGGAAGAGATCCGACAGGACCCGAGGAAGACAATGAGTAGCACTCAAGCCATGTGATCGACTCCAATAACACTCGATATTGTTGACCAACTCATGTAAGTGCGTGGTGACGTGAAGTCGATTGGGCCTCCTTGCAAACGCTGAATGTTAAGCCATTTCTTCTTCTGGTTTTAATAATAGCATAACCGCCAATATGGTTCATGTCCACATGGTTTATTGCATGATTTTACTTCTTGTGTGCCATTAAATTGAATCTTTGATATTTCTATCAGCATGAACACCTGATGAATGTTTAATATGGAATATGAGGTGATATGAATAACCCTTAAAGGTGTAGTCAACTGTCAAAATTCGTGGGACAAGGGTCCCCCAGAAGGCAATAGTGCCCGTGGGTAGGCCAAGGCCCTATTCCATAATAATACTAAATATGCGTTTCATACCCAAAGCCTCATTAAGAGCAAGTTCTCAAATCACAGCAAGTTCATATATACTTGAGCGACATCTATGAGTAACAATTCCATCGAATCTCAAAGCCCTTTGTCCTGGATCTTAGCTGGGCCTTGCTTTGCAAACAAACTGACTGTATTACTGTGGGTATTTCGAAACAGGTTGACCCCATGTGACCCCATGCGTGTGCCGACACCCTGTGAAATAAATGAAATAAATCGGGCTTTAGGCCACCTTTGTGCACATATAGGCTAAACTGGGCCAGGAGAACCTCCTGAGGATGGTGAGATGATTGAGATGACACTGTCCTCCAGACACAGGATTCGAAATTTGAGCCCTGGCGATCTGAGGCCAAGCACGCTACCTCTCGGTCACGGAGGCTCCCCACAATACTGACTTTCACACGTGGATGGGGAAGAAACATTTTTTTGTTTCTTTTAAACCGCCGAGACCGGGAACCGAACCCCGAACTCTGGCGTGAAAGGCAGCGGTGCTAACCACTACCCTAGGGCCCCCGCCCGCTGGGAAGGAGGACTTTCTCTCAAACATTGTACATTTGTGCAATGTTGGTTCAATGTTGGGCCAGCGTCGCAGACGTTGGCCTAACATTAAAACAACGTTGGGTGAGTGTTCGCTGGCAGTATCCAGTCTTATAATCAGGTTACTTCATCAACCACACTGTACTGTATACTGAAGGCTTACACGCATGCGAGTTTAGAACCTGACTCTATCTTTAAGTGTTTTATTTGTTGTTGGGAAAATGTCCCCCTTTTGAAATAATAATGGGCCACATGCTCCATCGTCTAAGGCCAATGCCCCGCCCCCCTCCGAAAAATATCATGCCCCCCTTGGCCCCCTTTTTCCAATTTACATATCGGACACTGAATATGTAATAGTACCAACCTTATACATATAGTTTTAACTACCGGTATTTATATTGCCGTATATTAACCGTCTGCGTCCCTATGTTTGGCTATATTAAAAAGAGCTAGATTCAAGTTGAACTCAACGTAGATTTCAACCTAAGTCTATGCTAAAAACACAACTATAGTAGTAGGCCTAATTTATGTTCTTGTATTATAGACCCTATCGATGGAAGCTGATATTCAACATCACATTGTAATATAGGCCTAAATATCACGCTAATAGGGGTCTAATTAGAAGTTACTAAAATGTGTGGTACCAAAGCCATAACTTTATTTTGAATTGAATCTACAAATAGTAATATTAAAATTAAAAGATGTTCCTTTAATGCTGGGTAAACGATGTAGAGGGCGGCACAATAATATACTAAATATCCAGTTATCCCTGGTTTAATGTTAGTCCACCGTCTGCACTGCTGGCCCAGCATTAAACTAACATTAAGTCGATGTAGCTTCTGTAGAAAGCATAGCGTATATAGCCAGTGTAATATATTATCAGATTATGCTTTGTACGCATCGCGTTGACTACTACAATGAGGCAATATACCGCTGGAGTACAATCACACGTGTCTTGCCATAGAGTTAACTCTATGGTCTGGCTAAACTTCTCAAATTCGAAACCTTTCAGTGTTGATCCACTGTTCGCCGTATTGTGTTTGATGGGATGCACCTAAAAGTAGGCATACTTTAAAAGTGGATATATGTATATTAAAAACATATCTCGAAGTAATAATATGTAGGCATACGATTATCATTTTACTTTCTAAAGTAAAATACAAGATGTATGCCAGCATGTATATTATTGTGCATAAAATATAGGGGTATTCTATAAGTTCAAACCCAATAATGAACTTCTTGTTTTGTCTTGTTATATGAGCGGACACACTCATTAATGGAATGCACTCCATATACCGTGTGAGTCAGGTGTTGGAGTAATGTCGATTCAGTGTCTATAAAGCAGCTGGGCCAATAGTGGTTTTTTTAATGACGCAGCATCATAGTTGAATTCACGCTTTTTCATTCATTGATTGTTTTCTACCAATTACTGGCCAAACGTCAATGATGAAGACGAAGACCACCCGTGCATGTGGATTATAAAACTTTAAAATATATATTTTTCATTTTTGCAATAAATAAAAATCAAAGTAGAACAAGGAACACGATTATGGCAGAACCAGGGTAAAAACATAGCTGTCAATTATCACAGGTAAGGATTAGCAATGACATGACCAATATATATTGTGCACATTTATCATGTTGTGCAGAATAAAATATGAAAAATGTTGGGCAGCGCCCCTGACAGTGAACCGATAATAAATCCACAGGCAATGTGTTTGTATATATGTAATAACAATACCGAAGGGCGGGGGGCCCTGGTGCCTGCTAGGAAAGTCAGAGATCGCGGATTCGTCTCCTGCTCTGGCATTCAAGTTTCCAAGAAACAAAATGTTTCCTCCGAGAGTTGGTGTGCTCGGCCGCAGACCAACATGGCTCAATTTCGAATCCTGTGTCTGGAGGGCAGTGACACCTCATTCATCTCACCATCCTCAGGAGGTTCTCCTTACCCAGTTTAGCCTATATGTGTACAAATGTGGTGTAGAACCCCATTTATTTCATTTCATTGCATTTAATACAGCCAACTAACACCTGACCCAACGTTGGCCTGACAACATTACAGCAACATTTCAGCAATGATCGTGTGAGTTGAGAAAGCCTTCATGGGTCTTTATCCTTAGGTCTACTGTGTGTATTGTGATTTCCATAATTGGCATTACGTAGGAGGTTGCAGTGAAAGTGCATTACGTCTACATGTGATAATGATGGATTAGGGCTACTGTATATTTTACGGCCGAGTAAGAAACATTAAAAGCTGATATTTTACAACTTTGTTAGGCCTATTTTAGGCAGAAGAATTGAAATTAAAAATTTCGTGAAAAATCCTGGCTAACTGGGGGATAATAAAAGTCCCAGAAGAAGTAGTAATTGCACTTCTGTAATATTAAAATCGTAGTCCTGTGAAATGATTCTTTGTCAAGCATATTTCATTAGGTGCAGTACTTCAGAACGTGTGTAAAATCAGCAAAATGTATTATGGGAACCGAACATAGTAATATAAATGCCAATGATCGATATAAAGGATATACATCTTTTCATGATAATGCATCTTAGAGTATAGATATACATTCTGACACATTTATAGCTGATCTTTTGCAATGCTGTTGACAAACGTCAAAGCCCTGGGCCTTTTGTTATGAGGTAAAATATGTATTGTTTTTCATAGCATCAATGTCATAACTAGATGTGACTGTTTTCAGCACGAAAACATTAAAAGCATCCCTGTCACATGACTGATTTTTCTTTAAGATGTCTTCTATCAACCATCGTGTTTTTAATAAATGATTTCAAAAAAAGGTAATCAGGGGCACATCTCACAAAGAATCTTAAAATTAAGATCATCTTAACTTCCTCTTATTTGCATTAGAAAAGTCAAGATGATCATAAGTTTTCTAATGCAAATAAGAGATAGTTAAGATGATCTTAATTTTAGGATTCTTTGTTGGATGGGCCACTGATCATTAGAAATGCCTAGAGAACCACTGCATCAAATTTGAATGCGATCCAACCAACGCGCCCACAAGCTTTTTGGCTCGCAATTTTTTGCAAAATGTTCCCCGTCAGCTATCTTGTTTTTTATAAATTATTCCGAAAAGTTAATCAGAACATTAGAAATACCTGGAGAGCCACTACATAAAATTTGAATGTGATCCGGGAAACAGTTGATAAGATATCGCGCCCACAAGCTTTTCGCGTGAGAGTCTACTATCTTATTGTACATTGTCTATACATACAACATTGCCCTGTTTCGTTTAACGATGTCACACCAATTCCAGGTGTCAAACCGCAGCTTGACACCCTTTGAGAACTGACGTGATGCAATTTATGAATGATCAATCGCCAATCAACTACCATAAACGGTTATTTATGAACCATTATTTATTTACCTATGTAGGCATACATCATCAAACATTACATAGCATAAGATAGGCTATAACATTTATCAATAATTTAACTTAGCCTTTTTTTCAATTGTACAACTTTTTATTTAATAATTAAGGTATACTAGACAATAATGTAAGGATCAAAATGTCATTGTACGCCATATACCGTATTCAACTATTAATCCAGCAAACAAAAGGTGTTGAACTTATGCCGGTTTAATGCTAGCCTAACGTCTATGACGATGGAACAACAATAACCCTTTCACCGCCCGTTCCAATTATATTCGTTTTTTTTGCACATTAAGTACCACCTATTGAACATGTTTAGGATAAAACGTGGCATCAGTTAGGAAGATCCATTTTGTCAAATCTAAATAGATTTCACTCGCTTGAAGTTGTGGATCGCTTCAGCGAGACACATTTTCAAGTGGGTGAAAATTCCAATTAAACATTTTTGCGGTTAACCCTTTGACTGCCAAATTGTTTAATTTTAATTTTCACTCACTTGAAGTTGTGTCTCGCTGACGCGATCCATAACTTCAAAATTATTCAGATTTCATCAAATGGAGGTAAACTATTTTCAAATCTTGTTGATTGATGTCACGTTTTATTTTCAACATCTTTAATAACTGACATGCAATGTGCTGATAAAAAATGTAAAGAAACGAATATAATCGATACCGGCGGTTTCAAGGTTAATCCTTACAGCGCGGGGATCGACTTTAGTCGTCAGAATCCGACGTCTGTAGACGTCAGATTCTGACGACTAAAGTGATCCCCGCGCTGCAAGAGTAGACATATTTCTAATGGCCGCAAAACCCTTATACATAGGTATTCAAATGAATTAGAAAGAGCTAACTAAGACATTTATGAAGATTTCAAGGTGAAAAAAACGCTTTGGTTGCGATGTTTTTTCACAAATTAATTCAGCGCTTTAAGGATTAAACTAACATTCGTTCAACGTCTAGTGTTTGCTAGGAAATTATACGAATCAATATCTTCACCCTTTTGCTGCTGAATTCATTATTTGTATTTAAATCCATTTGAAGCTGCAATTACTTGCGCAATCTCCAGCTTTAAATGACGAACAAAATTTATGTGTTTTTGAAAAAATAGTCATACTCGTATATCCCATATTGAATTATTTGCACAATCGCACTTCTGTTCAAGTCATCATAATTCCGATTATCATTCTGATAGTCTTATATACCATCTGTTACGGCAAATTAAACAAAACAAGCGAGATTCAATACACATGTACATGTAGGTCTATGACCACAAAGGAGCAGCTGATAGATAGGCAAAAAATGTTTAAAAAATAACAAACTTTACCAAATTTTCTCTGTTGCAAAAGAAGGCCAGGGTCTTTAAATAGTTCATTTGATCAGTGGTACATAGGTCAGTATTATTCTGTAAAGTTACGAATCATTACATTTTACTCTTCCCAAATTTTATTGGTATTGTATTGCTGTATTGATTAACAGCGCACATTCTCGCTTATTATTCAATTACAAATGACAGATCGTCGCCTCGGAGCTAAAGGATCCTATCTGACACTCGTTAGAGTGGCAGATAGGATCATTTAGCTCCGAGGCGACGAGATGGTGATTAACATCAATTTTATAGAATCATCTATGACATTTTGTAAGGTCCACACTGTTTTGCAATCCACAAATTAATAGTATTCTAGCTTCATTCAACTATGTTTTCTATGTGTTGCATAATAAAAAATATTCCATATGATATCTTAGGTTACATAAATGCAAATTTCCTTATATTTTAGTTTGAAAAATACCTTTGAAATTATGACAAGAACTGTGTTTATTTTATTTTACATATATGCTACGAATTAAAATCACAATTCATGTTAATTAGCAAAATAAATGAGATACGTCTGTCACGGAAAATCAAATCAAACTCTTTATCATGTATATTCATCGTTGAAAAGGGAGATTTATAAAAAAAACAGCATAGCAAGACCTTAAGATAATCATTATCCCCTTCTTTATTACCGGTAATACAAAATGACAAAAGGCCTAATTTAAAGCAGCTCCTTGGGATGACATTAATTTTCGTTTTTTATTTTGTAATGAAGTAGTGTATCCTACAGATCATGGTTTTATTTTTTTAGATTTTTCATTCACATTTATGAATCCGATGGAAACCAAAAAAAACTTTGTGTATATCTAAACACCTGCTAGAGGACGTTTGAATGTTCCTACAGCATTGGGCCACATGTTGATGCCGTCGGCCCAGCGTTGAGCAGACAATCGGCGCTGCAGTTGGACCCCCCCCCCCCCTGATCAACCCGTTCCAAGAGCAATCAAGGGAGGCAGCTTTGATGTAACTATTAGGTTACTTTGATCATGCCGTCTGAGATGGTCAGTATTTGCGGTCTATATGTGGTATGCTGTAAACAAACTTGTTCACATGACAGTATACGTCTTGTAAATGGAGTTTTTTTCGTCTTTTTCAGTGATTTAATATTGTTTTTTTACTATTTTGTATTTTATTTCAGATCAGTAGGTTATATAGCTTCATACAAATTGATCTTTCAAAATTGACAAAATTGATAATTCTCATTCCAAGGAGCAGCTTTAAACGGTCCTGGTGGAAAAAATGATTAGAAATCGCGTCCTGCACGTCATTTGAAATGGCGAAATTTTAAAGATGGTACCATGACTTCAAATATCAATAATCTGCTATTAAATACTAGCTTTTCCATTTTAAATTTATAGACCCATTGGTTAATTAATATATAGTAATGGAGACTAGTCTTTTGGACAAAATCTTCATCCAGGATCTGTTCCAGGACTAGTCATTTAAATTTATGAAGGTCTACATATTAGGTCAATAATATGTTAGAGAAATAGACTTAAATTCAAAAATGTTGTTCCATTTGGATGGATAACACTAATAATTTTCAAAATCTTGACTCTTCGATCCAGGAACATTCGTTTTTAATTACCTACATGTTGGATAGATCAAGTGAGAAAAATCACAATTGAAGTCTTCACCAGAAAGGGGTGATTGATAAATAATGACCATTTTGACTTCTAAGAACCGGCAAAATTTTGAACCCTTCCACGGTATATATATATATACAGCATGAACAAAAATGTACGAAAATTGAGGGCTTTATAGAGAAAAATGGCAGCTGTACTCATTTTCGCATGATTTGCGCCTATAATAAATTTATCTGAGCTATCAGTGAAATAGATTTTCAGAAAGATACTCTCTAATATGTGTTTGAGAAAAATCTACGTCCTAGGTCATAGCAAGGCCATGATTAACAAGTAGATATGTGTGAAATTTAAGGAGAAACAATGTGACCAAGCGATTACAATTGGTATTAAGGAAAAGAGCGGTGAAGAAGCTGGTCTCTTAATATAGATCTTGGTAGTAAAAATGTCGTCCGATGCATTTCATGATGATTAAAAAATTATTACAGAAACCAGTTTAACAGGTCGTAAATGGTGATTACTTAATATAATATATTATCTTACATTTAATGATATTACACAAAGGACATCTGCGGGTATCAATAGTGATGGCCAGACAGCTTTTTAAAAGTAGTATTTGTACACTTGGAAAAAAGCTCCACTTTGTCTATAATGTCATCCTTCCTTAAGTGTTATATTTTATATTCAATAACATATAAGTAAAAAAATATATATTTATCATCACCATAGAATTCATTATAAGCACTGTGCTATTAAATCATGATCACAAACTTAGATATTGCATGTTTGTCTTAAATAAATCTCACTTCACTATAAAGATATACCCATTTGATTAAAGCTCCAAAATGTGATACAAATAAGAAATATGGCACCAAATATTATCCAGAGTGGGCTCCATAAACCTGAAACAAAAGTAATAATTTAGTTGTATTATCAAACCACAGTGTCAATGCAACAGAAGCTCATCGTGTCCTGGATGAGAATTTAGGTAGGAGAAACATTTTTTGTGAACTGTGAACAAATTATGTCCTAATTTAAGTTATAATTTAATTAATAATCAAAATTTCTGAAATCCGTGAGGACATTATATGCACAGGCATGAGTTCTTTCGAGCAAACCAAAAAAAAGTGAAATCAGAGTAGAAACATGCGAATAGTTCTAATTATGGCTTTACAATTAGGACATAAGTAAACTACATGTACAAATTAAAATTTTTGCAATCCATGAAGAAGTTCTATGCACAGGCACGAATAGAAGTGCATATTTTATATTCGAATACAGTAAAATCCCGTTATAGCGCGAATCGTTACACCGCGATATCGGTTATAACGCGGTCCGTGCGTGGACCCCTTTTTTTTCAGTGTGAAAATGTATAAGTGTATGAAAACTAAGTGCACCCCTATTCTCTGTCACTCATTCTGGTACTAACAGACAACTTCGTCATCAACTGGTAGTCTTTTATTATTATTATTCAGCTCCTGATAGAAAGTAACCTCTATAATGTATGCACAAGTTTATAGGTATTTTAATACAATTTAGTCCATAATTTTGTGCTATCTAAATAAATTTTCTTTGAAATATAATATTATGGCCGTTCTCATGGACTAGACACAAAAATGACATTGATTCTGTGTTTTTGTGTTTATTATTCTAGTGATAATAAATCGGAAACATAACTTTTGCTTACCAGTGGCGACCATTTTGGATTTTTTGGTAATGGGCAAAGGAGAAAAATTGGAAACAGTTTTTATTTGTTCAGTTGGGATATATAGATGTGAGAAATCATCATCAATCAAAATCAACATGAACATAACACATAATTTTACTATACTTCAAAGCGACAGGTACTATTATATATAGCTGCAAGCTTGACCTGTAGGGGGCTACAGAACACACTTTGTAAAAGCTGTGGAAAGCCTCAACGAAGGTGTGGTTACTGTGAATATCACAACCTTAATTCTCAACTTTGTTGTGCAGTTATCTAATTTTAAACGCTGTTTATCTGAACATCTAAACATAAATTAAAAATGTGTCACCACACGACTTAGACAAATATGTTCCTTAACAATTATCCAAGGTAAATATGTCATCACAGTAACAAACAAAACGCAGCAGAGAGAAAAATACACTGAAATCAGTAAAATATTCGCTCCATGCTAATAGGAGAAGTTGCACTGCAACTCTCCTAATAAATTCGGCTGATCACACATGGAATTACCCTCATGACATAATTGCCTACACTAAAGAATTTTAGAACCAACATTTTTATGGTTCTTGTTTTAAAAATACATGTATTAATAACACCACTTTTTTTTAAAGATTACAATTGTAAATAAAGACTTGAAACGGTTGAGTTTTAACTATTGAGTATTTACTTAGTATTTCTTAGAGCACAAGCCCTTATGTATACTCACTACGAGAAGAAAGCTGGTGAATTTTTAATTGGTTGTCAGCTGAAATACTGAAGAGAGTGAATTCATGATCTCCTGTAGCCTTTTGACTGTTTTCGTGTGTTGAGTTAAATTCCAACCCCGTGACAAATATACTATGTGCTGCCACCACATGATAAAGTCTCTGCACATAAAAAAATCAAAATCAAATCATTGAGCTTAATCATCATGCATGGTGCTAAACAAATTATAATTATACATTGTATGCAACGATATTATACGAACATTGAATTAAAAAGCTGTGCATTTTTAAAGTATTTTATGCCTTTATTTATAGTGCAACACGTGGTAGAGTACAATAATGACGAAACATCTCTCTGTCTGCTCTGCTACAAAAAAAGTCACTGTGGTGTTCTGTCACAAGTGTCAACAGGGAGAGAACTTCCGACAGGTCCGCTAGTCTGATCATTAGTAAAGATCACTATGGACCAGTAAACATTCATGGCTGCTGGTCTGTCACTTCCAGTAAATATTTCCCTTCAGATCTGATTTCTCACTGTCAGAGTATCTGTCTGACTTTAACATGGACCCTAATTAAATTATTAATGATTGAACCAGTTATATGGTTCACATTTCACAGAGCTATTTGCATATTTTGGTTCAGCGAAATGAGTGAATTCATTCAGTCATATTGAATCAATGGAACTTAGTTTAAAAAAAAGTCTCGTAATTGCTGTCTGGCATTATTTATAAATGGATATTTTATACAGGACTAGTAAAATTCTTTGCGGACTAGTAAAGTTTGTGATTACTAGTCCTGTGGGCTAGTTAAAAAATTCATAAGGTTCTCACCCTGGTATATTCAGTTAAAGTTATTTCAGGATTATACTGCCCTTAGTTGTATAGTGTGTGCGAGGCTAAAATAATCCTCTCTTCATGCTTAAGATATACATTGTGTACACAAACCCTTTAGATACCGCACACCTCTGTGTTGTGGTTGTATGGTGATTAAGAGAGAATATGCACAAAACTGACCTTAAAGTATATCGCAAGTTATTAACCAGGAACGTGACTGTTGAATCTCATATTTATTCAAACTGAAAGTGGTTTACGCCTATAACCAATTTCAAGATAGATCTAATGAAATCGATAATATATACAGTATATATGACACATAAGCTGCATAATGTGTAGAATTAATACCAGGGTTCCCAGCATTTCATAAAACAAAATTCCCTGACTTTTCCGTGATGAATTATTGAAATTCCCTGATGCAGTGAACATTAGCGCCACTACCCTTGAACATTAAAAAGCATCCATAGCCAATCATTATTATTCAGTGAATATATTATTTGGTTAAGAAATAAACAACAGACTGGTGTCACAACCACTTTCTCTTTCAGGCCAGTGAACATGCTAAAATTACCTTACTTTTCCCAGACTTGAAGGAATTTTTACAAATTCTCTGAATTTTCCCTGACTGGAAAACTCATCGTCCAGGTTTACCAGGGTGACAGGGAACAACGTCCACAGTGTCACAACAATTGCCAGAAATCACACTTGTTTGTGTTACAACAAACACCTGTTTGTAGGGCCAGCGTAGTAGATGGCGAGCCAAAATTGCTTTAACCCATTAGGCCCTCACGATGCATTAAAGCATCCTTTTACATCCCTGGAAACATACTTAATTTACCTACAACTGACGGTTTTAGAACGAGAATTTGCATGAAACTTTTTTACCAATACATGGCAATTTTCTTAAATTTTTCAGCCACGTCAAATCATCTTCATCCACTACAAGTCGAGAATTGGCTTGAAAGGGTTAATGCATCCTGTTAACTGGGTATAATACTGTAATGGTGGCACCTGTGACGATCGTCAAACATTGAACTAGCATATTCAGTCTTGTGTTTGCCAAGTATTGTGGCGGGATAATGCTGGGTCACAGTGGTCAGGCCAACAATGAGCCATGCCGCTACTCTGATGTGAAAGCTGTTGTATATTCACCATGTAGTGGCAACATGATAAAGTTGTGTCAGCATAACTGCTCAGCGTGTCAGTTATCATTGAACAGGTAATCTTTCCAACCGAGAGTAAGAGTGATACTGTAAGTGACATGAGATGACTAATCCCTCTCTTATATTATAATACACTCGTCCTAATGAGCCGTATTTGTTCCCGCGTGAACGTCATACACACTACATTACGCTATGTTTTTTAATAAATTGCAACAATATTATATTGTAGCGATACTACGTGAAATAATGCCCACATTATTATTCACGGAACCATAGGGGTTGTCACAACGTTTATATTGCTTTCGACTGCTGGCCTAATACTACCATTATCAGGGATGTTTAATAATGATTTGACTGATGAATCTGTTGTGGGACCATTTATTGAGTAGACTGTACATCACAAGTCCCGTCAATTTTATTGGGGGAAAGTACACGAATCTTTAAAAAATTAGAATTTTACTTTTTAAACATAGCGCTTCAACCATGGCAACCAACTAAAGAAGTACAATGAAGTACAGCTCCATAAGCCAGATATAAACATGGTCAATTATGTAGAGTATAGGAGGAAAAAATCAACCGGCATGGCCTATATACTACAACTTTGCAAGCAGGAAGTACATCAGCTAAATTTACATTAGCTAGAGGAAGTCAGGCCTTTATTTTACATACCGGTACATGTGATGTTTATAACCATAATTTAAAATGGTATTATAGCTGTCAACCTACCTGTAAACTAAATGCTATATGAACAGAAACACTTCCTGATATTGTACCTGAGCCGAGAAATGTACCATCAGTACTGAAATAAAAATAAATTACAGAGAAATTAGGTTAAAAAATAAATATAAATCACATCAAACACTGATAACAGTGAAGAAAATGCATTCCAAATAATCATGTGGGCTAATAATTTTTACTATTTTATGTAACTGGTAGTTTATTCCAGTTATATAGTATATCTATATACATGTAGTATAATTATTTACAAGTGAGTAAATATTAGATCAATATACAAAATTAAACCAAATTGAAATTCAGTCTGGCAAATGTAATGCTGATTTCTCGTTCAATTTTTATCTTTTATATAAGAAATAAAAATAGAAAACATAAATAGCACTTTAAGGGTTATTGTATGTAATTTTATAAAAACAATACATCTTACCTAACAGCAAAACTAGATAAAATTTCATTTCCTGTGGACATCATTTTAAGAGGAGAAAGCTTAATACCATCCCATTTACTAATATAACAAGCATCTGGCTTAGATGAGCGAGTAACTGGAATATAAGTCAAGTACAATCGATATGTATCCTTTTTATCAACAACGCGACCAAATCTGAATAAAAAATAAATATTAAGAATTACAATCAATAGTAAAAAACAGATACACAAAGTCAGGAGAATTAAATAAATTTAGACATTTTAAATAAGGTTTTGCATTGCAAAAAAAACATTTTATTGATCCAAGTGCTATGGGTCGGCTATTCGTTTTAAATTATCAACTTTAGCATACATAACCTCTCAGTCTGACGCGACATTTCAGATGATGGTTTTTAATGAGGATCATGGTAAAGATCACAACACCCTCTACTTTGTTTTGCAGTTAGCTTTTCTAGGTAAAATATAGGGAATATAGGAGAACTAATTGAAATATTAGGGAATAAATCAAATTCCTATAATTTAGTGGGAAATATAGGAAATCTGGGACCCATGATATCAACATTGGATTTAAACAACAGTTTGCTGTATTAATTCTTGTACTGCTAGACCAGTACATGTACTGGTATACGTTTTCTATCAAGTCTATCAACAGATCAAAGCAAAAAAAAAGGTGCTGAAATTATCGCAAAATTTCTAATTGTAGGAGCGGCTTTAATAAGAAGAAAAAATTCATTTTCCAATGCTCAATGCCAAAAGTCCACTCGCCGCTTCTATTGGAAGTTTTGTATGAAAAATTAAATCACAGCGCGGCTATCAGTCTGAACTGAACTATCATTGGGAATCACCCAAACCTTCATGTCCAATGGTCAAATAAGTATATGCCCTATGAATCATCTTAATGCTCACATTAGTCATGTTAGTCGGAAAGCATATAAATTTGTTTATTTTGCATAAGTGATAGCTACGCCGGCAGAAGGAACCATATCTCACCAATTCTCTTCAAATTTCTTTTGCTACCGGTTGAATTATGCATAAAGTACAGCCCTGTATAAGATCCTGCTATTGACATATTGTGCTCTACATGGCCTAGCCCCAACCTACATTACAGAGCTGCTAGAGTCTTATAGTTATAATTATGTTAGTCTGCAAGCACACCCACTGACTGTACAGCTGGCACGATAAGTTGATAGAATGTTGGTTAAAAGTTGACCTATGGTTGTCTCCAGTGAGCAAGCATTGAAGCAGCGGTTCAGTTGACAGGTGATGGCCAAATAAGAATAGGGCCACACTCCACCTCCCTCCCATGATGGTTATCAACTGCCTGGGAAAAATATCAATTTTGACACATTGTTCGGCTTAAACAGGCTTAACCGTGAAAACAACATGTAGTCAGCTCCTATGTTTACTTCAACGGGTCCCATGTGTTGTATATAGATTGATACTGATGACAAATAACCATTCAAGGTTCCTGCGGATCTACTCTTCTTAAAAATAATGGCTTTTAATGACTTTTTCACTTGAAATTTAATGACTTTTTACTGACCAAAATAGACAAATTAATACCCATGTATTTTAAACATAAAATAACAGCTGGACCTGTAAGCATATTGCATGCACCTTCCGACAATACTGCTAGGTGACATGACTTCAACACTAGCAGAAAGCCAGTAGCATTTGTTAGGACAGGCTGGTTGACGATCGTGCATGGAGTTCATATAATTGCTGAGTTTCTTATTTTTAATGACTTATAATGACAAGCCATCAAATTTAATGACTTTTTAATGACTTGAAGTCATATTTTTCAATTTAATGACTTTTTATGACCCTCGGGAACCTTGGCGTTGGAGTGTAATGGTATATGTTATTGTCATTTGTATTTTACAATGGATATTTTCCTAGCCTTGCATATATATTAGTTTAAAGTTAACTCGAAATGATTTCAATCTGTTAGACCAAGTAAGCAGGCTGAACATGGCAACAACTGCAGCGCTTATAGGGTACATTACCTGTCGTTTCGTCACATAATTAACCTTTTCAAGCCTGAATTTACCATAGTCATCTTCATCCACTACAAGCCGCGAATTGCTGTCGCAATTCTTGACTTGTAGTGGATGAACATGATTTGATGTTGTTTAAATATTAAAGAAAATTACCATGTATTGTAAACCAGTTTCATGGAAATTTTTGTTCCAAAACCTTTGGTTGTAAGAAAATGAAGGGTTTTTTTCAGGGATGTAAAATGATGCTTTAATGCATCGTGAGGACTTAAACATGTTAAAGGGTTAATTTGAATATAACGCCTCATGTCAGTATAGGATTAGAAGCTATATAGGCTTGTATAGTGTGTGCTCTGTTTTTTAAGTTTGGTGTTCAGCTTCTATTGGACATGCGATTACACTTAGAAATTTTATGGTAGTCAAATTTTTGTAGTAAATGATCCTGTAATCAAATAAAAAACATTTTCAAGTTATCTCTTTTTCATATGTATACATGTATGTAGTATGAAAAGTGGTTCATTATTTAAAGCTGGAAGTTGGATTAGCAATTTTATGTTCAAATGAACGATAAATGACATTAAGTTTTTCGATTTAATTTTTCACCCACCTAAGGTTGTGTCTCACTACTGCAATCCACATTTTCCAAGTGGGTAAAAATTACTCATATTGATCAAATTTTAGACCAAACATTTACAATTCCTAACTACTAGGAACTGGGATTTAATATGATAAAAAAGGCTTAATAATGCAGGGTTAAAAAATTCAGCAGGACAGAGGTCAATCATATATAAACCAACAAGAAAAGAAAAAACTTGATCAACCATGAAAAGAAATTGGATTTGGGTGTACCCTATAATCATTGTCATTCATGAAAATTGTATAGACTAAGTTAGCGAGCATTGGGCCTTCGTGTGTCAAAGACTAAGCATATAACAAATAGATAAATATTTCTAATCAACGTTGCAGTATCTACTGAAGGCTGTACAAGAGCTGTATTACCTGCATGCTCTTGCACGATATTTTGCTGTGGTTTTTTTGGGCCACTTTAGCTCTGTCTCCTTGGCAGAATCCTTAGTTTTCCAAACATAGGTATGGTTATCTCTTGAGACAGTCACAATCTGAAATCGAACAAAAAGTCAAGAAAAAAATCAGTATGATTAAAAGTTTTTCAAAAAATTGGTTAAAAACTTGCATGACAATTTAGGAAAAAGCATGGAATAACATTTTGTCCAACCCAATTTTAGGTATACTGTATCTTTGTAACCGTGCTACATGTGGATGGGAAGTTTAAACAAAAGGGCCAAGGGCTGCCATCAACTCCCGCCCCGCCCTCAAATGAGGATGTCTGTAAAGTTCTATTCATAATATGTCAGAAAATTGTTGAAAAGTCATAACCCCCAAATCACACAACGCCAATCTGACAAGACTACATAAGTCCAGGAGCTCCCGCGACGAATTAGAATTTGATTTAAGCAATTTTGTGTAGGGTTTTTAATGTAGTACTAGGCTAGGTCAAAAATCAAGACGCAAGACAACTAGGTCTAAGAAGCTCAGTCTAAGAGTAAGATAAGAACTATCTAGACAGTTTTTGTCAGAGATTGCAAACCTCCATTAAAATTAATGATCCTAATCAGTATCCCAGTAATGGTCTACCTATCTGGCATGGTTTACCCGATATCAGGCCAATCGAGGTAACTAATAGCTGATTTACGGTCATTTTGAATTCGATATAAACTAGTTAAAAACTTAGGGTGCATCCCTCCCCCGAAACCTCATATTTTGTTTTATAGTAATAGACTAACATCTAACACAGTTTGCAAAATATTGGGCATGTGAAAGTAAATAATGGCCGATAGGGGGCCATTTTGAATTTGATCGAGTCGGAATTTTTCAAGATGCATCCTCAGCTGAAATGTCACATTTCATTCTATAGTAATGGTCTAGCCATCTAGCACGGTTTACCAAATATCGCCCATGTGAAAGTGAATAATGGCCGATAGGAGGCCATTTTGAATTTGATCAAGTCAAAATTTTTCAAGATGCATCCTCTCCTGAAATCTCACATTTTGTTTTATAGTAATGGTCTAGCCATCTAGTACGGTTACTAAAAACCGGCTATGTGAAAGTAAATAATGGCCGATAGGCGGCCATTTTGAATTTGATCGAGTCAATTTTTTTCAAGATGCAACCTCTCTTGTAATCTCACATTTTGTTTTATAGTAATGGCCCAGCTATCTAACACGGTTTACCAAATATCAGCAATGTGAAAGTAAATAGTGGCCGATAGGCGGCCATTTTGAATTCGATTGAGTCGAAAGTTTTTTAAAGGCATCCTCTCTCTAAACGTCACATTTTGTTTTATAGTAATGGTCTAGCTATCTAGCACGGTTTACCTGATATCAGGCCTATCGAGGTAAATAATGCTGATTGTCGGCCATTTTGAATTCGTAAATTAAAAATTTTCAGGGTGCATCCTCCCCCGAAAACTCACACTTTGTTTTATAGTAATCAGGTAATGGTCTAGCCATCTAGCACGGTTTACCAAATATCAGCCATATGAAAATGAATAATGGCCGAAAAGGCGGCCATTTTAAATTTAATCAAGTCAATTTTTTTCAAGATGCATCCTCATCTGAAATCTCACATTTCGTTTTACAGTAATGGTCTAGCCATCTAGCACGGTTGACCAAATAACGGCCATGTGAAAGTGAATAATGGCCGATAAGCGGCCATTTTGAATTTTATCGAGTCTAATTTTTTCAAGATGCATCCTCTCCTGAAATCACACATTTTGTTTTATAGTAATGGTCTAGCCATCTAGCACGGTTTACCAAATAACGGCCATGTGAAAGTGAATGATGGCCGATAAGCGGCCATTTTGAATTTTATAGAGTCGAATTTTTTCAAGATGCATCCTCTCCTGAAATCACACATTTTGTTTTATGGTAATGGTCTAGCCATCTAGCACGGTTTACCAAATAACGGCCATGTGAAAGTGAATAATGGCCGATAAGCGGCCATTTTGAATTTTATCGAGTCAAATTTTTTCAAGATGCATCCTCTCCTGAAATCACACATTTTGTTTTATAGTAATGGTCTAGCCATCTAGCACGGTTTACCAAATAACGGCCATGTGAAAGTGAATAATGGCTGATTGGCGGCCATTTTGAACTTTGACAAAATGATTTTTTTCAAAATACATCCTCCCTGAAGCCTTACAATTTGTTTTATAGTAATGGTTTAGATATCTTGAGCGGTTTTCATGATATTCCACAATATCAGGCCTGTCGAGGTGAATAATGGCTGATAGGCGGCCATTTTGAATTTTATCAACTTCAAATTTTTCAGGATGCATCCTCTCCTGAAACCTTACAATTTATTTGATATTAATGGTGTAGCTATCTTGAGCGGTTTTCATGATATTCCGCAATATCAGGCCTGTCAAGGTGAATAATGGCCGATAGGCGGCCATTTTTAATTTTATCGACTTGAAATTTTTCAAGATGCATCCTCTCCTGAAACCTCACAATTTGTTTTATAGTAATGGTCTAGCCATCTAGCACGGTTTACCAAATAACGGCCATGTGAAAGTGAATAATGGCCGATAAGCGGCCATTTTGAATTTTATAGAGTCGAATTTTTTCAAGATGCATCCTCTCCTGAAATCCACATTTTGTTTTATAGTAATGGTCTAGCCATCTAGCACGGTTTACCAAATAACGGCCATGTGAAAGTGAATAATGGCCGATAAGCGGCCATTTTGAATTTTATCGAGTCAAATTTTTTCAAGATGCATCCTCTCCTGAAATCACACATTTTGTTTTATAGTAATGGTCTAGCCATCTAGCACGGTTTACCAAATAACGGCCATGTGAAAGTGAATAATGGCCGATTGGCGGCCATTTTGAACTTTGACAAAATGAATTTTTTCAAAATACATCCTCTCCTGAAGCTTTACAATTTGTTTTATAGTAATGGTTTAGATATCTTGAGCGGTTTTCATGATATTCCACAATATCAGGCCTGTCGAGGTGAATAATGGCTGATAGGCGGCCATTTTGAATTTTATCAACTTCAAATTTTTCAGGATGCATCCTCTCCTGAAACCTTACAATTTATTTGATATTAATGGTGTAGCTATCTTGAGCGGTTTTCATGATATTCCGCAATATCAGGCCTGTCAAGGTGAATAATGGCCGATAGGCGGCCATTTTTAATTTTATCGACTTGAAATTTTTCAAGATGCATCCTCTCCTGAAACCTCACAATTTGTTTTATAGTAATGGTGTAGCTATCTTGAGCGGTTTTCATGATATTCCACAAAATCTTTCAGTCGGATTTACCGATGTTATAAATTAGGTCAAAGTGCTGGGTCAACTTCAAGGTCAAGGTCCAAAAACCTGAAAAGGCACAACTAGGGACCTTAGAGAACATGTATGTGCAATATGACTGTCATCGGCCCAGTACTTTTCGAGATCTGCTCCGGAAACGAAGTGCGCGTCAAAACGTCTAAATAGGTCATAGTTCTGAACCAGAAGTAGGTCAAAGTTCAAATACCCCAAAAGGCACAACTAGACCCCCTAGGGGTGTTGTGTGTAAAATTTGAAGACAATCGGACAAGTACTTTCAGAGATATGCTCCGGAAACGAATTGTTTACGGACGGCCCAACGGCCCAACGGCCCAACGGCCCAACGGCCCAACGCCGTCACATCATCATTTTCTCCTCTGCAACCTTGCGTATTGAATTCAGATTAAAAATATTTTAACCCGTCCATTAGCCACCTGGAAGTAACCCACATACCAAAAATTGTTATCCTAGCTTATTTTCTCACAAAGTTATAGGCAAAAGAAGAGGCCAAAAAAAAACGGAGGTAGAATCCATAGCTCCCTTCGCTCACCTACGGTGACGGCGGGAGCTAAAAATTGTGTGTGTGCAATATGGAAGAAACACCCACATTTCAAAAACAAGTTTTTTCTTCCCCAAGTTATTTTAGCTCAGAGCTAATATATAGATCACAAAGTAACCGAGAGGTCATAACTGCCAGGAGGCACATCTATAACTCCTGTGTGGTGTGTGTATGCAATATTCATTAAAGTAAACTAAACCCCTAAGAGGTTTAAGAGCTACATTCTACTAACAAAACAAAATAAACAAAACCCCGAGAGATTTCAGAAATCTCCTAAGCTATTTGGCTCAGAGATGTAGGTAAACAAGGTCATAACCTCAAAAAGTCAGAGGTCTCAACCCCAAAAGGCATGTAGTTCAAATCAAAAAAAGTCAAAGGTCATAACAAGTGGTGGACCCGGAGGGCCCACCCCCCGCTCAGGGTTAAAAAACGAAGAAAAAAAATAGCCATCAATTGATGGCAGGACCCCTAAGCCTCTGTCCGTGAATATCAAGAAATAATGAGAAAAAAATGCCCCCCACTACCACCATGTCAATTTGTTTTCTTAAATGGCTGCGGCAGCCATTTTGTTTTTAATGGATTCATCCCAAAAAGTTAATCAGATCATCAGAAATACCTAGAGAACAACTATACCAAATTTAAATGCAATTGTATTGGAAAATGGCCCTTATGGCTTGGTGCAAAAAAAATATATGGATGAATTGCTTAGGCACATAGGTCATGTCTGTAAAAAATAAACAAAATTCATCAGTTAATTTTTTAGTAAGAGCTGAATTTCCGACAAAGCCCGCCTGTGGGTTTGATCTTCAGAGGTCATAACCCCCTAAATACACATATATCTACATACATGTACACACCCTGCCCCCCAGGGACATGTGTGTGCAGTATGAAAGAACTCCAACAAGAGGATACACTCTAGAAACAAGATTGTTAAACTGTGTGTCAATTGTCTGTCAAATTGTTTCTATTTAAAACATGTAAGACTGTCTTACAGTTGACTGGTCGGCATGGGATATTTGAAGAAAATGTATACCTTAGAGCCGTCAGGACTAACGGCGATGTCATCAATTTCGTTAGTGTGTGCTTTAACTTCATACAGCTTGTCTAGTGACGGATACTGAAAAGAAAGAAATTCAAAAGAATTGTTGAAGTACAGTAGAACCTGCTATGAGCAGCCACTCTTATGAGCAGCCAACCTCCTATGGGAGGCTGCTTGGTTATTCCCAAAAATGACATTTTGTATACAAAACAACCTCATAGCAGGTTTCATTGTAGTAAGCTTGATGTGCTGTGATATTTATGTACCATTATTCTACAAATTAAATATTTTCACTATACTGTACATTTTTAAAGAGTCATGCCAGCAATTTCACAATAATAATTACTGGTACTGTATTTATTTACCCCCACCATAATTACAAACTGATCATTAAGCTTTTGCAGGGAAATGCGTTTCGGAAATTGCTGTACTCCTTCATGTCTTTCATTCATTGGGCTACAAAATATTTTATGTTTACACATAGTAGACATGTTATATTTGCATGGCAAATGTGAAAGTCCCCACCTTCCACAATTTTAATTGTCAATGCAGTATTTTGGAAGTACTGTGACAGCTAATTTTGGATACGCCAAATCAGCCAATTTTCAAAGTTAAATTGAATTGATCTCAGCAGCAATGCAGCAGCAATTTAATCTGGTAGTCGATGTAAATAATGGCCGATAGTTGCCCATCTTGAGTTTGTTTAACCCTCACACTGCTATGGGCGACTAAAGTCGCCCAAAAAAGAAATTGATTGCTCGAGAAACTTTGACTATATTGCCTGGAAACAAGTGTTACAGACAGACGACAGACAATGGCGTTTATAGAGCTGCTAGGTCACAGCTAAAAAAACATGGGTTTCCAAGATATGCCCTGGAAAAGAAAATGCAAACAGACTGACAGCCAGACAGACGTCTGGGATGACTCCATAACCCCCGCAACTTCCTGGGATGAGGGATAAAAAATAACTGAAATATTAAATATATTTCTCCTGCCAACTGGCATAGTTCAGCAGGATACGTGTCATTGTACTTCTATAGCAGTATCATGAGTATTGCGTGAGTATCACAGTCAACGACATACATACAAACTATAACTGAAGGGCTGGGGGCAACAACGTCCAATGCCACACAGGTACCATTTTGAGTAAATCACATTTGAAAGTTTGCCATCCCGTGTGGAAAACACGTAGTAGTGAATTAAGTTATGAATATAATGAACATGCTTGCTAATATCTCTTGTTCTGATAAAACATTTTGTTATGCATGATTGATGTTGTATTTCAGGTGAAAACAGCATTAGAATAGAGGGTGTTTTAGGCTCATTTTCTATTTTTACATTATTTGTGTACCTACCATCCAAAGTGTTATGATGAGCACATGCACGGATGCAATGTTGATCATTTTACACTCTGTTGGGTATTATTTGTATACAAACTTTAAAAATATCGGTATTTTAAATTGTGGGATTGGATAGTGTTGCCCCGAACTTATTGGACTTTTGTTGATTAGATGTTGTATTGAATATTTTTGCCCAACTGACTGTTTAACCTTATATAAGAGGGATTGGATTTTTTTGCCCCGAGTAATGTTTCAATTTCACAAGATGCATACTTTTTTTTATTTATTTTAACAGTTAAAAGATAATATAAATGGTAAAAATGATGTCTCTTTTATGTCCATCTATCAAATTTCTTAATATATTATCAGCCTAAAGTATTATTCGAATATATCGCATAATGATTATCAATAGAAATAGTGAAAATAGCTTGTTTTCATCTACAGGTATTTTGTATGGCATTGACTAAAATAAAACGTTATTGCAAATTCGAAAAGTGTGAGTATAACACACAAGCTTGTTGATATAGAACTGATCAAAGCTATAATGATATTGAATTCAGCTTTAATAAGAATCACAGGAGCATAACAATTAACAGTGTGCTCTGTTACACGTGGCAACATGAATTGTGCTGCTATTTTAAACAAATAAACGTATAAACCTGTCGATCATTTAGTTCATCACGAATTAAAAGATTTGTACAATATACAATATAAAGTAATCATCTTGGTTACTTTAAATGGTTTCGATCTACGTGATTTTATTATTTATTTCGCCCATTGATCTCGGGTATACATGGCTTGAACATGACTGCTGATATGTTTTTTAATGTTACCAAAGTCGCGGTCACAAGGTAGCATTGTGTGTCCACTTGTTGGAAAAATGTGAAAGATGTTATCAAATTTATCTGCTACAAGATTATGCCACATGTGTATGATGTTCTATTTTTTATTCTGCCTGAAACAGTTGTCTGAAATTACATAAAGATCTCTTGGTAAATCAGGTGAATTTTGGGGTTGTTAGTGCCTGCTGTAAATCTACTGCAATGACGAGTTTGTGTGGATCTTCTTTTACAATTTTCGACATTTTAGTGATGGTTTTATAACCCTCATTGGTCTCTTCTCTGTGTTGTTTCAGATCATTTTCATTTTTTTTTTTCATTCGAATCACCAGGTCTACAATTCTGTATTTTCACAGTAAACCCATCACATGTCTTACATCTGATTTTGGTGGCGCAAACCTCAAATTTATGTTTGTGCCAAAAGTATTTATCCTTGGAGACAATGTTGAATTTCTGTTGAACACACCATTCTTTGTAGAGAGAATACAAGTGCGAAATTGTCAGCTCTGGCCCAAGATATTTTCTATTAGGATTTTGATTCCTTGAATGATTACTTTCATAATGTTGGAAATTTATCAATATGCACCAGAACATGCGCTATATCTTCATCGGTACATTTGTTGGGTCTATTTTGATGCTTCCCTCGACGATCTGATTTAGGTGTTAAGCGTCCTTGTCGTTGCTGCTTGAGGATAGATTTTAAACTCCCTTCGTTTTTTTGAAGGTCATGCACAGATAAAAAGGCTGTTCTACAAAGTCTTGTTTCTTTACCAGAAGAAGACCGTACATAATAGTTGTAGCTCATTTTTTTTCTTGATATATCTTCTTTCTAATACTTGAAAAAACTTTTCTTCACATTTACATGGTTGTTCCATACGTCATTCTGCAACTACAGCACCTTTTCGATCAGTGTATGTTTTGCCTGTGTTTCTCATGACCTTTCTTTTGTTTCTCAACTAGGTTTCCTTATACTGTAATCTACGTCGCCTTTACGGTTATTGTTTTCTTTATTTGCACCAGCAGCATCACATGTTTCGTTCGGATCATTACTCTCAGTATCATCATCTGTGTCGTCGTTTTCGGGTATATATTCTGAATCCTCGCTTAAAGATACATCTCTGTCCAAATCTTTGTGAGGCAGTCAATTCCCCAGAATTAAAATCTGGTAGTGTCTCGGCTGTGACTTTTACCATGTTCACTGGTGTAATTTTTTCAACTTCTAGTGGCCGCCGACCCATAAGATAGGTAATGTAGGCCCATTCAAATGAAGCGGAAATAGCTAATTAAGACATTTATAGACTTCAAATTGAAGAAAAATCTCTCTCTATGGTTCGTATAAAAGTATTTCAGCGCCTTAACAGTTAAGTATATATCACAGATGGTGGAAATGTCACTATAATATGCTTGCGGCATTGTTGGGAAGACGAGATGGGCTCATCATGGCTGGAGAAGAATTAAGAAAGACGTTTATTGAAACAAAATACAAATACATGGGCGCATATTTATATATCATTTATATAAATGTTTTATATATGATTTATATACACATATGTGTGCATTTGTATATATATGACCATTGTTCGGAATTTTCTAAATATCTAGGCTACTTGCTATTCTCTAATTATCATTCCTTGTTAATTTTGATACATATTTTTTCGAATTTAGTTCTCTGATTTTCTGTGTCTAAACTTGACGTGTGATAACAATATTAATATGTTTAGTGCTTCTGCTTATATTTATTTGTGTACTTTTATATTGCAGCTCCAAAATGTTTACCGAAATGTCAGAAAAATATTTACAAATACAATTATTATATATACTGATCTCAGGGTGGCCCTCGCGTGAGTGGTGTTTGTAAACCTTGGCGAGAGTCTATAGTATTTTGTTTTTAATAAACGTTTTTCTTCTTCAGGCCAAAAAAATGCAGGTTACACAGAAATGATAGACCTATAGCCTATAGGCTATACTGTAAGCCCTATAAATAAAATGAACGGGGTATTAGGCCACCTTTGTGCACTTATAGGCTAAAGTGGACCATGTAGGCCCTAAAGGCTACCCAGTAAACACAAAACATTTGTATTTAAACATGTATAGGCCAACAATATCGCACAGAACTTATAGTTTGACAACAGATTTCAAAATTAAAAAAACTATAAATTCGTATGTTACTTACGTACGTTACTATTTGACAGACGGTGATTCGTGTGTTACTATTTGACAGACAGGCTGCTCCCCCGGCCATATTGTTTATTAGGCATTGTTCTGTAGGATTTAAGTGATTTGCTGTACAGATAATACAGACGAGGTTAGAGTCCCTATAAAACACATACTTTTATCGTCTGCACTGCTGAAAAATAATTTATTGCAAAAACAAAAATCAACTTTTTGTCTGTCAAAAGTAACATGCGTAAGCGACAAAACTACAACTTTAATGTGATCGTGGCGAAATCTGTGTAAAACAACTATCTTTTTAATGGTAGATAATGTTAGCTCTCATCAATCACTTTGATGGGAAATAGTGTTTTTTGTCCAAAAAATATGTTACAATTTAACTGTGTCTGTTACACTTAATTACACCTTAGCTAATTTTGAACCATATACAGTAATTAGTAAAAGTAGTGATAGCCTACCTGCCAAGCCCGCAAGTAACCATCTGCACCTCCAGTGAACATGATTGTGTGATCATTCACCATTTGAACTACTTTTTGAAAACCACCGTCACTTGAAAAGTCTGTTTTAATCTGCTTCACTGGTTCAATATCCAGTGTTATTACATTGGTAACCCTGTCATGTTCAGCCGACTTCGTCAAATTACCTTTCCTTTTTCTGACTCCTTCCTCAACTGTAAAAAAGGTAAAGCCACAGTAACATGACAACAAGTGTGGATTAATATACTATTACATATCATTATACACAATATATTTTTTCATAGAACACATTGGAACAAACTGTCATATTAAAAATACACCACAAATCATATATATAAATACATGTATATATCAATAAAAATGGTACATACCATTAAAATAGGGACGATCAGAGTTTTAATTGCAGATATATTATTCTTGGGCAAATTCAAAAATGTGATCCATCTGCACAAAATCAGTTGCATCACAGATTTTTAAGAAAATACAATGTTGGGAAAGTGAACAATTTTATAATTTGGTGGGTCCAAACCATTATGAATTCTCATTATTTATTTAAACAAAAGTTATAGATTTTTATACAGAGAGACCTCGATGTTCCGTCATCATCTGTTCCCAAGAAATATGACAAAACTTCGAATATGGCAGAGTTTCGGAGCAGCTTCCCCACCCCCCTCCAAGCTGTGTTGGAACCGAGGATATATATATATAATTCATACTGTAATGTTATTATTTTAGTACATGTATTGGTTGTGCGAGCAAAATAACAACATAAATATGATACAAATATAATTTTATTATTTCAAATATATAATGAAATGATGACATGATATAAGTGCTTCTTCAAGCTTGCCATATTTTGCTGCTCTATCAGAGCGCTCATGAGACATCCACTTTTCTTTGCTGCGTAAAATATCACCCTCTGTTGTGCGACCCACTGTCATGTCCCACTCTTTGGCAAAATGAACGGCAATATCAGCGCACGTAGCTGCAGGATGAGCGTCTTTGTAAACACAAATTTCTCGTTTTTTATCTCCATTGGGGTCAGTGCGTTGTCGTTTGCATGGATTCAAAGCCATGGTGGAACTGAATGACTACCATAAGTCTATTGAGTCTTTTATACACTTAATCTGTTTATCCCAGTAAAAGAACAAAGGAGTATTAATTGCTTAAATCTGTTTCAATTGTTAATTTAACCGAATAATATTTTTTTCATTTGGTAGTCGAAATGACTCCAAGCAATATCACTCAACTCAGGTGTTGACAGATGGCCGTGATCAAATCTAACACATTTCACTGTGTATAGCACCGTGCATTACTCGGGCGGGTGGCTTACTGCTCCGACTTTCATGTTGCCGGACGTGCAACTATTGTCTTCCTGTTATTATACTGTTCTTTTCGCAATGGTAAACCATAGGTGTTGACACTTCCTGCTGATCGAAACACAAGGTATTCACGGCTTAGAGTATAAGCCTAATCTATGAAATTGATGTCTTCAACGTAGATGACGGCATGAATAATTACGATCTGTTCACAGAAATTGTTAGATACCTATAGATTTAGTTAACAAAATCAAACATTTCGGTACGGTTATCTACACCAGAGCTATTGAAGGTCAAATTAATTAATCATTATCAGCTTAACTAGCGGCTCTATACACACGAAATTAAACATTGTGCGAAGTAGGCCGATGACTGAACATTGTTTCAATGTGCGAGACGTTGGCTTTGACCCGGAAAACATTCACCCAATGTTGGTACAATGGGAACCCATAGTCTCAAGACACTGGCCCAACCTTGTACCAACATTGGTCTCGTGTTTGCTGGGCTGTATCATATTTCTGCCGTCAAGAAGTGTTATGTAGAACGAGCGGTTCCTCCTTTGTTGGGGGTACGGTGTCAAAGGCAGTGGCTCAGCATTAAACCAATGTTCACAACGTGAACATGTGTTTGCCGGGTTTCATTTGCTAATTAGCCCCCCACCAATCCCTTACACGTTAGGTGCATTTAGCCGGCATTGGGGAAATGGCTTGAAAAGGATATAAGCAATGCCACAATCACTATACAAACAAGTGGCGCTCACACAATTAGCGTGACTGACCGTCATCTGGTGACAGAACAATGAGACGCTTAACGTGACAGAAAACGTGACAGAACAACGGGACACTTATTCATTGATTTAACCTTTTTGTCCCCGAGATTTGATGACGGAGGCGGACATCGTAATGACGGAACATAGAAGCAAAAATACATTGGGCAGATCGGTTCCCTCAAAACCAAGACGGATGTAGAAGAAGATGGAATATCGGACGACAGATCTCCGAGGCCTGTCTGTACATTTGTACATTTTTTTTTTCATCAATGCATAAAATTGACAAAAATAATTGAGAAAACACCCAAAAGGTTGATTTCATTGAAAATATGCATTTAAGCATGTGTATTATATTATTTAGTAATTTATTATTTTTTTGATATCCTTTATTTTTTGGCAGCATTGCTGCACTTCCAAAAAATGTGTGATCATACTAATTATGTGAAAATAAGTCGCAAATGAGAATATGTTTACAAGTTCACTTTGAGGTGGAAATTGTGGTATCAATTCACATCTTAAGGTGACTAAGATGGGTTGGAGGGTTAAAAAATTATGAAAATCCTCTCGTTGAATTGTTCAAGGGATATATGCCATCTCATTCTGTTTGTGGTATAAAGTGTATAATGCACAGTTTTGTTTACATGGTAATATACGACAAATATTATTGAGGGAAACCCTGTTCATATTTAATGTTTTTTTTATTTAGAGTTAAATTATTTTTGTATACCGTAATTGCTGGAATATACCACGTACTGGTCTATACTGCGCAGAAGGTTCAAACAGGCCATTGTTGGTGCTTAAGCCTTACATATCGCGCACTCGTTATTTACCACGCAGTTCAAAATATCGTCGTGACACGGCAGTCGCCAATGCTGATGGTGTGTTAGTAAGATTGATTTGTGACGGCTGGGGTCCCAGATATATAAGATTGTGTTTAGTATTATTATAATATATAATGATAATAATTAACAATTATTACTTTCATGTTTGACAGTTAAACGTGTCGCGGTTCAATAGAGTCACGTAATTAACATGTGGGAACTAGCTAGTTGTGGATAGCCAGTACACGCAAACCCCCAGACCCGCCGGATGGTAATCAGGTAATTGCTTTTAAAACAATATTGGGTCAGTGACTGGTGTTAGCTGGGAGTGACATGACATAACTAGACCGCTCATACTTTTCCCTGCCTAATGAGACGTGTTCATTCAAGCGTCAACGAGGCTACACTCCCGGCATAGATTATAACGGCGCCAGCGCGATGACTTAACTACTGACCTTTCACAGCTCAATGCTCTCGCCTGTCAGACAGGTTAATCCAGTGATCGAGCAGCATATATCGCACATTTGTTCTATACAGCGCAGGATCCTATTTGATCGAAGGCTCAGCTTCAAAGACCATATGAAAGACCTAATGACAAAGGTCTACAGGCGACTGAACCTGTTGAAGTTGCTCAAAGGGACAAACTGGGGCGCCAGACCATATACCATCTTAAAAGCCTACAAGTGCTTTATACGCCCTGTCCTTGAATATGGTTCGCTGATAACTGGAGCTTTAAGGGAATCACAAGTGAAGGAAATGCAGATCTTTCAAAACAAGTGCCTGAGACTAGCACTTGGGGTAACCTACCTGGACAGAATGAGAACAATAGATCTGCATGACCTCACTAACGTCCCTATGATCAAAACTAGGATGACAGCAATGGCGGTTAAAACATTCAGATCACTTGAAAACACACAGTGTTTCAAGGATCTGGTGTTGAATCATGAGATCGTTCAAAAACGATCAGGCTCTAATACAATTCTGGATCAATTGCTGGCTGAAATCCAGGCTGACGCTTAAACACGGTTGACGGTTGACGGTTGACGATTGACGGATAACGGTTGAGCTCCTGTTCCCACATAGAACAGGGGCTCTGGGGGCGCCGTTCTGTGTGACATACCAAAAGCAGGGAGTTCCCTATCACTCCACTGCATGAGACAAGAACACGGTTGACGGTTGACGGTTGACGGATATCGGTTGAACTCCTGAACTCCTGTTCCCACAGAGAACAGGGGCTCTGAAAGGAGCCGTTTTGTGAGACACACAGCACTGAAGGAGACGGATTCTGGTCTTAAGCAATGAGCTCTCTATCATTACATTGCTAGCTTGGGTGATGGCACGGCGGACACGGATGGTTGGCTGACGATGACGGTTCATGATGGTGGTTTCAAACACACTGCTCAGAAAGCAGAGCACATTTCAAAGGGTCAGTCCTTGCCCTTACTCTGGTGGCTGGTCGCCTCTTCCCTGGTTCCTTGTCTCCTGGACTTCTTCTTGCCATTGCTTGTACAATCACCTACCTCACCAGGTGAAAAGAGAGAGGCACTATAAGGTTTATACCAGAACTAGTGCATAATCTCGCGTCAGCCCTCGCGCTGCGCGCTCCTCTAGGGTCTACAGCGCAGGAGTTAAAAAAAATAAATAATAAGTAGCGCTGTATAGTCTGGTGATTACGGCAAACTAAGAGACCAAAGGTGTTTTTTTTTCAATTTGAAAGCATCTTAAATGTCTTAGTTAGCTCTTTCTGCTTCATTTGAATAAGGTATGCCATTTGTAATAGGCCTATGGCCATTATAAATTTTTAATTCTTTCAGTGTGGGGACCGTCATTGGACGTCATATTCTGATGTCTAACTTAGACGATCCTCACACTGAAAGAGTTGAACAAGAGAATTAGAATGAGAAATGACTGAGCATTACATTTGCTAGATTGGTATTTGTTTGGATTCAGACTGTGTATATTTTAGTGATCTTTACCCACATGAAGTTGTAGGTCGCGGTAGCAAGACACAATTAAAACGGGTAGAAAAAATTAAATTTATGATTCAGTGCTTCAAGAGTTTATAATAAGATTATTACAACAAAGCGTTTGTGGTACCGGTAGCCTATTTGCCATGTAATAATTGAAAAAAAGACATGGATTTGGAAAATTAAAAGGCAAACCTTTTCCTTCCTTTTTAGGCTTGACTACTTTATAATTCATACTATAAATATGACAGCTGTCTTCCAATCCAGCAGCTAGAATATAATGGTCTCCTTCAGGAAAGACGGCACTATTCATTATGGCGCAATCCTCTTTGTCATAGCGGATGACTCGGTTGAGTGTACATGTTTTTCTCCCCTCCAGTATGTGATAGATTTCCTGTGTAAACATAAGTATTCACAAAAATGTTAATATTTCATTTCAGTGTATAAAAAAAACCCAATGTAGCCTCAGGGGGTATTCAAATAAATGTTCAGGGCATTTATTAAAATAAATACGGTATATGCAGTGTTCGTGATCAATAGCCCAAGTTTGAAATGGAGACTTTTTCAAGGCTTTTCAATGCTGGAATTTCCCATTTTAAATGCCACAGAAAACATACAAAATTTTCTTAAAATAAGTGAAATTATATATTCACCATCATCAGGCCATGGAAAATGTTATTGGGTTGAGATACATTGCAATAGAGTTCATCTACATGTACCAGCACATTACAAGTAGAGAATCTGAGAGGGAATCTGCTGTCATGCTCCCAACGATCACAATTACTTACTACCATACTGGTGGAACTTTTCTCTAAGAAAAGTTCAATGCTTTTCAAGGCCTTGAAAACAAGGTTTAAAATCAATGCTTTTCAAGGTTTCAGCATTTGAACAATGTACATGCAGTATATGGGATAGAGCAGGGTAATATTCTTTATGTCTGATAAAAACATCATGTCTCATAATGACATCAAAATGTTAGCATAATGAGAGCAGTCTGTATAATTTCAGGATATGAGTGGCATCATACTATTATTCTCTTGTCCCTAATAGACAAGCCGGTTCATTTGTTAAAACAGCGGCATATTTTGCCTAGAGGTTCGTTTGTTGTGGTTAGTTTAGTTTATGATTTAAAAAAAAAAAAAAATTAGGATTTACTGGGTGATCAGAGTCGCCCACAGCAGGCTGAGCTTGGTGTATTTGGGCGATTATAGTCGCCCATAGCAGTGTAAGGGTTAATACAAATTCTCTTCTAGAATGTGGTCCAAGGATTAGATACATGTAGGAAATACCTGAATAATACAAAATGCACACAATAGAATGATGTCCAACATTATCTCACATACCATGACATATCATGATGGAATTTTTTTTCCGAAAGGGGCTTCAATTGTGGACAGGTTCTATTACCAAAAAAAAAGAGGATATTTCCAACAGGTGCTTCTTATTCCGAGTGCTCTTCTATTAGGGACAAGAGAGTAGGATCTTGGTATAGGCTACAATGTAGCCCTGATATAACAAAGTAAATATGATATTTATTGTGAATCTGGTAATATCCTGACATATGTTTTAATTTTCACAAAGAATACATTTTCGAGTAATTATTTGTTATAACACGATTGATGGGGTCCAATTGGACGATTCGTGTTATAAGCCGGTTGTGTTATACGAAATGGCCTGATCTGATCTAGTGCTACGCGAGACATTGGCCCAATATTGTGCCAGCGTCGAATGACAGCGATACAAGGATACGGTTATATAAATAGCTGACACAGGAAACTATAATAACTAGATAGCATAACGTTACTTACTGGACAAAAAACGGGGTTAGTTATTTTAATTATTATTTGTAAATAGTCTAATACAATTGTGAATTGGTTGCATTTGTCCGATTTAAACAGTAGAAGAAAAATTAGAGGAATCAGCGAATACGGGACCAGAGTGAGGCTGTGTATATGAGGCTGTGTCATGTGCACTGTTTAAAGACGTCATACTTTTGAGTGTAGGCCTACATGTGTGCTTGTCAAATCTTGTGAAATATCACTCTCAAAGCGAGATCATACGATACCTGTCAATCATACTGACAGCTCTACCGGCCAGGTGAGATGGGAGGGAGATAACCAATCACCAGCCACCTGGTGAAAAGCGCCACCTGGGTCTAGGCGGCCTACAGTCCATAATCCCACCATGACAGCCAGCTACATCCAAATGCCTGGCGATTGCGTAAGCTTACAGTGACTGACATGTGTACCAAACACATCAAATACCATAAGGCTATGATAAATTTAATAGGCAGCAATGTAAATCAAATATAAATCGTAACCGATAGATGTTTCATCTAGCCTAATTAAGACAAATATTAGCATTGTAGCCTGTAGGCCCATAATTTGTAATTACAGTGCAACCTGTACATACCGTACCCTGTACCCAGTAAATCCTGTCTATGGGCAATATCATGTATGTGTATTTATTGAGTTTAAAGTATTTTCCGTTAAAAGTTTTTTTCATTTTTTTCCCGCCAGTACATCACTGCCCAGCTTGAACTATCTACATATATGGTCTCACCACCCCAAATGCCAGTCCCATTGAAACACATGTAAACTGCCTCAATTCCGCAGGCCGATTTCACCATTTTTCACCCTATTAGATATTTAGTGTGACATATCAGGATAAAGCTTGAGATGTCCTTGTTCGAAAACAGGCCTGCTATGGGTATGGTTACCAGACAGATTTTGAGCTACGCCCCCTAGAGTGTAAAAAAGTCAATACTGTTAAAATTGGGCTATAATCCGTGCTCTCTTTCACAGAACAGACACACATCATTTTAACCCACTGTATCCCTGCGAGGTTATCATGAAACAGTTATTTCTGATATCCTTGACAAAGAAGATAACGTGGGCTTATTAAATATTCACACAATTATTACTTCTTTGTATTTTATTTTGTTTCAATAGAGGTTGGAACAGCGGCATTAAAAATATTTTGTGTGATGATTCCATCATTAGTAGACACCTCCCTGGATTTCGGCTTATTTAGGGTGGTGAGACCATATGTAGAGATATAATTTTCTTTGATTATTTTATTTCGGCCTGGTATGATGCTTGAAGGTGTTCTGAACAATATAGTTTTTGAATTAGGCAAATATATTGAAAACTGTTGCCCTCGGAGCCCTTTGAATAATTATTGATATCATGAAAATCGGCCTGGTTTCCTTGAAAGTCGCATTGAATAAAACAGTTAAATGAAGTGGCTATTCCCGCCTCTATTTCGTCACACAAAGTCGTCATGGTTACCTTGTATTTCGAAAATTGTTGTTGAAATATGCCACACATATTAGAATGGACTGCTATTAGTAGCATCCATACTTAAATTCACCATTTTTTCTTTTTATTTGGGCCCATATGACAATCAAACTACCAACCAGGCATTTCATCTATGACTTATATCACCAAAACACGGCCTCTTCTGGTCTTTTCTAGACATGGTTATCACATTTATTCACCAATTATATACTTTCTAATCAAAACTATTACACTTAGATTGTTACAGCGATGGTAAAACTCAATAAAATATAGATATCAAGCTGCAGATTTTTTATCAAGCAGCTCGAATATGTCAAGAAAGGACCAGAACACGCAAACCCCTTGTGTCTACTGATGGTCTCACCACCCCAAATGCCAGTCCCATTGAAACACATGTAAACTGCCTCAATTCCGCAGGCCGATTTCACCATTTTTCACCCTATTAGATATTTAGTGTGACATATCAGGATAAAGCTTGAGATGTCCTTGTTCGAAAACAGGCCCGCTATGGGTATGGTTACCAGACAGATTTTGAGCTACGCCCCCTAGAGTGTAAAAAAGTCAATACTGTTAAAATTGGGCTATAATCCGTGCTCTCTTTCACAGAACAGACACACATCATTTTAACCCACTGTATCCCTGCGAGGTTATCATGAAACAGTTATTTCTGATATCCTTGACAAAGAAGATAACGTGGGCTTATTAAATATTCACACAATTATTACTTCTTTGTATTTTATTTTGTTTCAATAGAGGTTGGAACAGCCGCATTAAAAATATTTTGTGTGATGATTCCATCATTAGTAGACACCTCCCTGGATTTCGGCTTATTTAGGGTGGTGAGACCATATATAGACATTTAATTACTCTTTTGAATAGGTCTGGTGGTTATACAGTAATTATCCGTTATAGCACGAATCGTTACTACACGAATCGGATATAACACTATGCAACCATGAATCCCAAAATTTTACACCATCTTTTTTACCATTTTTCTGGAAAAATCGTGTTATAAATATTTGCACATCCAATTAAGCATGAAATTGTCCGCCAGCGTCACATGTTAATCGTGCTGTAGCGGTAGGCCTAATCCTTCACGCATGACGCTCACGCAAAGTCGCCGGCAAGTAGTATTGCACAGCACATAACGGCACCCTTTTAGAACAAGAGTATCCCATTTCGTATTTGAGCTTAAATTCAATTCAAACACGAATCGTTTAATAGATAATATAAAACGAATATGACGTGCACGATTTGATCTCAGAAATGTATTTACTTAATCAAATTAACTTAATGTGGCGTGTTTAGCAAAAGAACATGTTTATTTAAATCGTGTAATAAAAATATTATAACACGAATGATAATGTTTTTACATGTTGTTTTAATCTGTATTAAAATATTATAACACGAATATGGTGATTCTGCAAGTTTCAAAAATCGCGTGCAATGAAATATTATAACACAAATATGATGTGTTTTATATCGTGTTATAAAATATTATAACACGAATATGGTGCTTTTTATATCGTGTTATAAAATATTATAACACGGATATGACGTGCACGATTTGATGTCAGTAATCCTAGCTATTAAATAAAATTAACTTAATTCAGCAAGTTTAACCGAAAAAAATGTTATTTTTGAATCACGTATTAAAATAGGTGGCCAGAGGTGATGACACGCCGATCGTTTGATGAATGCCACTTCTTCACAACTCACATTGTGCAATGTCGAGCAGCGTTCTCGTTTGTATTGCAAGGTGTTATGTTCGCGACAATTTTGTGAAGCACATCATGTTTCTTGACATGTAGTACACTGTTAAGTACTACATGGCTAACCCTTGAATTATTTATCGCCGTCTTATTCCATTCCTAATTATTTAAAATAAACATAAATCTTATATGAACTTGATCTCTCGGTTCCAAAACGTTTATCGACCATTGGCGGGCAGTTACGCAATCTTCGGCGCCGTCATTGAAATGAAAGCAGTGGCTAGATGATGCTTAAATATTGGCCAAGCATTACATTTTCCGGCCCGTCATTGTAACAACTTTGTCCGCTCGCTTGGCCACGTTGACCTTTTTACACCCATCAAACCCGATTCATGTAAATTTAAAACCCAGTTTTTGTCAGAACAATACAAAGTATGGCTACAAAATTGCTACACCATGTTTCTGCAGCACGTTATTTTATGCAATAGATATATTTATATTACAATGAGGACTATGTTGTTCTAATTGTGAATGATTATTATTTTAGTTTTGATGACTTAATGACTGCAAGGTTAGTGTCTGCAGTACGGCAATGTGTATTGGCGCTGGATATATTTTTATATCATATATATAGACTGGTGTATTGCAGATGTGTGTGGAATCAGCCGTGACAAGTGATCAGTACATGTATTGTTCAGTTTATTTTGGAGTCAGTTCATCCCCCCCCCCCTCCCGTTCCTAGTAAAAGTCTAGCCATGGTCGGGATAGTTTATCAATTGAAGCGTTTTAAACGTTTTCATGCCCACAGGCTTGGTAGTTATCATATTAATAATATAATATCATGGATATAATACTTTATTACATGATTTAGAACAGCAACATATTAGTGGTATAATAAATTATTACACGATTAAAAACCATACAAAAGACTGGTATTAGATTAGTTTATTAACCAATTTAAAAGAAAATATAAAGAACATTTCGTGTTATGATAAACATCTTATTTTGTTAAATAATTTATAAATTAAGTTATTATATTAGATTTAATGGTGTTGCATAAATATATTTTTATGCTGATATGATCAGTCACAAATCACCGTCAGTATGGACAGCTCACCGACAAGTTTGATTGACAAGCGTGTTCCAACGCTGATTGGTCAATATCTCCGTCTCATCTCACCTGACCACGACGCTGGCCCAGCATTAAATCAGCACTGGTTCATTTGCGGGCAGTTACGCGATTACGCGATGATCGACGCCGTCAGTAAACGTGAGCGTGTCAAACCATGATCGACGCCGTCAGTAAACGTGAGCGTGTCAAACCATTTCACATGTTTCAAGCCTACAGGCTTGGTAGTTATCCTATGAATAATATAACATCAGTGATATGCTGTTTTATTACACGCTTTGGAAAAACATAATATTTGTGTTGTAATTAATGACTGCACGATACAAAAAATGCAAAGACATCGTGTTTGTGATTGGTCAACACCCGCCTCCCATCGCACCGGGCCGTGTCAGGATGATTGACAGTCTCGTATGATCTCACGTTGAGAGTGATATTTCACGAGACTTTGACACCTCTACCCTCAAAACGATGACGTCATTAAACACTGTACATGACACGGACTTGTAGACACAGCGTCACTCTGTTCGCGAGTCCTGTATTCCTGATTCAACTAATTTTACTTCTACTGTTTATATTAGACACATTCAACCAATTCACCTTTTTATTATTTACAAATAATAATTAATATAACTTCTAAAACTCCGATATTTGTACAGTAAATCAGGCCGGAAAATAACGTTATGCTACAAGCTAGTTTAGTGTCCCGTGGCAGTTTTTATATTACCGCATCCCGTGTATCTCCAGTCATATCGACCTAGTAGTACTAAATAAAATCGGGCCATTTGTTATTACACGATCGGCTTATAACACGATTCGTCCTTATGGACCCCACCGATCGTGTTATAACGAATAACTACTGTATATGGCATACAAATACTTTAAACTGATTGCTGATTAACATTAGCAAATTAATTAGAATTACCTGTATGTATGTGAAAATTCCGTTAAAATAATGTCCCCTCCAGTACATCACTATTCAAGATCCACGCAGTGTGTTTTTCTAAGATATATTATTATTGCAATATAACCTGCCTCTTTGAGCCCCCACGTGGATATTGATTGGAAATTCATGTTACAACAACCACATATTTATACATTTTTAGATGAAAATAGTGTTAAATTAGAATTGTCCCCTCCAGTACATAATATCAATATTTAGTATTCTTTGTGTGATAAGACCTAATTTTTGTAATTTACTGATCTATATTGGTAATTATGTATTATTATAATAAAGCCTTCGTTAATGGCAGCCACTAGACACCAACAAATTGATATTTATTAAAAATACATATATGTATTTCATTAATGGATAAGTTGTAACCAAAAAATATTTTGTGGGTGTTTACTTTGTTCATTTTTAAATCAATATTAGCATGTTAATGTAATTTCTTCACTGTTCTGACTTACAAGACCTACTAGTACAATATATATACATTTATGGCGTATATATCATCAAACAAATGTGCTTTATATTGTCTATAATAGGCTGCCAGTACACTGCGTACTGGAGGGGACAGAACGTATGTAACACTAAAAGTGTAATTACTCAGGTATAGAACTTGTGGTATTTTTCATGCTTGTCAAGCGATTTAAGCGGTTTGTACCGATACACAATCTACTAGACTACTTGAATTAAAAAAAAAATGTGTTTGTAGCAGCTGGGTCCTTTTGCTTCCCCAAACCATAATAGTTTCGCTTCGGCGGCCCCACTCCTGTGGACCTTGACGATGCTGCACATGCGGATGGGTGGATAATGTTTGCTCAGCGAACCATGATGACCCTCCTACTTTAAAATGGATTTAATAGTTTAAATGTATGATTGTCATATACATTTTCTATTGCAAAAAATGAGTTTAAATGTCTTGTTGACTTTCAAAATATGACCAGAAATGAGAACTACATACTATCTAATGCCCCTTTTCATTATCCACCCAGGAGGTGGTTTCACTACAGGTTATATGCTAGGATATAAAATTATGTCATGTCTTATAACATGGCCCCAGCCCCCAGATATATAATAGTTTATAGCGGTCTGTACCGATACACAATCTACTAGACTACTTGAATTAAAAAAAAAAGTGTTTGTAGCAGCTGGGTCCTTTTGCTTCACCAAACCATAATAGTTTCGCTTCGGCGGCCCCACTCCTGTGGACCTTGACGATGCTGCACATGCGGATGGGTGGATAATGTTTGCTCAGCGAACCATGATGACCCTCCTACTTTAAAATGGATTTAATAGTTTAAATGTATGATTGTCATATACATTTTCTATTGCAAAAATGAGTTTAAATGTCTTGTTGACTTTCAAAATATGACCAGAAATGAGAACTACATACTATCTAATGCCCCTGTTCATTATCCACCCAGGAGGTGGTTTCACTATAGGTTATATGCTAGGATATAAAATTATGTCATGTCTTATAACATGGCCCCAGCCCCCAGATATATAATAGTTGATAGCGCACATGTCACTGGTACATGATGTAGGATCTTACAATGCTCAAGTTGGCGCAGCGTTGTATGGCCTTAATTTACTATGCCTGATAGTGATATCTGGCAAACCATGCCAAATAGCCAGACAATTAATTGATATAATATAAAATGTGAGGTTTTAAGGAGGGCAAGGCTAAGCAGATCGTTTGATATAGCTAGACTATAACCATAAAAAATTGTGAGGTTTGAGAAAGTGTTACCAGCATACCAGTTATATTCATAAAATATACATGTATGCCTCGAAAAACTTCCAAATCTATCAGGTTCAAAATGGCCAACTGGTGTCCATTATTTAACTTAACATGCTTCATATCCAGTGCCAGCTAACTAGACAATTAATATAAAAGAAAATGTGAGGTTTCCGGGAGGGATAGACCTTATTTCAACTCAGATCACATTCAAAATTGCCAACTATCTGCCATTTATTATCTACTTTAAAAAATATATATTATGTCTGATATATCTAGCAAATATTGCCGTCTATAGCAATCATCCAAGGGCAGCTGCAGCCTCCTCGTATCTGGCCATAATCTTCGGGAAGATTGCCAGTGGCGTACCCTGGCTCCTCCGCTCAACAGCGGAGCCGATGCAGCACCCGCATCAGTGCTGGCGCTGATGTAGGCTGTGGTAGCCTTAAATAACCGGCAATAGCGTGTCTCTCACGTGGGATGAATGGAGTTACCCAGAGGGAGTTATCCTTCCTATTGTTACTCTGGGGACTATCCGACCCGAGGATAGCGGAGCTGCGCAAAATGCCACAGAGTTTCAGCATTAAATTGCACAGGGAAAACTCAAGTCTCCGGTCCTCTGGCCATATCTGGGGGTATATCCCCTAGACATGCCCAGAACCCCTGATCGGGCGAGCGAAGGAAAACGCTCTCAATAACCCACCATGCCCTATCACCCCCACCCTCACATCATCATCTGTACATCATTCATCTCATCAATTGACTACAACGTTTTTATCGTATTACAATGTCACTTAAAAGACCTTTTGTACCAAATAGTGACGTAAAGCAAAGATTTACTACTACAGCAAATATTGCCAGACAGCTAGACCATAGAATAAGAAAACAAAATGTGAGGTTTTAAGGATCGAGGGGAATGCCCTGAAAAATTTCAACTCCCATCAATTTCAAAATTACCCTGATAACATCACAGTATTGGCCCAATAAAATGGTTTAATTGAGCCTGATTATCATTATGTCTTGCACATTGGTGCTGTTTTCAGCCAATACAGTTTATGATCTATATTCCGCATTGGACCAGTAATGGGCCAATGAAGGCTAAAAAATGTAGTCGCATAATAACAATGGCTGAATACTGGATTTTAACCGCTGTAACTGCCGATAGCATCCGGTATAAAATAGGAATTGGCCTAATGACGTCATGTTTAGGCCTACTTTAATATATGTGATATCTGCTAAAAAGTGCCAGATAGTTCAAAGGTTATTATGCTAAAACAAAATGCGAGGTTTCAGGGAGATATTTTGGCAAATTAAAAATAGCCGATTATCGGGATATATGAAAAAAATCAAATTTAATAGGTCTTGTTATGAATACAAATATATCCCAGATTTGTAGATATAGGCCTAGGCTGGAGTGAGAGAACGGTATTGTTATATAAACATGATAAATTATCATTTGTACCATACTAAAATAGTTAACCAGTAATTGCTTTACCGTAGTAAAAACGTAGCTTGGTGTAAAATAATGGTAGGGCTATTGATGCATGCATGTAAATTTGTATTCAGTTTGAGGTATGTATTATTATTTTTTAATTATATGTACCATTACATACAAAACTTTGTATCCAATTATATAAGCTCAAGATCGGCTGGAGTTAATATTATTTTTAAACCACTGTACATAAATATATTGTGTACGGTACATTAGCATAATAAAACAGTTACACTACAACTAAGTAACAAAGTAAAAAGAAAATGCTAGATTTCATGGAGTGACAGCTGTGACCTAACAAATTTGAACTTGATCACATTCAAAATAGCAGACTTGCGGCAATTATTTAATTATTGAATATGCCCAAAATCTGGCAAACTACGGTATGTTAGCTAGCTAGACCCTACAAAGAGCTTATGCTAACAGCCATGATGAAGTGAAGATAAGGGAGGAATATGCATTTGAAAATGGTTGTTTTCATTTATATACCTTGACAAATTTCAACTCTATCAAATGCAAGATGGCTGACTATTGCCCATTATTTACTATATGCTTGATATCAGGCAGAGCATCCCAGATACCTAGCCCAGTACTATAATTTATCCAACTCCCCTCATGAAAGCCCGGAAAGCATTTTGTTGGCATATATATCCCTCCCTCAAACCTCACATTTTGTTTTATACCATACACCTCACATGTTGTTTTATAGTATTAAACAAAATGTCAGGTTTAAGGGAAGGATGTGCCAACAAAATGCTTTCTAGACTTTCGTGAGGGGGTTGGAATGGATACACTAACTGTCTCTGCGGTTATATTGGAATAATAGTAATGTAGATGTTTGTAAACTGATGATGCTATTTTATCTCTTTTTAGTAGTTTACTTGTTATTCAGTTGAATTATTGAGTGATCATTCATTCTTACAGGTTTGTTATTGTTGTTGAAAAAAATATGTCCTCTCCAGTACATTTTGTGATATTAGTTTGAACACCGTGACATTGGCCAAGTTATGTCACAAAAATCAAAATTATTTTCCATTGTTTTTCCTTGATGGTGTTTAATACGATGCAGACAAATAGTTGCGGCCTTTACCCGTGATAAACCACTTAAACATCATTTTATTTTAGCAAAGTTTATACAATTATGCTACTTCAGCTCAATTTGAAAACAAAATGTTGATTAATAACAATATATATTGGAGCAAAATTAGAATATGAAATGTTGAGCAACATATCATGTTTTACTGATCTAAAGTATGCATTTATAGCACTTGTGATGTTGTTATTTCAACCGTTAAAAAAATGTCCCCTCCAGTACAGTTTGTCACACATATAATTGTGCAGAGGATTCGCATGAAAAAGCACTGTAAAAATGCACAAAATATGTCATATATAGTATTCAAGCTATATGTGTATATTTAGTTGATGTCAGAGCACTAATTTGTTGAGCTGTCGAACTAAATGCTGTACAATTTATACTTGAGTGTATTTCAAAATTTCATTTGTCACATTTCAAATGAATATCAAATCTATATACATGTGAAATACGCATACAACACATAGTGATCTTCCCTTTAGAAACACGACAATAAAAAAAAAAAAATTTAGGGGTTAGGATTTTCAAATCACCTACATTATTAGCATTTGAGCAGAGACTAATAATTGTTAAAACAAATGTCCCTCCAGTACACGCAAATAAAGCATACATTTCACAAGTCAATATCTTCATTCATGGGCATAATTAAGCTCTGGAAATTTAACTGATGTTGGGGAATGACATCTAGCTGTCAAAAGTTGTGAAATTATCATACATTGAAGGTTTTTATTTTTGACATGCTATGAGACTTTTTGTGTGCCCTTTACGTGAAATTGCCCCTATACCGTAATAATTATTAGGTCCCGAATAATTACACTCAAAACAATACTAATTAACCCTCTCCAAACCGGAACCTGTCTACTCCGAATACCAGACTCATTATTTTCCCCAAATGCATAAATTGTACTGTATTTCACCTGTCCAAACCGGATTCGAATTTTTTCTTAGATTTTTTTTTAATCTCATGCGGTGCGCTAAGGGTTAAACAGGGGGCGGCAAGGTGACGTAATGTTTATCCTACTTGTTATCTGGTTATGCAATGGGGAAGGTGCGAAGTTGGAGTTGGCAACACCTTTTTCGCATTAGAGGAAATATCATAGCGCCTTTACTTTGAGATTGGTAAAATATTTTAACAACATAATAGATTGTAATAAAATAATTGGTTAGTAAAATATTGTAACAAAATCTTTACCTAATAAAATATTAAAAGGTCGTATCAATTAATAAACATATGATCAGTACATTAAACAATAATTCTCACATACATTAGACTGTGTTTTGGGATAAAATTATTATGTATGTGATATTTAATGGCCAAATAAATAAATAACTAACAGTAGGTAAAATATAAAAACATTTGATTTATTCTTTCATGGCTTGATTATTCCTATATTATATTTTACTCTTAGTCAAGGCATTAATTGTATTAAATGACATACTTATACAGTATCGGAGCATTTAGTCAAGCGTCATACATACCAGAAAATAAATGCAAGCTACCAAAGAAACGAGTGTTGTCGTCATGAAACAGGTAAAAAAATAAAACTGCTGTGATATGATTAACTCCGTAGCGACAGCACAACTTTTCCTACTACCGCTTTGATATTTAAACGGACGGATGTCGGTGTTAACAAATATGCTCCGTGTTTGAAATGTGTATGGACGATTACAAGCATGTAATGTTATTTTAGAATAGGCGCTAAAAAATCTATGTTTATAAAATGACAAATGCGCTCCATGTGTGAATTACAAAAAATGATAAATTATCACAGACACAATATGCATACCCAGTAATGGATTTACTAATCTATGTATACTAGCTGTATTATGTGTTTTATATGAATCATGCTTGAAAAAATAATGTATGAATTGATTTTTAAATGCTTATTATTTTAATATAATAAAACATCTTGTGTCTTTTATTATATCAATTTATTTGCATACATCCACCTATCATCTGTATACCTACTGACGACACATCCGGAACTAGAAAAAGTTGTTCGGAAACGAACTCGAAAGCAGCCCTCCGTTATCGCTCGACCGCTATTTTATAATTGTTTGCTCAAATTTTTTTTTTTAAATAAAAATTTTTTTTTTTTAAATTTAAATGGCCGACTGGCGGCTATTTTGAATTTTTTTATGTGAAATTTGTCATGGGTTATCCATGTGTGAGACATTACATTTTGTTATTCTTGGTCCAGTCATTTTGCATTTCTTGAGTTAAGTAAATATTAAAAAATTCAAAATGGCCGCTAAACAGCCATTTTGAAATTGTTTGATCCCAAAAGTTAATCAGGTCATTAGCTGACATAGCTGAAAATATTTGCCAAATTAAAAGAAGATCTGATGGCAACTTTTTCTTGAAATGCGCTAACGAGCATTTCTTCGTTAGTGGCCATGTAGTAATTAAAGGGTTGATGATATGGGGATCAAAATGTCGCCAAAACAATTCCCCAGTGGTATGTGATGGCTATGTGAAGTATGAGGAAGCAGAAGTTGATGGATTAGTAGCTATCTTGAAAACAAATAACTGCGACGGCGGCGGCGGCCGACCGTGTGGAATACAGTAAGCAGCCCGCCTCGGCAAGGGATTCTAAATTTTATAACCCTCATGTCAATTGTACAAGTTATCGTTGTTCCAAACCGGAACCTATCCAAACCGGAATAAAAGTTTGTCCCCAAGGCATTCAGGTATGGACAGGCTTTACTATATATATTTAAACTATTTAAAAATATTTGTAAAAATATAAAAATTCTGAAAAAAATAAAAACAGTTTTTACTATTAGAAACAAACGGTTTCATTATAGCTGCTGAAGTAATTTGCCATTTTTGGGCAAAAATATAAGTTGTTAGGAGATCGCAGTTCACTCGGGAGACGTGAGACTGCCTATTTATCAAAATTTTAAGTGACAAATCTCAGCAAAATCAATATATTGTACGCACCGGTGGATAATACGCACCAGGCCAGAAATGGGCTCAAAAAAAGAAAAAAGTAGCGTACTATGCGCCGCGATATACGGTATACCATATAAAAATCAGCAGATAAAAATCAGAAATTTGGGCATAGCCTCCGGCCATGAAGGGGTCAAGATAGAACATAACTTTTGATGGATTCTCATCCTTATAGCTATGAAACTTCCATTTTTACCCTCAGTGCGCCCCGTGAGGAAGTGCAGGGTAGGCAAACAAAACTTCACCCAGGTTTTACCCTGGGTAAACTTAAGTGCAGCCTTCCCCAGGTATCTCATTTCTCTGAGATTCCCACATTGTTTTGTCCAAACGGTCTTAAAGGGACCCCTTGGGATGAAACATTTTCGATGTTGTCAATTTTGAAAATTTAACTTATATCAAGCTATATAGCCTACTAATCTTAACTGAAAATACGAGAAAGTCAAAAAACAATTTTAAAGCACAGAAAAAGAGTGAAATAGCTATATTTCCAAGCCGTATATTGCCATGTAAACAAAACAAGTCAGCAATATACAGGACTTTACACCACATATTCCCACGTCTTGGACGGGGAGATCAAGGCAATCGCCGTTAATTGGCCGCTAATTGGTGTCTTTTAGTCAGGACAGGGGGGTATACACGGCAACACTGATTGTCTGCCCAACGCTGGGCCGACGGCATCAACATGTGGCCCAATGCTGTAGGAACATTCAATCATCCTTCAGCAAGTGTTTAGGTATACAAAGAGTTTGTTTGGGTTTTAAGCGGTTTCATAGAAATATTAATGAGAAATATTTGTAAAAATCTAAAAACTCTGAAAAAAATAAAATCATGGCCTTGGGGATACACTACTTCACTACAAAACTAAAAACGAAAATTGATGTCATCACAAGGGGCTGCTTTAATAATGTCCTCCAGAACTTTCTCATAGGGCAGTGGACATAGTCTATTTTCATTTTTTGAATTTTTTTACAAATTTTTTTATAATTGCACTTGCGTAAAAAAATTATCAGAAGGGGCCACAGCATGCCTGTTTCACTTACCTATTCAGCTATCATGAAATTAAAGGCAAGAGCTGGCATCATTTTTCTTAATTGCGAAAAATCTAATGATGGGAACCCCCAGAACAGGTGATAAAAGTGCCATTCAAAACAAAAAACTTTTTAAATTCTACACTGATGGCTTCATTTCTACCAGTAGTAATAGTGAGCAAAAAGAACAAACAAACAAAGAAAAATATGTCTTTTATTGCAATGACCCATGTATCCCAAATTCACATCAATCCTGAAAAAACACGAAAAAACATAACAAGAGCACACTCGATAATAGCCCGCCGCCGAATTATGATAAAGAAAGTAAAGCAAATGTCATCACGTAAATAACAACCCAAGATATAAATGGTATGTTAAATAAGATAGATACATGTATAATATGATATACTATATAATACTTGCATAGACTATTCAAGTTATCGCGCCCACAAGGTCAAATTATGGACGTAAAATAAATGAGAAAAATCGCAATAAGTCGACCATTTTGATTTTTTTACCGGCCATTATTGAGCTTGTCTAAGAACTGCTTATTAGTAACATGCATAACAAACTTGAAGAGGATACTTGTGAAAATGTTGAAGTTATCGCGCCTACAAGGTCAAATTATTGACGTAAAATGAGAAAAATCGCAATAAATCTGCCATTTTGAATTTTTTTCAGCCATTATTGAACTTGTCCAAGAACTACTTATTAGTAACATGCATAACAAATTTGAAGAGGATATGTGAAAAACTTTTCAAGTTATCGCGCCCACAAGGTCAAATTATTGACGTAAAATGAGAAAAATCGCAATAAATCGGCCTTTTTTTTTTTTTTCGGCCATTATTGAACTCCTCCAAGAACTACTTATTAGTAATATGCATAACCAATTTGAAGAGGTTATGTAAAAAACTTTTCAACTTATCGCGCCCACAAGGTCAAATTATTGACGTAAAATGTGAAAAATCGCAATAAATCGGCCATTTTTTTTTTTTTTTCGGCCATTATTGAACTTGTCCGAGAACTGGTCATTAGTAACATGCATAACAAATTTGAAAAGGATATGTGAAAAACTTTTCAAGTTATCGCGCCCACAAGGTCAAATTATTGACGTAAAATGTGAAAAATCGCAATAAATCGGCCTTTTTTTTTTTTTTTCGGCCATTATTGAACTTGTCCGAGAACTGGTCATTAGTAACATGCATAACAAATTTGAAAAGGATACGTGAAAAACTTTTCAAGTTATCGCGCCCACAAGGTCAAATTATTGACGTAAAAGGTGAAAAATCGCAATAAGTCGGCCATTTTGAATTTTTTTTCAGCCATTATTGAACTTGTCCGAGAAGTGGTCATTAGTCCCATGCAAAACAAATTTGGGAAGGAAACATGAAAAACTTTTCAAGTTATCTCGCCCACAAGTAAATGTTAACGCCGATGCCGATGCCGACGCCGACGACGCCGAACTTCAATTGCAATAGCCCACCTTTTTTAATTAAAATTAAAAGGCGGGCTAAAAATGACTTCTTCGGATGTATCTATCTATACCTGCCCTATGCTAGACTATGCCATCTATGAGACTATGGACATGTTTACCGTTAGCCAGTTGGGGAAAACTTGTTTCGTCCTTCAATTGAGGAACGTGCCTAAGTTGAGTGACAGGTACTCAATCGGGGGACATTTTCGTCCCCCAATTGAGTGATTTTAGGGGTGTGACTTTTCTACCATTGTTCCGTGACCAATCGACAAAAAACGCTGAAAGTAAACATTGTTTTCCAACAAAACACACCTTCTAGAAAACAATGGCGACCGCAAATTCGTTACAACCAATGGCAAAATTACCTAATTAAGCATAATTAATCACAATACATTACCTCAAGAACACAAAATCATCAATAAAAGACTGAGAACTGAGACTGAGATGGACACATGTCCCTGCTCCATCAACAAATAGTGATTTCTTAACTTCCGGCTCTTACCGTGTGAAGTCAAACAATTTTTTTTGTAATTAAAAAACTATTTTCAGTAGGTAATTTATCAAGCCTTAAGATGGCACGCCACTCATTATGAAAATATTTTTATGTCAGCCATAAATATTAACATAACAAAAAATTTAAAACCTTTAAATATTAAGTTAACGATTTTTATATATTCTTTAAGACATTATCTTGAATTTCTGATATTCAACTTGGAATAATACAAATTATGAATTTCTCCGTCTTTTGTATTTATAATGGGTTTACGTAGGCCTATTCAGTTTTGCTTTTCTCTTTTTGTGCGAGGTGCAGGGGGTCCCTGGTGCGGTGGTTAAAGTTGGCTGCTTAGAAAGTTGGGAGATCGCGGTTTCGTCCCGGGTAGTTTCACAGTCAGGGTACACACTCATATATTGGCCAATATGGCTTATTTGCCTTTGCTATGTTCATTTAAAATGGCATTTCAGAACAAAAAATCTATAAAACCCAAACGATGAGCCTACAATGCAAAAAAAATGAACAAAATCGGACAATTTTTACTCATTTGATGTGTTTTTATACCCTTTTTGGACAAAAATAGCCTTCTCACATGAATTAAAACAATATTCCCATGTTGTTTAAAAAAATTCTGTGTACTGGATATGTAATCTGTAAATTCTGTATGACTAATGTGTTTAATGCAATGCTGCCAAAAAAATACAGAAGAAAATAATTTTTGTAAAAATGTCATTTTGCCATTTTTCTGATTTTTTCCGTCAAAAAATGATCTCTCCGAATAGCACATCTTTAACACTGTATATTTTTTTTAATAAAAAAGTTAGAGTTGATTACTTTATGTTTATATAACTGTTAAAATGTGTTTAAAAAGCATGCATGGAAATTTTATTCAACTGTTATCAACTTGAAAAGTTATTTTTAATGCAAGATCCTCATATTGGCTTTCCGTCAAAAATTGTCCTCTCAGAATAAAACAATTTTTAGTGTGTCAATAATTTACAAGTAGCAATACACCAAGAAATCATATTGATATGCCTAAAGTGTGTCTAAGTGCATGAAACTAACATACTTTTATATGTTTTTCTCCTATGATTTACCTACAAACTACCATGTCAAAAAAACTGTCCCCTCCGAATAATTAGTCCTTGTGTACAAATGGTGTCTAATACACAGGTTAAACAGGTCTTTATTGGTTCTAAAGTGCTCATACATCCAAAGATCAGTGAGTTTATCATCTTTGTTTATTAAACAATGTTAAAGTGAAAATTCTTCATGACTTTATGTCCATGAGAAATTCGGTCAAAAAATGTCTTCTCCGAATAAACTAAATATACATTATTTTTGTTCAGTAAAGCATGCTTTGATTTATCTATGCCGGAAGTATAGTAGCACTGTAATATTAGTGCAAATATTAGCTAGTATTTCTTTTATACTTTGGCTATAAATTTACTCATTTTTTAGGCATGTCAAAAAAATGTCCTCTCGGAATAAAAAGGAAAGATTGGATTTGGGGATTTTGTTCAGAATTTTAATACAGTGGTACCCCTGTCCAGCGTTGCCCCTCAAGAACGACTGCTCCCCTTAAACGACTGTTTTTCTGTGCACGTATGCCTTTTACACTGTTAAGGACCCCTGAAGAACGACGACCCCTCTAACACGTTATACGACGGCAAAAATTTGGCTGACGGCCGTCACTTACCTCCCCAGAAACGACCGTTGGGTGTTATTACTATAAAAAAAAAGACTGAAAAATTAGCATGTGAGACGTCACTCAACTGGCAAGTAGGCTGTGTTATATAAACAATGACGTGCGATCTTAGACACTTGATACAATATTATTGTGAGACGATCCGTTTTCGGCTGTGTGTGTATAAATGAGCTCCCATATATCTGGCCATTGTGTATGCGATGTTGGTTCGGCAATGATCCAGGACCAGTGTTGGCTGTAAAAGCCTACACTTTGCTTATTACAACACAGCAAACACGAGACGATCAACCTGCACTAAAACAACGTTGGATCAGCGTCTGGAATTCGCTGAGAAGTCACGCCGAGATGCACCCGAACTGCTGAGACACTGGGGGAACGAGGGTGTTGATAGAATGATTATCGCAAAATTGACACCCTTGTGAGCCAGCGGGTGCTATAATGACAGCACTTGCATTAATTCAAAAAAGCCATGACGATTTCTGGTTGAAATAGGAGTGTTTGCCGGGACTGGCAACCAACTGACAGACCGGGTATCGTCACCTGCGTTGGTGTGAGCTTTGTCGCCCGATTATGAAGTCAATTAACCATCTGCGTCCCAATGTGAATAATAATGTGAGCTAAATTAAAGCTCATGTAAATTGCAACATCTTTGTCGGCTGAAAGCAGAAAGAATTAGTTATGTTGATGAAATTTCACGATGGTAGATGATTTCAAACATCACTGTATATCCCCGTATTGTTATTGTCTGTAGGGCTGAGATTGTCGTCATAACAGTCTTAACTAGAGCAGTAGGAGTTCAGAGCGAAGGGCGGTAATGGTGCCGTGGAAAGCTAATAGGCATTAACTGTTCACTTGTAATTACTTGTAGTTACTGCCTCTTGGCTTTGTAAAACGTTATATTACAGTTTTCTACCAGGTGTTGTCCTCTGGGTAGACACAGCCGGCCGGTATTGATTTGATGTTAGATTAATAGCTTTGGGCTAACCTTGTTTATGCGCATCTAAACCAGATGCATGAAAGCCAAACTCAAATATACTAATACATTTATTAATCATGCTAATTGATTGTTGAATTATAACGATTAAAACAGATTTTCGATGTCACGGGAATAATATATGGGTCATTCCATCGTTACGGACGTTACATTTAGACAGGTTTTTCAACTTGAGAGCCTCTGTCAATCGGTGAATAAAAATGTAAACTCATAAATGTATACTACTTAACACCAGATAGGGTTGATTATTGTGACTGCATGATAGAAACATTTCATTTGAAATCAATATCTTTGATTTTTATGATCATACTTGTCAGCGTTACGGACGTTACGCAAAAAGGACATCATTTTTCATTTGACATGTTTAACTTCGGTTTTGTCGGAAAGTACAAATCAAAAAATTATAAATTTACCATGAGTTGTAGTTCAAGCTTGTATCTTCTATCCCTTGTTGTCAATTTGAATTAAATTTCACTATTCACATGTTCGCAGGCAATTATTGATCGTTACGGACGTTACACAGTTTCGTTACGGACGTTGCATCCATGGCATTATACTAGGAATAATACCTGATATAGCCAAATAAAATATTTGATTACCACTTAAACAGCCGTTTGATGTAGTAAAAATAATATATCATATTTTCAATGATATGTGACCCATCAGCATGTAATCAGTCACATCTCACATTTTTTTCAAAGTGCAGAAAAGCCAAAATTATACAAGAATCCAATTTTTTTCAAATTTTGTTTTATAGGGCCACCCAAAATTATTTAACTATTTTACATGTTTACAGATTCGTAAAAAAATTTTTTAAGGAAGTAATACAAAAAAAAATCTGGGCTCAGATTGCAGGAATTGGCACTGCTTGAAATCATATAAGGCATGGCCGATAGTCAGCGATTTTGCTTAAGATAAATGATCTAGCCATCTGGCATCATTTGCATGGTTGCCCATCTTCCCGTGACTAGTCTCACTCGAGTGCTTACCGCAGGAGCCTGGCCATATCGAGTACTATAATCAGTTATTCTGTCTATGTGGTCAATTTGGGGTGTGTCTGAGATTCAAACCTCATTGGATGTTTCAGGTTTTTAAAAAGGTCATAAGAATTGACCTCTTGTTCATCTCTCATGCACAGTTACTTGTTTCCGTTGCTAGATGTATTATATCATAGACAAGTTGAATCTCTCATTTTGGCCAGTGAGGTGTACCGAATCAGGGAGCTCGGAACACAATGACATCAGCGTGAGATTCCGAGCTTATTTATCTACCTGATCTATCATACCAATGGAAACAAGCAAGCTATGCTCTGAGCGAGCTTACAGGCGCTGTCTGATTGGCCGGTCTTGAGTCACGCGACACTCAAGGTATATCTCTATTTAAAATAGTTGGACGCTATGCTTGATTTTAAAGCAAGGTATCGCACTGCGTGCTCGTGGGTAAGATAACTTGTTGTGGAAGATGGGTTTGCCAGATATCAGGCATATAAACAATGTAATTACGGCAGATTGACTGCCATTTTGAATTTTTTTGAGGTGAAATTTTCTAGGCTATTTTACATGAAACCACAAATTTTGTCTTATACTGATGATCTAGCTATGTGGTATGGTTTGCTGATCAAAAATATTAAAGTTATGTATGGCCGATAATCGGCCCTTTTGCTTTTTGATCAAGTTTAAATTTTTCAGGGCATATCCCTACCTGAAACACGATATTTCGTTTTATTGTAATGGTAGCTAATTGGCAAGTTTTGCTAGGTATCAAGCATATTAAAGTTAATTACATGGCCTATATTCGGCCATTTTGTATTTGATAAAGTTGACATTTTTTTAAGTCATATCCCACCCTGAAACCACACATTTTGTTTTATAGTAATGGTCGAGTCAGCTATATCAGGCATATTAAAGTTAATTATGGCCGATGGTCGTCGATTTTAAATTGACGAGTTGAAATTTTTAAAGCCATATCCCACCCCCCCCCCTGAAACTGCACATTTTGTTTTATAAGAATGGTCCAGCTACATGTATCTGGCATAATTTGCCATATATCAGAATATTAAACTGAATTATGGCGATGGTTGGCCATTTTGCATTTGATTGCGTTTTTCATGGATGTCCCAAACTGATGAAACCGCACATTTTGCTTTTCTGGTAATTGATGGTCTAGCTATCTAGCATGGTTTGCCAGATATCATGCTTATTAAAGTTAATTATGGTCGGCCAGTTAAGTAGGTCAGAGTTCATAAATATCAAAAGGCATATCTACACTCCCTCAGGGATGTGTGTCTGCAATATGAAAGACCCCCCCCCCCTCCCATGGTTTCCGAAATCTGCTCCAGAAACGATACGCTGTGAGTTATCAGGCATATTAAAGTTAATTATCGCTGATGGGCAGCCAATTAAATACCGGTAGGCCAAAATTCAAAAACTCCAAAAGGCACATCTAGACCCCTTAACTTAGGAATGTGTGTGTGCAATGCTTTCCCAGATCTGCTTCGCAAACAAAATGTGGACAGACGGATGGCGGGCTGGACGGACGAACATCCGAGGCGACGCCCATACCCCATTTTTGGGAGGGGGATACAACATTTGTGGAAGTACCCACGTACCCCCCTGGAGGAAGGGGGATGCTAGTTTCTTATAATAACCCAATCACTTGGACGCTTTAACTTATAGATAAAGGCACACATCATAAGTTTAGGATGTGTTATATTTCACTCTCCTGTCTTTTACGAATAGGGATGTGTGTGTGCAATTGGTGTAAATATACAATGTAAATGTATGTACGTTACGGACGTACATACTTTTCAGCCCTGCCAATTATGACATTATCACCCCTAATAACCCTTTATATGGTTAATCAGCATATTTCAGCGCTCTGTTAATGTTCTAGCTTTCATGCAAGTTTTTTGCTAAAAAAAGATCTGATGGAGTTGTTTTTTTCCAAATGCACTATTGAGTGTTTATTGTCTAGTTGCCGTAGTAAAAGGGTAAATTATCATGATTATATGGGGACTAAGATGTGATCAGAGTTTTTTTTATTAGTATAATTGTTTTTATATATATATATGTCGTTTTTGGAAAGAAGAAATATAATCTGATAATAGCAACATGAACAAGACTAAATAAGTCCAGGAGCTCCCGCTCCGAATTAGAATTTGATTTAAACAATTTTGTGTAGGGTTATTAATGTAGTCCTAAGCTAGATCAAAAATCAAGACGCAAGACATGCAACTAGGTCTGAGAGGCTCAGTCTAAGAGTAAGATAAGAAGTAGACAGTCTGTCAGAGATTGCAAACCTCATTTGAAATTAATGATCCTAATCAGTATCACAGTAATGGTCTACCTATCTGGCACGGTTTACCCGATATCAGGCCAATCGAGGTAAATAATAGCTGATTTACAGTCATTTTGAATTCGATATAGACTAGTTAAAAAATTTAAGGGTGCATCCTCCCCCGAAACCTTACATTTTGTTTTATAGTAATGGACTAGCATCTAACAGTTTGCAAAATATTGGGCATGTGAAAGTAAATAATGGCCTATAAAGGGGCCATTTTGAATTTGCTCGAGTCGGAATTTTTCAAGATGCATCCGCAGCTGAAATCTCAAATTTTATTCTATATAATTAATGGTCTAGCCATCTAGCACGGCTTACCAAATATCGGCCATGTGAAAGTGAATAATGGCCGATAGACGGCCATTTAAATTTGATCGAGTTTAAATTTTTAAAGATGCATCCTCTCCTGAAAACTCACATTTTGTTTTATAGTAATGGTCTAGCCATCTAGCACAGTTCACCAAATAACGGCCATGTGAAAATGAATAATGGCCTAAAGGCGGCCATTTTAAATTTGATCGAGTCGAAATTTTTCAAGATGCATCCTCAGCTGAAATCTCACATTTCGCTCTTTAGTAATGGTCCAGCCATCCAGCACGGTTTACCAAATATCAGCCATGTGAAAGTGAATATAGGCCGATAGGCGGCCATTTTGAAATTGATCAAATCGAAATTTTTTGAGATGCATCCTCTCCTGAAATCTCACATTTTGTTTTATAGTAATGGTCTAGCCATCTAGTACGGGTTACCAAATAACGGTTATGTGAAAGTGAATAATGGCTGATAGGCGACCATTTTAAATTTGATCGAGTCCATTTTTTTCAAGATGCATCCTCTCCTGAAATCTCACATTTTGTTTTATAGTACTAGTACTATACTTAATGGTCCAGCTATCTAGCACGGTTTACCATCAGCAATGTGAAAGTAAATAGTAACTAGATCTAAGAAGCCCAGTCTAAGAGTAAGATAAGAACTAAACAGTCTGTCAGAGATTGCAAACCTCCATTGAAATTAATGATCCTAATCAGTATCCCAGTAATGGTCTACCTATCTGGCACGGTTTACCCGATATCAGGCCAATCGAGGTAACTAATAGCTGATTTACGGTCATTTTGAGTTCGATCTAAATTAGTCAAAAACTTAGGGTGCATCCTCCCCCGAAACCTCAAATTTTGTTTTATAGTAATGGACTAACATCTAACACAGTTTGCAAAATATTGTGCATGTGAAAGTAAATAATGGCCGATAGGGGGCCATTTTGAATTTGATCGAGTCAGAATTTTTCAAGATGCATCCTCAGCTGAAATCTCACATTTCATTCTATAGTAATCGTCTAGCTATCTAGCACGGTTTACCAAATATCGGCCATGTGGAAGTGAATAATGGCCTAAAGGCGGCCATTTTGAATTTGATCAAGTCAAAATTTTCCAAGATGCATCCTCAGCTGAAATCTCACATTTCATTCTATAGTAATGGTCTAGCCATCTAGCACGGTTTATCAAAAAACGGCTATGTGAAAGTGAATAATGGCCGATAGGCGGCCATTTTGAATTTGATCTAGTCATTTTTTTTCAAGATGCATCCTCTCTTGTAATCTCACATTTTGTTTTATAGTAATAGTCCAGCTATCTAACACAGTTTACCAAATATCAGCAATGTGAAAGTAAATAGTGGCGATAGGCGGCCATTTTGAATTCGATTGAGTCGAAAGTTTTTGAAAGGCATCCTCTCTCGAAACGTCACATTTTGTTTTATAGTAATGGTCTAGCTATCTAGCACGGTTTACCTGATATTAGGCCTATCGAGGTAAATAATGCTGATTGTCGGCCATTTTGAATTCGTAAGTTAAAAATTTTCAGGGTGCATCCTCCCCCGAAAACTCACACTTTGTTTTATAGTAATCAGGTAATGGTCTAGCCATCCAGCACGGTTTACCAAATATCAGCCATGTGAAAATGAATAATGGCCGAAAAGGCGGCCATTTTAAATTAGATCAAGTCAAATTTTTTCAAGATGCATCCTCATCTGAAATCTCACATTTCGATTTATAGTAATGGTCCAGCCATCTAGCACGGTTGACCAAATATCGGCCATGTGATAGTGAATAATGGCCGATAAGCGGCCATTTTGAATTTTATCGAGTCAAATTTTTTCAAGATGCATCCTCTCCTGAAATCACACATTTTGTTTTATAGTAATGGTCTAGCCATCTAGCACCGTTTACCAAATAACGGCCATGTGAAAGTGAATAATGGCCGATTGGCGGCCATTTTGAACTTGGACAAAATGATTTTTTTCAAAATGCATCCTCTCCTGAAACCTTACAATTTGTTTTATAGTAATGGTGTAGATATCTTGAGCAGTTTTCATGATATTCCACAATATCAGGCCTGTCGAGGTGAATAATGGCCGATAGGCGGCCATTTTGAATTTTATCAACTTGAAATTTTTCAAGATGCATCCTCTCCTGAAACCTTACAATTTATTTGTTATTAATGGTGTAGCTATCTTGAGCGGTGTTCATGATATTCCGCAATATCAGGCCTGTCGAGGTGAATAATGGCCGATAGGCGGCCATTTTTTATTTTATCAACTTGAAATTTTTCAAGATGCATCCTCTCCTGGAACCTCACAATTTGTTTTATAGTAATGGTGTAGCTATCTTGAGCGGTTTTCATGATATTCCGCAAAATCTTTCAGTCGGATTTACCGATGTTATAAATTAGGTCAAAGTGCTGGGTCAACTTCCAGGTCAAGGTCCAAAAACCTGAAAAGGCACAACTAGGGACCTTAGAGAACATGTATGTGCAATATGACTGTCATCGGCCCAGTACTTTTCGAGATCTGCTCCGGAAACGAAGTGCGCGTCAAAACGTCTAAATAGGTCATAGTTCTGAACCAGAAGTAGGTCAAAGTTCAAATACCCCAAAAGGCACAACTAGACCCCCTAGGGGTGTTGTGTGTAAAATTTGAAGACAATCGGACAAGTACTTTCAGAGATATGCTCCGGAAACGAATTGTTTACGGACGGCCCAACGGCCCAACGGCCCAACGGCCCAACGGCCCAACGGCCCAACGCCGTCACATCATCATTTTCTCCTCTGCAACCTTGCGTATTGAATTCAGATTAAAAATATTTTAACCCGTCCATTAGCCACCTGGAAGTAACCCACATACCAAAAATTGTTATCCTAGCTTATTTTCTCACAAAGTTATAGGCAAAAGAAGAGGCAAAAAAAAAACGGAGGTAGAATCCATAGCTCCCTTCGCTCACCTACGGTGACGGCGGGAGCTAAAAAGGTGAGACACTAGGTTTGAAGATTCCAGATAATCATGAAAAGCACAAATCATGGTTTCAATTCACATATAATAATCCTGTGTTTCAATTTACATAAAAATAGTATAATATGACTTGTTAATGCTACATATCTATATCTGTTTAATACATGCTTGAAGTTATAATCTTCATTAATGCCAAATATTTTTATGAAAAGACCTTAAATGCAGCACTGATCAAAATTTATATCATACTCACATGCAGAGTTCAAAATGAAACTGGTAATATTTTCCACCTAAAAAACTAGACTAAGATCAGTCTCGCAATAAACGGTATCAAAGTAAATTTCAAAAGAATGACAAATAAATTACATAATAATTATGATAAAATGAATAATCAATAGAATAAAACTTTTTTTTTGTATATCTAGACCAGCAAATGAAGAGTTGAAATATTTTTTTCAGTTTCTTGTATGTTTTTAGAATGCTTTTCTTTATTACTATGAAATGTAACGTCCGTAACGATTTTTGTACGTCCGTAACGTTATGGACGTACATACTTTGCAGCGCTATATGTTAGAATATTATAGTTTTCTATTTAAAAGAATATGTCTATGCACACCACCTCTAAAAACAGCTGTCTTCTAGAAGAGAGAGTTATTTAGTACTATTTCTACTTCATGAGAAAACAAGAAATTACACTAAACATATCAATATCAATGTAACGTCCGTAACGACAATTTTTTTACTACATTTAGAAGTCAAATGCCATTTTATCACTGTTAACCATTAATGTGTATAAAAGACCTGTAGTTTGCAAGATGAATGCATGTCTAATTTTATTTTATTCAGAAAATCTATAGAAACTATGAATAAATACATTTTATATGTAAAAATCTTATATTTTATAGATTTTTAAATTTTTATCTTAAAATAAAAAAAATCATATTCCCAGGCTCTCACAATTGTTTTTCAGCGTGATTCTTTTCATTTACGGGTGTTGTCTGTACAATAAAGGCAAAATCTTTGTTAAAAAAGCAACATTTCTTTTCTACATAAATGTCCACTTTCGTGTGGAATGACCCATATATGACGATATTTTGATCCCCTGTAGAACTAAAAGTGTCAGCCTAATTACCGTCACGAGAAGAACAAAGGGACTTGCAGCGATTTAACAATCAGACCAACAGCATTTCGCCAATACTGGTTTAATGTTAAAATAACAGGAAGCAGAGGTCTCGTGTATTTTCCAAGAAGTGCCCATCAAACACGACACATCGACCTAGTGCTTGTTTGTCTGCTGCAACGACGCTGGCCTAACATTAATCTGACACAGGATCATCCTATCGTTTTTTGCTGTGTAATCAGGTTTGGCGGGAATATGTCACCTGCTCACAGCAATGTTGTAACAGCCGACTGCACCAATGGCCCAACATTAAGCCAACACTTTCTTAATGCTGGCACACCATCCACAACGATGCCCCGGCATATATTGAGTCTCCCGTGAGAAACACGCTGACTGTACTAATGCCGCATGGCGTTGACTGCGATAATGATGAAATACCGCTCTAGAGCTAAGCTGTCTGGCTAAACTGCGGGAGTTACCGGGAAGAATTACGGCTGCCTGTTGTACCCAAAGTAGGGAAGCGGTTTGTAAGGGGGCCACCATTCATTCTCCAGAAGTAAACAAAAAGACATTTTGCCTCTAAACCTGAGTGCAATAAATAATTTGAGCTGAGTCAATGAAAAGTCACTTAGTAAATAAAAATGTTTTTTTACACAGTGAATGGTTTTGCTCATTTTTTTCTGGTGTTCAAAATAATTCATGCCCCTGACAAACGACCACCCCTCTCATATGACCGTTTTTATGTGGCAGTAACTGGGGTCGCATACAGGGGTACCACTGTATTATCTTATTTGTAGTAGTTTTTACTGTTGGGAGTTAATAAAGTTATATAAAACATTAAAAAAGGGCAAGGTTTTCTTTTATAATAATTCCTAAAAAAATATGATTTAACTATTCTAAATGCTCTGTTTCATTGTTGAATTTGAAAAAAAGACTAAAAAGTACTTTTTAATACTATTTTAATGGACAGAAGTCCATGTAAGACTGCTTGAACTAGTCAAATAGCAAGGTAGAAACACACAAAATACATTTCATTTACAACGTCAAAAAAATGTCCTCTCCGAATAAAAAATTGAATATTTTAACACTTCTTCGACAAGTGATATTTTATTAACTACAATATTTACAATCACAATTTTTTTTAACACAGCATGTGAAATATGCTCAGTGTTAATTTGAAAACATATTATATAAAATAAGTGATGTGTATTGCTAAATGAAACATTGTGCTCTACCATGGATTTAAATTTACTGTACCGTTTTAATGCTAAAAAAATTATTAAAACAAAAAAAATGTATATGTTTTTTCAAAAAGGTGCTTTAGTATAGCTTCTATGACAACTGTGAATAAAATAAAATAAATAACATTTGTGAAACAACATTTTTGTTGAATAAAATGGGCTTTGAATAAAGCCAAAAATAACCTTTAAATATCATCGTCATTGAACAAATCGAAGCCTATAGAAAAAAATCTAAGATAGTTGTAGGCCTAAAAATTTACATACGTAACTCTGAATATACATACTAACCGTAAAAAATAAAAAGAAAGCAATCAAACGATTTCAGATTTTTAGTCAAATGAGACACTTTCATGTACCCTGACTGTGAAACTACCCAGCTCTTCCTCTGGGATACAAAAATTACCAAAAAACAAAGTTTCTTTACCACTCACTCTTAAAAGATTCTATATTTTTGGAAATCTCTGTGACCGAGAGGAAGTGTGCTCGGCCGCAGACCGCCAAGGCTCAATTGTCAAAACCTCTTATTCTCCTATATGCTAGTCCAACAACAGCCGCTAGTGTTGCGCAGCAGACTTTCCCAGCTAACAAAATGACATTGTGACAACGTTGTCACAATGTTGTGACAACGTACTGTAGTTGTGTCGTTGTGACAACGTTATATTATAAGGTTTAAAACAGGTACAACCTATCCACAACCTCACCACAACGTTTCCCGAACGTTTGTACAGCTCCAATACCATTTTATGATGAGCAAAAAAACATAATTAAAAAACTTTTTAGGTGCAAATAGCATTGCCACAACCTTAACAATAACTGGCCCACTACAATCACTATGACTAACATAAGGCGCCATCTTGATTTTTTGTAATTTCTTTGAAGAAATGTACAAGTAAGCTTACGCAGACAAAGGAACCGATGTGTACATGTAATAAAATTGAAAATATGCACATGTATATATCTGTATATATGCACATATAAGAAAGCTGTATGGTAATAACGTTGCTTGGGATTGAATCATGCAGTTCAAATTATTTGTATCTTTGTCAGCTGTATTACCTTACTGAACGTGGGGTCTGCACACATGTCACATCATTTGACATGATGAAGATATATATTAATGTTAGTAGTCTAAATGTTAAATTTCAATTAATAAGTAAATGTCAAAACTACAGAATAAAAATATTTTTTACAAATGGCGCCACATACTGAGGTAATTTGTTTTTTATCTATAACATTTTTTTGCTTGACTTTATACGGTAAGAGCCGAAAGTTAAAAATTCACCATTTGTTGACAGAGCAGGGGCATGTGTCCATCTCTTTTAATTTGACGTTTTCAGTCTTTTATTGACGATTATGTGTTTATGAGGTTTTTTGTCGATTCATCACAGAACAATGGTAGAAAAGTCACACCCCTAAAATCACTCAATTGGGGGACGAAAATGTTCCCCAATTGGGTACGTGTCACTCAACTTAGGCACGTTTCTCAATTGAAGGACAAAACAAGTTTTCCCCCACTGTTAGCCTACGAGGCTAAGTCATCATAACGACATAAGTCAAAATAAAATCACCGTTTTTTTATGATTTCAGCCTGAGGCTGAGCCAGTTCCTTTGATGTGTAGGCCTATTATCAAAGTAAGACCATTTGGCATGTAATAAAATTACGGGAAGTCTCAGCACGGAATAAAATTACGGGAAGACTCAGCACGGGGGGAGCTTCAGAATATGACACTGGGTCAACGGCAGCGCCAGCGGTGAGGGGGCGAAGCCGGCGTCGTCGATGACGATGACGTCGATGTCACGACGATCAAATAAAGTATGTTTATGTTACATCTTAAGCCTACTATAACATTAGGAATTCCAGTTCGTGATTGACCTCCGCCCCCTGCCACCAGTATGTGATGATCTCCCACCATGCGAAGAGTGTATAATGGGAAATCTGTTTGAAAAAGAGTGACAGCTTTCTGAGGCTGTGCCATGTTTGCAATGTTGTCAAATTTGGAATGGCCTTGACCTACACTACTACAGTCGATATCACAAGCACTTTTCATTTTCCGGTACATTCGATAAACTAAACAAATCAGAATCATTTATTGAATAAAACACAAGTATTTGTGTACATTCACAAAAAACAAACATACATTTGAAACAAACATACATAGTAAAACAAAAATTATAGTAAAACTCAAATGAACACTTTTCTCAGAGATTGTAGTACACTACAATCTCTGCTTTCCTTACGGAACAGCAGGGCCAGTGGCTACCAGTATGGGCGTGAACGCGGGGGTGCAGGGGCAGCCCGCAGTTTACATCGCTGAAAGGGGGCCTGAGGCCACCAAAACTAATTCGCGCAAGAATACAAGAATGTGATTTGTTTGTTTGATTGCTTGTGATAGCTAGCCTTGAAACCAGGCTGTCGGGGCCTTTCAGCTGTGTCAATTACTCTAGCATCTTTTCAAAAAGTTGAATGTATTGATAAGATATCATCTTAATAATGGCCTAGTTCTTTATTCGATGTTGGACCAATCGTTTTCTGTGTGACGGGGGCCCATCACTACTCCATCATTGCGTGAATAGGCTAGCTAGTACTACACGCCAGCTTAAAGGGACTGGCCCAGGCTAAAATCATCAAAAAATCGGTGATTTTATTTCGGGTTCTTAATATGACCATATGATGTAAGCATGTACATAGACTAGAACTGCAAATTTTTAAAATTTTTGTGCTGCGCATTCACCAGTTAGGCTAGATATAAAGACGAAATTCCTGATTTGTAATTTTTGACAACCATGTCAAAAATAAGAAATGCGGGAATTTCGTCTCTATGTCTAGTCTAACTGGTAAGTGCGCAGCACAAAAATTATAAAAATTTGCAGTTCTAGCCTATGTACATGTTTACATCATATGGTCATATTAAGAACCCGAAATAAAATCACCGATTTTTTTATGATTTTAGCCTGGGCCAGTCCCTTTAACCTGTCGGCCTAGGCATATTTCATGATTTTCGCATGAATCTCGGTCAATTCTCAAACGATTTCTATGAAATATTGTAGTCCATTTCTAACAGCTGTAAGAAAATATAAATGTCTACCATTGTTCTTCCTCAGGCCAAAATCATCTATCATTATGTATGAGTGGGGCCTCAGGACACCATCTTCTATCATTATGTATGAGTGGGGCCTCAGGCCACTATCTTCTATCATTGTGTAAGTGTGGGGCCTCAGGACACCATCTTCTATCGTTATGTGTGAGTGGGGCCTCAGGCCACCATGCATGCACCTTTTATCAGTATGTATGAGTGGGGCCTCAGGCCACCATATTCTATCATTGTGTAAGTGTGGGGCCTCAGGCCACCATCTTCTATCATTATGTATGAGTGGGGCCTCAAGCCACCATTCTCTATCACTATGTATGAGTGGGGCCTCAGGCCACCATCTTCTATCATTGTGTAAGTGTGGGGCCTCAGGCCACCATCTTCTATCATTGTGTAAGTGTGGGGCCTCAGGCCACCATGCTCTATCATTATGTATGAGTGGGGCCTCAGGCCACCATCTTCTATCATCATGTATAAGTGGGGCCTCAGGCCACCATGCTTTATCATTATGTATGAATGGGGCCTCAGGCCACCATGCCCTATCATTATGTATCAGTGGGGCCTCAGGCCACCATGTCTAGCATTATGTATGAGTGGGGCCTCAGGCCACCATGCTCTATCATTATGTATGAGTGGGGCCTCAGGCCATCATGTCTAGTATTATGTATGAGTGGGGCCTCAGGCCACCATATGCTCTATCATTATGTATGAGTGGGGCCTCAGGCCACCATCTTCTATCATTATCTATGAGCGGGGCCTCAGGCCACCATCCTCTATCATTAGGCCTGTGTATGAGTGGGGCCTCAGGCCACCATGCTCTATCATTATGTATGAGTAGGGCCTCAGGCCACCATCTTCTATCATTATCTATGAGCGGGGCCTCAGGCCACCATCCTCTATCATTAGGCCTGTGTATGAGTGAGGCTCAGGCCACCATCTTCTATCATTATGTATGAGTGGGGCCTCAGGCCACCATCTTCTATCATTGTGTAAGTGTGGGGCCTCAGGCCACCATCTCTATCAATATGTATGAGTGGGGCCTCAGGCCACCATGCTCTATCATTATGTATGAGTGGGGCCCAGGCCACCATCTTCTATAATTATGTATGCGTGGGGCCTCAGGCAACCATCCTCTATCATTATATAAATGCGGGGCCTCAGGCCACCATCCTTTATCATCACGAACGAGTGGGGCCTCAGGAAAACCATCCTATATCATTATATATGAGTGGGGCCTCAGGCCATCATTGTGTAAATATGGGGACTCAGGCAACCATGTATCCTCTATCATTATGTAGGAGGAGGTGGAGGAGAAAGAGGAGGAGGAAGAGGAGAAGGAAGAGGGGAGGAAAAGGTAGAGGAGAAGGAAGAAGAAAGGTGGTGGCTGAGTAAAAGGTGGTGGAGGAGTGGGAGGAGAATATGTAATTTGTACCTGTTGTTTTAACGATTTTATAAATCGTTATATCGACTTATATAAGTCGATTTAACAACATGTAATTCGTTATATCGACTTATACTAAGTCCATTTAATGACAAAACCTTGTACCGCGTTATATTAAGTTGTTTTAACAAGATATAAGTCGTTAAACTGACGTATTTTAACCCTTGTGCTGCTAAAACCGAATATTCGCATTTCACTAACAATTTCCTATATATATCGGTTCAAAAGTTATACCATATATCAATTTCACTAATAATCTGCAATTATTTTTTGCCAGATAGCTAGACCATTGCCATAAAAAATGTGCGGTTTCAGGGGGTGATATGCCCTGACAAATTTCAACTTGACCAAATTAAAAATGGCCAACATGCAGCCATTATTAATTCTTAATCCGTTGATGACCAGTTCCGGATATGTAGCCTACGGGACTCCTGATTGTTCCCCAGGACCAGTCGCGGATATTGATATGTTCGGAACTAAAAACAACTATAATACTATGACGTCATAAGTTAATCATGTCTCAGCAAAATTACTGCAGCAATTTAATCTGGTCCTCAATGGGTTAATATGCGTAATATCTGGCAATATCTTCTAACATGACTAATGTGAAATATTTGTCATAAGATATAGTGTAGTCAACATTTGAAAAGTTTTAGTTAAAAGTCATTTACAAATGATGGTCCATGTTGTTCCGCTAATTGCGACCCACGACATTATTGTGCATGAACAATCTTCCACTCAATGGCTTGAACATTCACCTTGTGAAAATCAATCACCTCATCATGAAGAGTCACCAAGTCGCACACTGTTGATCAATCTTCTTGTCATGAACTCACGTCATTTATAAATAGGCAATTGACTGATCACCACCACTGTATTGGTAAATCAATGTGTAGTGTACATAACTTATCTATAAGATCAAGTAGTGACTGTAAGTATATTTCAAAGTAAAATATTGATCTTTTTGCGCATCACAATGTAAAAAGGATTTATCACAAATTATATGAAATCCGAACATATATTCATTCATTTTACCCTTTCAATGTTTATTGCTGCTGTGAAACATTCCTAAACAATACAATTTCTGATCAGGATATATTAATTGAGGGCCATGATGTTGAAAGGAAAGATAGAACTCGGTGTGGGAAAGGGGGTCGGTCGATTGGTATGCATAATAAATAATATTGATTACACCAGACGGCGTGAATTCGAACGAAATGACATTGAAGTAATTTGGTTAGAGCTATAAGTAGGAAAATACTAGTTTCTTTCACATATAGACCTTCAAATGAGCTCACTGTTCCATTTAATGTTTGGCTTAACTATTATGGAAGATGCCCTAGACACTGCCTGCTCTGAAAATAAGGGCATAATATTATTCGGTGACTTCAATAAAGATTTACTCCTGACAGTAATCACCCGCATGTACAATCATGGACAGTCTGTCAGATGTTGTATCAACAAGCACCTTGATTTATCATATACATGTCAATTCAAATGTAAATATCAGATGCCATTCAATGGTCAATTGGTGATCACTTTCCTGTATATTCCGCCATAGAAACTGACAATAATCATAAAAACAAAACTAATAACGAAATACTTGAAAACAGGAAACGTCAAAGGAAAACAGCCTGGTTGGATAATTCATGATTTAATTTACATGAGAGATTTAATTGGCAAAGCGCAAAGGACAACATATATATTACAAACATTTTAGAAACCGTACTATGCTGAGGGGAAATAAATCAAAATATCACGAGAAGCGTGTGTAACCGTGCATAGATGATCCACGTAAACTTGTTTCTTCGTTTAAATAATTATGGAATTAAACAAATATCAGATAAATCAATTAATAAGATTGTCCCTGACAACAAAGCAGTCACTGACTTCAGAATAGTTGCAGAACATTTTAACAACCATTTCTATTATATTGTAGAGAAACATGTCACTGGCAGTGAATTGAAACAACACCCGTTTATTCCAACAAATTACGTAAACAATATGTCGATGGTAAAGTACCAAATAAAACATACTTTTCAATTCCTCAAATAAGTCGTGAATTTGTCATAAAATATTTAAATACTATGCCAATTAAAAAGGTATAGGATTGGATGACATTCAGGCTCTATTTCCAAAAAGTAACGGAACTCCAATTGATATCAGATTCAATGATTGTAACTTAAGCATATAATCAGTACGTGGTTTTCTACATATGTGGAAACATGCCAAAGTAATTCCACTTTAGAAGAAAAAGTCTCAAAATTATGTAAATAATTACAGACCAATTTCTATTCTTCGAATTTCTTCCAAAATATTAGGAAAACATGTTTCAGTTTATTTGTACGGATACCTTTCCTCACACAATTTATTTAATAAAAGACAATCCGGGTTTAGAGCAAATCACTCATGCGAAAGTGCCTTAACTTGAGGAAAGTGCCTTAACTAATAGTTGAAGATGCTAAATTGGTGGGCGTTTTTAATGATAGTACACTTTCGTGGAAAAAACAAGTTGCTCATGTAAAACAATGTGTCTCTTTTAAACTTTCACTTCTCCGTAGAACATGTAGAATACACAAATATCGGACCAAGTCTAATATTCTACTCCCGACCAATCGAAGAGTAGCTCAGCCTGTCACATGACGAGATCGGCTAATAATCTCTGTCATTCAGTTGTTATTTAAATTAGGTAGAATACCATCCTTGGGCCCAAGTTTTATTCCACAATTATTATATAAAACCCATCTTAGAATGTCGCTTTGGGGATCTGGGTGTAGAGAGAATGAAAATGTCATAAAGAAATTGCAAAAGAAAGCGACCCGACTAATATTAAATGCTGATCCATTATCACCAAGTAAAAAAATGTTAAAAAAATCTTGGTTCTCATTTAAAGAATTAGTCATGTATAAACAAGATTGTCTGATTTTAAAAAGTAAAACAGACCAAGCACCTTCTTATATTCAAGATTTGTTTACAAATGTAACAGATTGTGTAAGTTATAGCCTCAGATCCTCTGCTCAGAATAAATTGTACCTTCCAAGAGCACATTCTAAATCCCTATCATACCTAGATGTTAACATATTGAACTCAATTCCCAACGATATAAGATATACAGAATCTTTGTCCCAACTTAAAGTAGGGTGGGCATACCATAATTTACTATTAGATTAGATTATTTTTATTCTTATTATTCCCCAAATTATGATTATTATGATTGTTGTTGTTGTTGCTGTTGTTGTTGCTTGCTGTTGTTGTTGTTGTTGTTGCTGCTGCTGCTGCTGTGCTGTTGTTGTTGTTGTTGTTGTTGGTGGTGGTGGTGGTGGCGGCGGTGACGGTGGTGGTGGTGGTGTGATGTTGGTGTTGGTGTTCGAAAACCATTTATAAAGCGGTCCATCCAAAAATGTTCTGCATCGCTGTACATACTGAAAACAGGATAAAAATAAAAGTAGGGGAAGCTATGTAAAAGTTAAGTAAAAGAACAGGTAGCATTTTTTAATCTATAGCTGAAACTTATAATACTGATTGTAAAGTTATAATATAGTAGCTGAAACTTATAATACTGATTATAAAGTTATAATATAGTAAAATACATCGAATTAGAAAATAAGCTACAGACATCATGTAAATTCAATTGTACAGGTAAAAATATTAATAAGTTAATAAAATGGTGGATATTAATAAGTTAATAGCACGGTAGATATTAATAATTTATTAAATTATCTAGTAAAGAACAATGTTTTTAAAACTGTTTTTAAATGTGCAGTGCTGTCTATCAGTCGCATGTGTTCTAGAAGCTTGTTCCATAGCAGAGGAGCGGCATAAGTGAACGACCTGTTCTTATAATATTTCTTGCCTGAAGGAGGTACCACAATAAATCTTGTTTCAGCTGAGTGGAGTGATCGTGCAGGATGATAAAGTGTTAAATAAATCTGCCAGATAAGCAGGAGCCAAGTTGCTGAGGCATTTAAATGTGAGAAAATAACCTTGTACTTAATGCGAGCGTGTACAGGTAGCCAGTTGAGCTCCTTTAGTGATGGTGTTATATAGTAACATTTGGAGCACTTCATGACCATCTTGGCACATGCATTCTGTACAGACGCAGCTGCTTTAGTGGTCTGGCAGACCGCAAAGAAGATTGTTGCAATTATCCAGACGCGATATCACAAGCACATAAACAAGCTGCTTGGGGCTCTGACGATCAAGGTATTTTCGGATACGACCAATGGCACAGAGGTGGTTTGAGGCAGCTCGTGGCATACCTGTGATATGCTTGCTGCGTGATATGGTGGTATCAAAAATCACACCCAGATTCATTGCGATCTTAGATAGTGATATCCTGCTTTTCTTCCTACTGTCACACTTTGAGGGAGTTTAATAGAGTACTTTTAGGATGAGATAAAATGAATTCTATTTTGTCATCGTTATACCGCATCCACTCCCTGATGTCAGCCACACACCGCTCCACTTTCCTAATGTCCACTGTCTGTGAAGATTTGTTGTCACGACAGAGCTCCATGAAGAGTTGTGCATCATAAGCATACATATGGTACGACAGACCGTGACTTCTGATGATACGAGCCAGAGGAATAGTGAATATTGAAAACAGGAAAGGACTAAGTACAGAGCCTTGGGGGATCCCACATGTCAGCAGAGTGTTTTTTGACAGCTTTTCTGATATGCGAACAGCTTGACTCCTGTCTCTGAGATAGCACTCCATCCACCTCAGACAATCTCCTGTAATGTGTTGGAGTGTGTGAAGCAGGATGCCATCGTCGATATATATATAGTGTCAAGTGAAGCGCTCAGGTTGAGAAGAAAGAGTGCTGCTCCTTTGCGCTTGTTGATAATCTGCAGGATATGATTCTAAAGTTTTAGCAAGGCTGTTTCGATGCCAAAGTAATGCCTGTAGGCTGATTGCAAAGGCTCTCGAAGGCTGTTACGTTGGAGATGAGAGCAATAAGACGGGCAGCCACCACTTTCTGAGTCAACTTGGACACAAAAGAGAGGTTTGATACAGGTCGGTGATACAGTTTTTTTACAGGTAGGTTTTTTTTATAATGATGTTATTATTACCTGCTTCATCTTAGATGGCATACCACAGGTAAGGGACTTGCTGACTATATCAGTGAGTGTTGGTATTACCAGAGTCTCGCATTGCCTCAGTAGGCCTAGGTGTGATGGTACTGGGTCAATATAGCAAGTTCTTTGCTCAGACGATCTTAGAAGCTTGTTGAATATATTGAATATATATTTCAACATGGAGTGTGAGACTTGTTCTTCTCCACTGCTTTTTCAAGTTTCATCCCTTGGCTTTCGCCAGTTTGGTGTTGGTGATAAACCATGGACACTCTGATCTGGTGGTGATGGTGCGTTGAGTGACAGGGGCATGATTATTTTGGAGCTTTCTCAGAGTAGTGTTGTAAAGTTCATAAGCCTCAGTATCACTGACCAAAGCTCTTATGTGTTGTTGAAGCTGAGAGGCGCTGACGCTGTCATTGAAGGCCTGGGTGTCTATGGCTTTTAATATCCTCGTGCTTACACTCACTGTCGAATGCAAAAGGTGAAGTGAAGCGTACGGCAAAGTAATCACTCTTTACAGAGTGGTCAGCTGTGACGTTAAGCACTGGTAGCTCCCCGCACGCTGTAATGCCAGGGTCCAGTGTATGACATTTAGCATGAGTCGCAACCTTGACATGCTAAACGAGTACAGGAGTGTACATAACTGTTTAACAATAGTAGATAATGAGAGACAATGGTGACCTGAGGCACTACACTCACACAATGATAGAGATTAGTGGCCTGATGCCCCACTTATACACAATGATAGATATAATGGTGGCCTGAGGCCCCACCTACACAATGATAGAGGATGGTGGCCTGAAGCCCCACTCATACATAATGATAGATATAATGGTGGCCTGAGGACCCACACTTACACAATGATGGCCTGAGGCCCCACTCATACATAATGATAAAGCATGGTGGCCTGAGGCCCCACTCATACATAACGATAGAGCATGGTGTCGTGAGGCCCCACACTTACACAATGATAGAAGATGGTGGCCGGAGGCTCCACTCATACATAATGATAGAGGATGGTGGCTTGAGGCCCTACTTATACATAATGATAAAAGATAGTGGCCTGAGGCCCCACTCATACATAATGATAGAAGATGGTGGCCTGAGGCCCCACACTTACACAATGATAGAAGATGGTGGCCTGAGGCCTCATACATAATGATAGAGGATGGTGGCCTTATGCCCCACTCGTACATAATGATAGAAGATGGTGGCCTGAGGCCCCACTCATACATTATGATGATAGAAGATGGTGGCCTGAGGCACAACACTTACACAATGATAGAAGATGGTGGCCTGAGGCCCCACTCGTACATAATGATAGAAGATGGTGGCCTGAGGCCCCACTCATACATTATGATGATAGAAGATGGTGGCCTGAGGCACAACACTTACACAATGATAGAAGATGGTGGCCTGAGGCCCCACTCGTACATAATGAAAAAAGATGATGGCCTGAGGCCCCACTCATACATAATGATAGGCAATGGTGGCTTGAGGCACTACTCATACATAATGATAAAAGATAGTGGCCTGAGGCCCCACTCATACATAATGATAGAAGATGGTGGCCTGAGGCCCCACTCATACATAATGATAGATATGGTCGCCTGAGGCACCACTCATAGATAATGATAGAAGATGGTGGCCTGAGGCCCCACTCATACATAATGATAGAGCATGGTGGCCTGAGGCCCCACACTTGCACGATAATAGAAGATGGTGGCCTGAGGCCCCACTCATACATAATGACAGAGGATGGTGGCCTGAGGCCCCACACTTACACAATGATAGAAGATGGTGGCCTGAGGCCCCACCCATACATACTGATAGAAGGTGCATGGTGGCTTGAGGCCCCACTCATACATAATGATGGAAGATGGTGGCCTGAGGCCCCACTCATACATGATTAAAGAAGATGGTGGCCTGAGGCCCCACACTTACACAATGGTAGAAGATGGTGGCCTGAGGCCCCACTTATACATACTGATAGAAGGTGCATGCATGGTGGCCTGAGGCCCCACTTATACATAATGATAGAGCATGCATTTTGGCCTGAGGCCCCATTCATACATAATGATAGAGATGGTGGCCTGAGGCCCCACACTTACACAATGATAGAAGATGGTGGCCTGAGGCCCCACTCGTACATAATGAAAAAAGATACTGGCCTGAGGCCCCACTCATACATAATGATAGAAGATGGTGGCCTGAGGCCCCACTCATACATAATGATAGATATGGTTGCCTGAGGCACCACTCATAGATAATGATAGAAGATGGTGGCCTGAGGCCCCACTCATACATAATAATAGAGCATGGTGGCCTGAGGCCCCACACTTACACAATGATAGAAGATGGTGGCCTGAGGCCCCACTCATACATAATGATAGAGCATGCATGGTGGCCTGAGGCCCCACTCATACATAATGATAAAAGATAGTGGCCTGAGGCGCCACTCATATAAAATGATAGAGCATGGTGGCCTGAGGCCCCACTCATACATAATGAGAGAGCATGGTGGCCTGAGGCCCCACTCATACATAATGATAAAGCATGCATGGTGGCCTGAGGCCCCACTCATACATAATGATAGAGATGGTGGCCTGAGGCCCCACACTTACACAATGATAGAAGATGGTGGCCTGAGGCCCCACTCATACATAATGATAGAGCATGCATGGTGGCCTGAGGCCCCACTCATACATAATGATAGAGATGGTGGCCTGAGACCCCACCCTTACACAATGATAGAAGATGGTGGCCTGAGGCTCCACTCATACATAATGATAGGGCATGGTGGCCTGAGGCCCCACTCATACATAATGATAGAGATGATGGCCTGAGGCCCCACACTTACACAATGATAGACGATGATGGCCTGAGGCCCCACTCATACATAATGATAGAGAATGGTGGCTTGAGGCCCTACTTATACATAATGATAAAAGATAGTGGCCTGAGGCCCCACTCATACATAATGATAGAAGATGGTGGCCTGATGCCCCACACTTACACAATGATAGAAGATGGTGGCCTGAGGCCTCATACATAATGATAGAGGATGGTGGCCTGAGGCCCCACTCGTACATAATGATAGAAGATGGTGGCCTGAGGCCCCACTCATACATAATGATAGAAAATGGTGGCCTGAGGCACAGCACTTACACAATGATAGAAGATGGTGGCCTGAGGCCCCACTCGTACATAATGAAAAAAGATGATGGCCTGAGGCCCCAATCATACATAATGATAGACAATGGTGGCTTGAGGCCCTACTCATACATAATGATAAAAGATAGTGGCCTGAGGCCCCACTTATACATAATGATAGAAGATGGTGGCCTGAGGCCCCACACTTACACAATGATAGAAGATGGTGGCCTGATGCCTCATACATAATGATAGAGGATGGTGGCCTGAGGCCCCACTCGTACATAATGATAGAAGATGGTGGCCTGAGGCCCCACTCATACATAATGATAGAGCATGGTGGCCTGAGGCCCCACTCATACATAATGATAGAAGATGGTGGCTTGATGCCCCACTCATACATAGTCATAGAGAATAGTGGCTTGAGGCTCCAATCATACATAATGATAGAGGATGGTGGCCTGGGGCCCTACTCATATATAATGATAGAATATGGTGGCCTGAGGCCTACATTCATACATAATGATAGAGATGGTGGCCTGAGGCCCCACACTTACACAATGATAGAAGATGATGGCCTGAGGCCCCACTCATACATAATGATAGAGAATGGTGGCTTGAGGCCCTACTCATACATAATGATAAAAAATAGAGGCCTGAGGCCCCACTCATACATGATGATAGAGCATGGTGGCCTGAGGCCCCACTCATACATAATGATAGAGATGGTGGCCTGAGGCCCAACACTTACACAATGATAGAAGATGGTGGCCTGAGGCCCCACTCATACATACTGATAGAATGTGCATGCATGGTTGCCTGAGGCCCCACTCATACATAATTAAAGAAGATGGTGGCCTGAGTCCCCACACTTACACAATAATAGGAGATGGTGGCCTGAGGCCCCACTCATACATAATGATAAAAGATGGTGGCCTGAGGCCCCACTCATACATAATGATAGAAGATGGTGGCCTGAGGCCCCACACTTACACAATGACATAATATAGTGGCCTGAGGCCCCACTCATACATAATGATAGATATGGTTGCCTGAGGCACCACTCATAGATAATGATAGAAGATGGTGGCCTGAGGCCCCACTCATACATAATGATAGAGCATGGTGGCCTGAGGCCCCACACTTACACGATAATAGAAGATGGTGGCCTGAGGCCCCACTCATACATACTGATAGAAGGTGCATGGTGGCCTGAGGCCCCACTCATACATAATGATGGAAGATGGTGGCCTGAGGCCCCACTCATACATAATTAAAGAAGATGGTGGCCTGAGGCCCCACACTTACACAATGATAGAAGATGGTGGCCTGAGGCCCCACTCATACATACTGATAGAATGTGCATGCATGGTTGCCTGAGGCCCCACTCATACATAATTAAAGAAGATGGTGGCCTGAGTCCCCACACTTACACAATAATAGAAGATGGTGGCCTGAGGCCCCACTCATACATAATGATAAAAGATGGTGGCCTGAGGCCCCACTCATACATAATGATAGAAGATGGTGGCCTGAGGCCCCACACTTACACAATGACATAATATGGTGGCCTGAGGCCCCACTCATACATAATGATAGATATGGTTGCCTGAGGCACCACTCATAGATAATGATAGAAGATGGTGGCCTGAGGCCCCACTCATACATAATGATAGAGCATGGTGGCCTGAGGCCCCACACTTACACAATAATAGAAGATGGTGGCCTGAGGCCCCACTCATACATAATGATAAAAGATGGTGGCCTGAGGCCCCACTCGTACATAATGATAGAAGATGGTGGCCTGAGGCCCCACTCATACATAATGATAGAGCATGGTGGCCTGAGGCCCCACACTTACACGATAATAGAAGATGGTGGCCTGAGGCCTCACTCATACATACTGATAGAAGGTGCATGGTGGCCTGAGGCCCCACTCATACATAATGATGGAAGATGGTGGCCTGAGGCCCCACTCATACATAATTAAAGAAGATGGTGGCCTGAGGCCCCACACTTACACAATGATAGAAGATGGTGGCCTGAGGCCCCACTCATACATACTGATAGAATGTGCATGCATGGTTGCCTGAGGCCCCACTCATACATAATTAAAGAAGATGGTGGCCTGAGTCCCCACACTTACACAATAATAGAAGATGGTGGCCTGAGGCCCCACTCATACATAATGATAAAAGATGGTGGCCTGAGGCCCCACTCATACATAATGATAGAAGATGGTGGCCTGAGGCCCCACACTTACACAATGACATAATATGGTGGCCTGAGGCCCCACTCATACATAATGATAGATATGGTTGCCTGAGGCACCACTCATAGATAATGATAGAAGATGGTGGCCTGAGGCCCCACTCATACATAATGATAGAGCATGGTGGCCTGAGGCCCCACACTTACACGATAATAGAAGATGGTGGCCTGAGGCCCCACTCATACATAATGACAGAGGATGGTGGCCTGAGGCCCCACACTTACACAATGATAGAAGATGGTGGCCTGAGGCCCCACCCATACATACTGATAGAAGGTGCATGGTGGCTTGAGGCCCCACTCATACATAATGATGGAAGATGGTGGCCTGAGGCCCCACTCATACATAATTAAAGAAGATGGTGGCCTGAGGCCCCACACTTACACAATGATAGAAGATGGTGGCCTGAGGCCCCACTTATACATACTGATAGAACGTGCATGCATGGTGGCCTGAGGCCCCACTTATACATAATGATAGAGCATGCATTGTGGCCTGAGGCCTCACTAATACATAATGATAGAGAATGATGGCCTGAGGCCCCACTCATACATAATGATAGAAGATTGTGGCCTGAGGCCCCACTGATACATAATGATAGAGGATGGTGGCTTGAGGCCCCACTCATACCTAATGATAGTCTAGAGGATGATGGCCTAGCTGAGGCCCCACTCGTACATAATATGATAGAGGATGGTGGCCTGATGCCCCACTCATAGGCTACATAATGATAGAGGATGGTAGCCTGAGGCCCCACACTTACACAATAATAAAGATGATGGCCTGAGGCCCCACACTTACACAATGATAGAGAATGATGGCCTGAGGCCCCACATTTCGCCTACACAATATAATGAAGAATGGTGGTCTGAGGCATTCACTTAAGTAGCTACTTATGTGCAGCCTAGATATTCACCCGATGATAATGTGAATAACGTTGAACCACCATCGCATTTTTTTCAGAATGAAATTGGGCCGACAAAGAGTGCAGTAGGCCAACATTAAACCAATATCAGGTCAATGGAGGGTAAGCTCATAGTAGTTGGCCTATGTAATAGACATTAGTTACAGCCTTTACGTACTAGGTAAATGGTAGACTCTATGCTCAGGCTACAAAGTTTGTGCATTTATTCTTAGATAGGTACGTTACTTGTTTTATGTATAAAAATAGTAGGCTATAGGGTCTACAGACTAGTGAAATATTTATTTTTAACATGTACTTTAAAAAATTCGCTTCGCGGATGTATACATTCAAACAAAATATGAGTAAAGAGGTTTGTGTGGCATGGTGGCCTGAGGCCACCATTCAGCGATGTAAACTGCGGGCTGCGGTGCAGGGGTCGTGAAGTGTTAGCGGGGTGGGGTCTGCACAGAGGCACTGATCACTTTGTCCTTCTCCAAAGCCTATGGAGGGGGGGGGGGGGTAGCCCACAATACGAAATGGATAGGCTACTCTGGGCCTTGCTGGACCCAGTCCTTTTGCATGAAGGTCTCTTCTTCGTCCCCCTCCTAGCCATAGGTGGGGTAGGTGTAGGCCTACTGAGACGGCTGATGATTTTGAATCATTTGTGATAGATGTTAACTAAGCTACAATTAATTATTATTCAGCAATTTTCCAACTCAATCCAACCAGTAATAAGGTTTCGTAAATATGAAAACATGGCTGTAGTCGACCATGATCACAGTTAGAAAGAGCATAAGACACAATTGAATTGACATAAAAATATTGACATTAATTTATTTTAAATATGTGACGCGCCACAGCAAAACCAGGCGCTTCTCGCACAGTGTTGATTTGCATAAAACAGATTTGAAACTGCCAAATACTGAATAATTTTTTGTCTATGCTTTTTTCAAATTAAGTGTTTTGACGTTGAATAATATGTTTTTAACACATTATTGAAGTTATTTCCACCTTTTTTATCTGATTCGAAGGTTTTTAAAACGATTTTTGCCGGCAACCTTTGACATGACTGAGAACGACTCTACCGGTGTGATGTGCTCAGGGTTCCCCCCAAAATTCATTCCCCTGGGGTCGGTGCGCATGCGTGTTACTCGTGGTTACGGCAATGTTTACTTCCGGTCTAAGCTTGTGCTCAGCGTTCCCTCCTATATTTATTCCTTACGTTTTCAAACAGAACGGACCATTTTACCAGCTTATATCGCCTTTATTTTTATTCGAATCTTAACTGGTATATAGTCTATAGATCTACCAAGTCGGAAATCAATAAAATAAAGATGGATCAACAAACAGAGCAAGTTCTATCTAATGCTATTGACGATGATGAGAGTAAAGTTGAATTGGATTTGGAAAGGATGGATGCCATTACACAATATCTAGAAAGTGGTACCTATCCAGGCTGGTACAGCAAAAATCAGAGGAGGTCCATACGGAAATCGCTGGAGAAAGGACAGTACGAGATGAAAGGTTAGGCCTAGACCTAGAATAATTGCTATTATTTTGTTATAAGCCACTGCCAGGTAGAGTAGGCTAACGTTAGGCCAGGACTAGACAAGGGCAGGCTTATAGTTATTCTAATACTAATAGGACTGAGTGTTCCCCCCAAAAATGGGATGATTTTTTATTTGTTTAGCCAGTCAATTTAAATCACAATACACTGTATGGACTGAGTGTTCCCCCCAAAATGACATGATTTTTTTTTTTAAAAAATATTATTTATTTTTATTATTTTTATTTGTTTAGCCAGCCAATTTAAATCAAAATACACTGTATGGACTGAGTGTTCCCCCCAAAATGACATGATTTTTTTTTAAAAAATATTATTAATTTTTATTATTTTTATTTGTTTAGCCAGCCAATTTAAATCACAATACACTGTATGGACTGAGTGTTCCCCCCAAAATTACATGATTTTTTTGGAAAAAAAATATTATTTATTTTTATTATTTTTATTTGTTTAGCCAGCCAATTTAAATCACAATACACTGTATGGACTGAGTGTTCCCCCCGAAATGACAATGATTTTTTTTTTTTAAAAATATTATTTATTTTTATTATTTTTATTTGTTTAGCCAGCCAATTTAAATCACAATACACTGTATGGACTGAGTGTTCCCCCCAAAATGACATGATTTTTTTTTAAGAAAATATTATTAATTTTTATTATTTTTATTTGTTTAGCCAGCCAATTTAAATCACAATACACTGTATGGACTGAGTGTTCCCCCCAAAATGACATGATTTTTTTTTTTTTTAAATATTATTTATTTTTATTATTTTTATTTGTTTAGCCAGCCAATTTAAATCACAATACACTGTATGGACTGAGTGTTCCCCCCAAAATGACATGATTTTTTTTGAAAAAAAATATTATTTATTTTTATTATTTTTATTTGTTTAGCCAGCCAATTTAAATCACAATACACTGTATGGACTGAGTGTTCCCCCTAAAATGACATGATTTTATTTGAAAAAAAATATTATTTATTTTTATTATTTTTCACAATACACTACATTTTTACAATACAATTGCTAATATTTGCTTGTAGGTGGTAGGTTGTGTTACAACACCCACGTGATAAAGAAGGAGTGCCTGAAGAACAACAAATGCTTGATTGTTGTCACTGAGAAGAAGGAGAAGATGCGCTTGATGTGGCATTGCCATACAGCTAATTTGTCAGCGCATTCTGGTTTAAATGCTACTCTTGAGAAAGTGTCCAACACTATTTGTATATTTGTATATATGTTTTCCTGTTGTTTTTTATATAAATATGCCATGTGGTATATAATTGTTTATATGTTGAGTGTGAAATAACTATGTATGTCTTTCCTTGTTTACTATGTTTCTATATAACTTGCATGTATGTACATGATAGGTATGAATTAACCCTTTGACAACTCATGTTTTTTTTTCAAAATATGCCATGTGGTATATAGATATGCTGAGCAGTTAAAGGGTTGATATCGAAATCCTAGATTGTAACTTTGGCATCAAAATAAAACACAAAATCACATTGATCAAAATGGATTATCAAAAATATCGTGTTCCAGCTTCACATCATCTTTGGCATCAAAATTCAACAAAAAACTACAAATCAATCACTAGGATGGTGTGCTGTATCTTACCGCACCACTTTGAGATTGTTATGTAGCCTTTATACACGTCAGTAAATACAAGTTCTTGAAGATGCAACAAGAAAATAGCAACTGTGTGGGCATTTGTCAAACCATCAACAACAAACAGTGAAAAGAATATTATGGAAAAGTGTACTACCAGGACAAAATACTCATCAATCACTTGGATGGTGTGCTGTATTAAATCACACCACTTAGGGATTGTTAGGTAGAATTGACAGCCAGCCAAAGACAAGAAAAGGGGATGACATGAATTTTTGAATGAAAGATCTGATAAAAATCACACACTACCTCAATATGACATGATTTTTAGAATAAAATGAAATACAAAAAAAAACATTTTTTAATCTAAGTCTCTATCATACAGCTTGATGTGAAATGAATTTTTAAATAATATAGTTTATATCATATATCAGCTGGGCTATAACATACCTATAACACAGTCTATAACATACCAGGGCTGAGTGTTCCCCCCCCTCAATATGACACTATTTGGTTAGTTTTCGAGATGTTTTAAAGTGTGATACATTATTGGAATCGCTTAGGCACCTAGTACTAGCCTATTTTTGTCATATTTTGATATCTGAAAAAAACTTATATAAAAAAGGGATTTTAATAAATCGCCAAAGTTGGTAAATCTTTTAATAATTATAGCTTTGTCTATTTTCAAGATATTGTCAAGCCCGATATACCATCGGAATCGCTTACTCATCTAGTATTTGCTATTATTGTCATTAAGTGACAAGTGAAAAATAACTTATATAAAAAATGTTTTAAGTGGATAAAAACTTTAATACTCGGGTCACAGCGTTGGGATGCATATCAGGTTATAGTGGCCGGAAAATGCTTTCCAGTGATATAATTATTTTTACTGTACTTTGAAAACTTTTTCTGTTAATAATTTAAAACCATGTTTCAATGGGGTTTTCAATGCGAAATATTTATATTATATGCGGTGCAGTTAACACCTAGCACACTCTTGGCTTTACAAGGTGCATTACACAACTAAATAGCCCTTGTTAGTGGGTAAGCGAGGTGTGAAAAGCCAGTACAATACGAATTATTATCTCTTTTAATTTATGTGATATAAACATGAAATAAATATCTCCAGAAAGCTTATTAAATACTGAAAACAACGATATAAATAATATTAAGATAGCACGAGAACTCGCAAAGTTACTTATTTAAAAAGGTAGGCGGGGTATAACAGTGTTACTGTTAGCGTCGCTGAGACAGATGGTTAGCGAGGTCTATATCAGACATTATAGCTGGGCTGAGTGTTCCCCCTTGGTGAGACATTAATTTTGAAATAGAACGAAGTAGGAAAAAATAGCTGGGCCGAGTGTTCCCCCCTAGTATGACATGACTTTTGAAATAAAAAGAATTAAAAAAACAGCTAGTCTATGACATACTAGCTGGGCACGGGGGAACCTTCAGAATACGACATACTAGCTGGGCTAAGTGTTCCCCCCTCAGTTCCCCCTTCAATATGACTTGAATTTTAAAATAAAAGGCATTAAAAAAATATTTAAAACTAGTATATATATGTGTTCCCCCCTGGTATGACATGAATTTTGAAATAAAATGAATTAAAAAAAGAGCTAGTCCATGACATACTAGCTGGGCTGAGTGTTCCCCCCTCAGTTCCCCTCTCAATATGACTCGAATTTTGAAATAAAATGCATTAAAAAAAATATATAAAAATAGTATATATATGTGTCCCCCCTGGTATGACATGAATTTTGAATTAAAATGAATTTAAAAAGAGCTAGTCTATGACATACTAGCTGGGCTGAGTGTTCCCCCCTCAGTTCCCCCCTCAATATGACTTGAATTTTGAAATAAAATGCATTAAATTTGTTTTTTAAAACTAGTCCTATTGACAGCCAAACATTTGTTTCCAATATAGGGATACAAAATAACTTAATGTATGTTATGTATCATATATTATGCATTCTATATTGTCTTCAATAGGGAAGGCAGGGGAAATATATTAGCCAGAGGGGAACACTCAGCACAGCTGAAGGCGTAGGGGGAGGTGTGAGCTCCAGCACTCAGCACAGCAAAGCATGACAGGTGGGGAACTATGAGCCTGGGGGGAACTCTCAGAATATGAGTGACAGATACCAGCCGTTCCGCTCATGGTCGCGCATGCGCAGATGGGCGGAAGGGGAACTCTCGGCACGGGGGAACCTTCAGAATACGACACCGGAAACAGTTCACTGGTCGTGCGGTCGATTGTTTACATTTTTTTCCGCGCCATTTCTAGGACTACGTCCACGTTTTGGGTAATTTCACAAGAAAATGTGTTTGAAAGTTCACTTGCTGAACCTGAAAACGGAATATATCATCGTTGATGCACATTTCATGAAACTAATCCTGCCGATGAGAAAAATAACACAGTCATAGGTAAGCATTCGTTAGTCTACTCAAATATCGCCCGTGCCAAGCCAAAATTGAAAATCCAAATTGTCGGGGGATGACTCCGGCTCGGCAGTGAGTGACTCACTGACTGCCAGTCACAGTGACACTTGATCCGCGGACACTGCCAGCCACTGCACTGGCTCACAGTCGAACACACTGACACAGTCTAGACTAAAGATTTAGTGAAGACTATAAAGGCCTAAACTTCTAAAGCTCGCACTTGCAGTTTTCAGTGACTGAGACTGAGTGAGTGAGTGACACTCATTGACTCTCACTGACTCAGACTCAGTCTGACAGTGACAGTCACATCAGTGGCACACTGTCCCTGCTTTCTCAGAGACGCTGAGTGTGAGTGAAAACATAATTCAGATTCACATCAGCTATACTATAGGCTAGTGATTAGGCTCTCACGTCAAGTTTTATTGAATTTCGCTGTTTTCTTACTCAGAGTCTGTCAATTAGGCCTAGACCTAGTCCTAGGCCTACACCTATCAGTTATTCAGTAGGTCTATCAACCAATGCGGGAGGGGGGGGGAGGGCAACGGCAATGGCACTGACCATGTTTATGGGATTTTACAATTTAGGCCAATGCCTACGTTTCACACAATATTTATTCAAATGTTCTACTTCTAGTCATGAATGTGGCGACTAACGTGCGATTTTTTTAGTATATAATAAGCCAGTTAGCCTACTAGACTATAGTTCATACCTCATCGCGAACCTTGTGTTTTGATATTTAAAAAATATTTATTGACTAAAAATTTCTTTTTGACCCAAGTTATGCTGTGACTAGTATTAGCCTAGGCCTAGGCCTATAATTGCTGACATTTTTCTTAGGGTAGTCACTGATCACTGAAAATAGTAGGCCCTAGACCTACTGAATGAAAATTAGTTGAGAGTTGACTGAGACATCAGCGAAATACATTCACTCTTCCTTGCTCAATATGAACCCGAGTATCATAGGTATCTGTGCATAATTATTTATGTTAGCCTAGTCTAGACTAACGTTATAGACTGATCATTCATGTCATTGTCTGTCCAACAGTAGGCTACTATCGATGGATTTTGTCCAAAAGTAAAAATTTAAAGCTAAATTCCATTTTTGATTATCAGTTTGAAAACATTTCTTTTATCATAACTTGAATATGGATTACTGTGCGCAAATTATAAACAAAATAAAATTATCTTGAAATTACTTTTTGCTAGTTTTCATTTTTTGCTACTTATCATTTTCAGGTTGAAACAGCTTTGCAAGTTGATACAGCAACTTCAATTGAGTTAAGGCTGCATGCAGAAATTGTCACTGGAACTGCTCCTTAAATCTTGGCAACTCTTGCTTGACTCAATTTGACGAAGAAGACTAGTTAGGTATTTATTGTTTTAAACCTTTTTTAACAGACATGTAATTCTCAAACTTTCACCTATTCATAAAATATATTTCTACTGACAGCAAGACACTACCGGTAATATGTAAGTCATTTCACATGAATATAATGAAATTTAAGTCACATGTAATGCTTCATTATTCCAATAGATACATTTTAGTAAAATTATTATAGCACATTTATGATATGAACTTCATTTGAGCTAAGTACAGTATTTAAAATTCATATGATTTGTAAGGATATAGACTACTGTATAATATGTATGCCTATAATATAAGATATGAATAAACAGGTGGATAAAAATGATGGTTCAAAATGTCAAATGTCTTTTGTTTTTACATTTGGCAGGTACCAAAGAATAAAGTGATTTTGTTCAGAAAAGATCAAATTCTCACTGCAAAATGGCATGATAGTAAATATGTGCAGCTGCTAGCAATCTGACATTCCAGACTAGAAAACAAAAAAGTTACTAAATATGTACAGTAAGCATGGTAAGGTTAGTATCATTAGCGCAGGTTTAATTGTAAACCTAACCATATTCCCATTTCATAGCCCACCACAAAAAATATCTGATTTTTGTCATACTTTGTTAAATTGTCTGATATATCCTGCAATTTGGAATCATGAAATAATCTTTATATAAAAAACAAGCAAATCACACTTTTTTCTTTTCTTCATTTCTTATTTTTTTGTTATTCACTGTCCTTCCCTTGTTTAAAATAAACACTACAAACATTACCAGTATAATGGTCCTCATACATGTTATGCAGTTATATTGTTCCATAAATTTCTGTCATATCCCAGCAGACACAAGATGTTGAATCAATGTTGGTCCACTGTATACAACATCGGATCAGCGTTGAACCAACATTCTTTGTAACCTTAATATATTTATTCAGTGAGATAAGTAAATGAATTGTTCAGTCTCAACATTAGGTATGTACATTTTTAAAATTTGTATCCTCATCCTGTGTGATCATCAGTTGTATCTTAAAGTTACAGGCTAGTATTGGAGTATTCTTTTCAAATAGCTATATCAGCAGATTTACAAGTTATTAACTATCACTATTAACAACTTATTAGAATTTCCCAGCATTAAAAATAATATATATATTTTAATATCTGAAATTATTATGTTGGATGTAATAGCCTTTTCATTATTGTGTGTAATGTATGTTTCAGAAAATGATACCTGGAGTTGTAGATATTGTAGAAGAAAAGAATGGATGGTGTCGATTTGGATGACCAGATCTACATGACTTCTATTTGTTGCAGTGCACAGGAGTGTAAAATTGTGGACAGACTATAGTATAATTTTGTGGTCACTGGCGTATGATATAACTTTTTTTTACATCAAATCACAGAATAATCAGAGGCTGAATGAAGGAAGATCTTCTAAGTCTCAGTACACTTGTATCCTGAATAATTCATTGAAATGGATGAGGTCAATTTTGGATGGCTATATGACTATTTCTTAAAGTACACAACTGTGACATTGTGGGGAGAGGCTTGTCCATCCTCTGGGCTATGCTAGACTATAGTATAATGTTGTGGTCACTGGTGTATAATAAAACATTTGATACCTCAAATCACTGAATAACCAGATGCTGAATAATTGTATTCTTAATTTGTGTACAAATGTATCTTGAATAATTCATTAGAAAAAGTCTACTTAACATATTTTAGCAAAATATGACCTTGACATGACCTTCATGTGGCCTTGGTGTGATCAACAATAAATATCTAAATTGACAAATATTATCTCATAAATATAATGTTGTTTTGATTTTTTTAAGTGTGTTGATTGGCATAGGACTATATTTTTATTCAAATTATGAGCAGTTTTATCCAATTGAAGTTGTAGATCGCGGTAGCCTGCCAGACACAAGTTGGTAAAAATAAAATTAGCGCTATCCTGGTTCAAATTTCTACCAGTATAATATAAGCATATCAGTGCTACTTTATGCTAACCAATGTTACTTTTCAGTTTTCTTGGATTTGACCTTGAAATTACCTTGAGATGACCTTGCCATGACCTTGGGGTAACACCCATGAAGCCTGATTCCAACCCAGTTAATCATGTGTAAGCCTACTTGGGTTGGGACTTCATAACATACATATATTAAATTAAAGTAAAGACCTTCAGTCTAAACCAGGCAATTATTGTGTTACTTTGTTATTTTCTTCCATTTTAAACAGGGGGCACATCAGGGTGATTCAATGGGATATTACCCCTCTAACCCCTTTATTACCCTTTTAACATCTTGGGGTATGCTTGATATACATCCATGTTAGGGTCCACGTGGGTTTCCTATTTCTTAGGCATCTCAAGTGTACAAAAGTGTAGCAAAAACAACTCAATTATGCTATTTCCCCCTCTTTTGTGTTGATTTGACATGCTGTGACCTTGAGATGACCTTGCCATGGCCTTGAGGTAACACCCCTCAGAAGTACATCCGAAACCCATGTCCCCATGTGTACTTTGGTTGGATTTCTTCACATGAAATTGAAGTATTGACCATTGGTCTAAGCACGGCCATCATTTTGTTATTTGGCCCATTTCAGACAGGGATGACATAAGCATGATTTGACGGGGTATGACCTCTTCAACACAAAAATACCCCTGTAACCTCTTGGGTATGCTTGGTATACATCCATGTTGGGGTCCGGCTGGGTTTTAGCCACCATGGGCATCTCAAGTAAACAAAATTGGAGCAGAAACCACGAAAATATGCTTTATTCAACACTTTTGTATTGATTTGACTTTGCTGTGACCTTGCTGTGACCTTGAGATGACCTTGCCATGACCTTGGGGTAACAGCTTTATAAAGCCCAACCCCAACCCTTTGGACCACGTGTGTACACAGTTTGGACTTCATCACATAAAATTGAAGTATTTACCATTGGTCTAAACATGGCAATCATTTTGTTATTCGGTCAATTTCTGCTATTTCAGACAGGGGTGACATATGGGTGATTTGCTGGGGTATAACCTCTCCAAACCCTATATCACCCCTGTAACCTATTAGGGTATGTTTGGTATAACTCATTGTTGGTGGCTAGTTGGGTTTCAACAATCATAGATATCTCAATTGTACTAAATTTGAACAAAAACAGCAAAAATAAGCTATTTTCACCCCTTTGTGTTGATTTGACCTTGATGTGACCTTGAGATGACCTTGCCATGACCTTGGGGTAACAGCTCTATGAAGCTCAACCCCAACCCATGTCATCATGCATATTTGGATTGGGCTTTATCAGATTTAATTAAAGTACCGACCATTAGTCCAAACATGACAATCATTGTGTTTTTTTGTCCACTTATGCCATTTCAGACAGGGGTGACATCAAGGTGATTTAATGGGGTATCACCCCTCCAACCCTTATATTTCCCCTTTAACCTCTTGTTTATGTTCAGTATAACTCCATGTTGGGGTCTAGGCGGTGTTCTACCATCACATACACTTCAAGTTAACAGAATTGGTAAAAAACAACTATATTTTGCTCTTTTTAGTTGATTTGACCTTGCTGTGACCTTGAAATGACCTTTGGATGACCTTGAGATGACCTTGGGGTAACACCCCTCTTAAGCCCAACTCCAACCCATGTCACCATGTGTACTTGGGTTGGGTTCCATCCGATTTCATTTTTTATGTTCAATGAAACTGTTTTTCTTATATATAAATTTGACAAATTTTGTGATTTCTTGTACAAGTTTACAATTTATCTTATTTTTAATGCCTTTAAAGACAGTTTTCTCAATAGTACTATGCCAGAAAATTGGGTTGGACTTTTTTGTTTTGAGTAGCTGTATCTTTGGAAATACTCGTCCGATTTTCATACAATTTGTTTTAAAATGCACAGAACATAAAGCACATATGTCATGTCTCATCCTGCCATCTTCCATCGGGTTAGTGATCCTTGCATCATTTTCCTGAATCTTCAAAAAACAGTAAATATATAAATATTTAAACTAAAATATCTGCAACGAAAATTGTATAAATATATATGTGATATTCAAGTGTAAAAAAAACTGTTATGCCAAATTATCCCTTTGCTTCATATAATTATTTGACTTAAAACAACACGATATTTTTATTGAAAGCCTTACCTATAAGTCATTAAACTCCCTGGTCACATTTATGTACAGCGTGGCCACTTCGAATTGAATGTATTCATTTAATAAATAGGCCTACATTAGCTAAAGGTGTTATATGGGCCATTTAAAAAAAAATAGGAATAACGATAAAGACATTTTTGAGAAAAAATAATTCTCATTTTGTGAATTAAAATGTTCTGTATGCATGTAGGATACTATGGCAAACATCTGTGTGCAATAGCCAAACAGCAAGTTATATATTATCACTTTTAAGACCATAATAGAAAACTTTTTTTGTCATCACCGGTATGGCTTAAATAGTAAACGGTAAAGATGATGCTGTAACAGTAAAGAAATAATTCTGTTAAATACATAGGTGTTATAACTTATAAGCTTTATGTAGCGGGCCCGATTTTCAGTATAATTGTTTGCAGACTTCCACACCTTATGACTAAAGGGACATTGAATTACCACGTTTTAAAGTAGTATTTGTTTTTACCGTTTTATGTCGGTCTTTCTCGTTATAATGGTAAAGACACATGGCATAAAATAAACATCTTACAAGATATGTGCATATTTTTGACTTGACAACGTTGTTTTCTTCATGTACTAAATACAAGAATAATCTTGAATAGCAATTTAAATGTAACGCTGCTGGCACTTAACGTGTTAGCTGGCTAGCCTAATTTTAAGTCAAATACCTCTTTAGTTATGGCTATCACCAGGCACGTAGCCAGCTGTACGCCAGTACGCACGTGCGTACACATTGTAAGAGAGAGTAAAAAAAAATTAGGTCTAAATTAGATCTACCCTGTTAAAAAAAGCAACAAGTTATAATCATAGTAGATTACATGTAGGACTATGCGTATTCAGCAGTCCAAATAACGACTTCTATTCTTTATGTAGTCTTGCGTAAAACGCCGAAAAAGTAGGATACAATTCCAATAAATGTTTCTCTTTTTAATAGGGCCTAACAGTCACAAATTCCCGAATGTAGGCCCTATATGTCTAGTGCCGCTAAACAAGCAGTTGACGAGCCCACACCGTATATATGTGGGTCGTGGATTACTACATTCATTTTATCCAGGAGCATCAACTTTTTTCAACCTGGCAGTGACTGAGAGCAATATCGACCCCGAGGTCGGAAAATGCCAATATTTTTTTACTGACGGTGCGACAAATGAACTGAGCGTGCAATGTAGGCTATAGTGGGTGAAATGTTTCTGATTCTACACAACCTTTTATTGACTTGAATAATCGAGTCTTAGATATGAGAGTCAAAAGAAACGTCCCACTTTTTTGAGTCGGCACTATCTGGGGCAATTCTGTTTTAGAACATTGGGGCTTATGCCTATCACAGCGAATGATGTAACCAGGTAACACAGTGAAATTATTGTCAAATTTTATATGGCCTAACGTTTTCATCGGCTATATAATTATATGCATATGTAAGGTTAGTCTGTTTTGTATAGAGGACCTCCTACTGTCTGCCAGCTGGCATAGTAATAAAAATCATGGATATGCCTACAAATAATAGTTCTTTCATCTCATGATCTGTAGCCTAACCCTTCCACACACTCTAGCCTCTAGAGGCGGCCGCATACGTGTTCATATTCTGTGTCTACATCAGTGAGGGGATCAACTAAATAAATAAATAACTAACGGTAGGTGAAATATAAAAACATTTGATTTATTCTTTCATCGCTCGATTATTCCTATATTATTGTTTACTCTTTAGTCAAGGCAATAATTGTATTAAATGACATAATTATACAGTATCGGATCATTTAGTCCATGGTCATACATTCCAGAAAATATATGAAAGTTACCAAACAAACGAGTGCTGCGCCATGAAACAGGTAAAAAAAAAAACTGCTGCAATATTATTAATTCCGTAGCTAAATCACTTCTCCTACCACCGCTTTGATATTTAAACGGACTGATGTGTCCACATCAGTGAGGGGATTAACGTGTTTGAAAGGTGTGACAGACGATTACAAGAATGTAATGTTATTTTAGATTAGGCGCTAAAAAATCAATGTTTATAAAATGACAAATGCACTCCGTGTGTGAAATATGTGACACACAATTACAAAAAATAATAAATTATCACGGACACAATATGAATACCCGGTACTAGATTTTCTAATCTATGTATACTAGCTGTATTATGTGTTTTATATATGAATCATGCGTGAAAAAATAATATATGAATTGATTATTGTATGCCCATTATTTTGATATAATAAAACATCTTTAAACAATTGTGTCTTTTATTATATAAATTTATTTGCATACATCCACCTATCCCTGCACCTATCATTTGTAGACCTGCCATCGACACATCCTGAATTATAACCCTCATGTCAATTGTACAAGTTATCGTTGTTTGTTCCGCTCCAATAGCAAAAACCCTCTCCAAACCGGAACCTGTCCAAACCGGAATAAACGTTTGTCACCAAGGCATTCCGGTATGGACAGGTTTTACTGTACATGATTTTCAGGTTCACAAGCGAAAGATAAACTTTTCTTCATTAGAAATTGAAGATATTGCCATTACCTATGTAGAACACTTTTCTTTTCTTGGTATAACATTAGATAAATATGTAAATACGAACGCACACACTAATAACATTTCAAATAAAATATCCAGGTAATAGGCATTATAAATAGAATAAAACATTTTGTACCTCCAGCAATTTTAAAGACTTTTTATATTATTTTGATTTTACCTCACTTGCACTATGGGATACTTTTATGGGGTCTTAGCAGAAAACGCATTTTTAAATTGCAAAATAGGGCTATTCGAGCTATAACCTGTAATAAATATAACTCGCACACAGAGCCATTGTTTAAAATATTAAATACATTAAAACTTCAGGATATACTTAAAGGGACCCCTTGGGATGAAACATTTTCGATGTTGTCAATTTTGAAAATTTAACTTATTTGAAGCTATATAGCCTACTAATCTTAACTGAAAATACGAAAAAGTCAAAAAACAATTTAAAGCACCGAAAAAGAGTGAAATAGCTATATAATTTCCAAGTCGTATATTGCCATGTAAACAAAACAAGTCAGCAATATACAGGACTTTACACCACATATTCCCACGTCTTGGACGGGGAGATCAAGGCAATCGCCGCTAATTGGCCGCTAATTGGTGTCTTTTAGTCAGGACAGGGGGGTATACACGGCAACACTGATTGTCTGCCCAACGCTGGGCCGACGGCATCAACATGTGGCCCAATGCTGTAGGAACATTCAATCATCCTTCAGCAAGTGTTTAGGTATACGAAGAGTTTGTTTGGGTTTTAAGGGCGGGGGCCCTAGGGTAGTGGTTAGCACCGCTGCCTTTCACGCCAGAGACCGGGGTTCGGTTCCCGGTCTCGGCGGTTTGAAAGAAACGAAATTGTTTCTTCCCCATCCACGTGTGAAAGTTAGTATTGTGGGGAGCCTCCGTGACCGAGAGGTAGCGTGCTCGGCCTCAGACCGCCAGTGCTCGAATTTCGAATCCTGTGTCTGGAGGACAGTGTCATCTCAATCATCTCACCATCCTCAGGAGGTTCTCCTGGCCCAGTTTAGCCTATATGTGCACAAAGGTGGCCTAAAGCCCGATTCATTTCATTTTGTTTGGGTTTTAAGCGGTTTCATAGAAATATTAATGAGAAATATTTGTAAAAATCTAAAAACTCTGAAAAAAATAAAATCATGGCCTGGGGGATACACTACTTCACTACAAAACTAAAAACGAAAATTGATGTCATCCCAAGGGGCTGCTTTAGGAAACAACAATTCAAATTCTTATACCGCTTTAAATAATAATGTATCGTTTTATTTCAGGTCTATGCTTCTAGGATTTGTCGGAAACTGGCATAATTATGATACTAGACAGAAGAATAACCTTAGAGTTCCACAAATAAAACACGAGTTTGACAAAAAATGTTTTCGCTACTGTATTCATGTACAATACAAGTCCTAGGTCCATACTGGATAAGCTTTCATCACACAGTGAAGATGGATTTAATTTATTAATTAAAAATTATATGATAAAGTTTTACAGTATTACCTGTACGGTATTATATTGTTATATTTGCAGACAAAATAATATCTGATTGTCTGCAAGTGATTTGCCAAACGTCGAACTGTGGTAGCCTATGCATTATATTATTATAATTACTTTTTACTAAATGTTTACTCTCTTTCTCTTGTGCTGTCTCGGCGGACGCGGAAATTCTGTTCACTGTTGATACAATTCTGCATGAGACGCTGAACCATCTTTCCACTGGCACTGGATTGTTGAGTCGTGTTTGGTGAGATACATGTATCGCTTGGTCATTGTCACTGCATGTGCTATGCTCTGTCACGGTTTCTTGGCTGTTCAGTGAGGGGATGGCGCTTGGTGGCTCGGTGTTGTGTCGGTTTCGGGGACAGTGGCTGGTTTTAAGCCGCCGTTGGACAGATCATATATAGTTTTTGTTCAGCTGTGTTGTTCTGGTGCTGGTTCGTGCGCAGTCGACGGTGCTGGCCCGGCGTCAGGGCAGCTATGTTTCACTGTCCGGTGTTTGCTGTACCCAGGTGGCTTGATATTTTTATCCGGTGTTGTTTTGATGTTGGGTCACCGTCGTGGACAGTGGGCCAGCATTGGAGCGGCATTGGGTCAATGACTCTTGTCTTCTGCGTATGTGGGACCTGTGGTGAGCTCAAGGCGCCCCCTATCTCCGGCACTGTCCCCACACTGGATCTCTGTGGTTCTAGTATCGTGTTTCCTGGACTGTTGGGGGGTCATGGCGAGAGTTATTTGCCCGTAGGTACAGTAGGTTCATATCTGCGACTGTATAATAGTGGCAGGTACGACCCTTGAGTTCCGTAGTGGCGATGTGTACACCTGTAAGTGTAGGACTTCTCACTAATAGGGGATTAGTGGGACAAGCCCCAACTCACTTCACTTTAGTCTTCATTCACAAATAACTTTGTTAATATATTTTTCAGTTTATTCTTGTTTATTTATTCCGGACGTTGTAACAATTTTAGTGCACATATCTCCACGCAGAACGCAACAACATAGCCAGCGGCTCGGCGCTTGAGATTAGCGAGACGTCTGCTCGACTCGGCAGCCTGGGAGTAAGTGACGCGCATCGCTTGATGCAGCGCAATTCGAAATTGAGGCTAGGTGGGCTACCGCCTTTTGTCAAAGGTCGGAAACGCCAGAACCAGTGCGAATGGTGAGACGCGCGTTCCCACATTACCCCTGGTTTTAGTGCAAACGTATGAGCCAAACTAACTTGTGGAGACTGCGTCGGTTCCGGTTCCGTATACGTATACATTAAGCGAACAATAAAACAGTCAGGTTTGAAAATACAGCATGGGTGGTTGGTTAACATCATAGTCGCAGCGTTACAAAATAAAATTATCGATCAACACCAAAGTTCCAATCCTCTTAACACCAAAGTTCCAATCCTCTTAACACCAAAGTTCCAATCCTCTTAGATGTCGTTAGGCGCCACTATGGCATGGACAATCTGCACGAACCGGGCGGGAGTTTGGATTGTTCGCCCAACTCTAGTCATCCTCGCGGGTCCGTCCGCTATAAACCACCGTCGCTACTGTTAGCGCGGAAAACGACGGGGGTTCGCGAATGTGGCGCTACACAAGGTTTAAATTTGTTAGGCGATTTTACTCTTATAGCTTTTTGCTGTGAGCAGTGGCCAAGTTTGTACCATGTTTAGTCGCTTTAGACTTTGTCGTTGTTGGTTTAACACTCTGAGTGTGCGTACTACTGGGTGTTAGTGGATCCTGTGAATTCCTTCTAACGATCCCTGTAGTCTTTAAGCTCGTTCGTTTCGATGGCGTAGTATGCTGTGTTGTTGTACCTGTTGCAAGCTCGCACTCAAAATGTGCAGGTTTAACACGGTCCAATGAGACTGTTTCAACCTTGCCTTTCATCAGGATTTTCATAACTCTGCCTCTCCTCACAATGACCTTATATGGGCCGTCGCAAGGGGCGGTCAAATGTGGCGCAATTGCGATTCTTCGCAAAAATACATGTGTGCATGTGTCAATTTCCTTATACTGGAAAATGTTTTTCTGGTGTGTGTCGCGCGGTGGGCACAAACGGAGACGTGACTAGGCTACGCGTAGCTTATCTGAGTAATTGTCCAAGTTTGTATGTGCGTCGACGGTATACTTCTGTGTAAATTCTCCTGGTAGTGTAAGTGTCATACCATAAATCATTTCGGCAGCCGACCTGCCCAATAACTCTTTAACGGCGGAACGAACGCCAAGTAAAACGGAAGGTAGTGTAATTGTCCATGGACTCGTGTGCCATAATGGCTGCTTTTAACTGACGATGAAAACGTTCGACCATGCCATCGACTGGGGGTGGTAGCTCGTTGTGCGAATTCGTACTATCCCGAACTGGTTGCATAAACCATCCCATAATTTTGCTTCGAACTGGGCGCCCCTATCTGTGGTGATAGTGGCGGGAGTCCTGAAACGTGCTATCCACCCACTGAAAAAGGCATCGGCAACAGTTTCGGCTCGAATATCCACAATAGGAATGGCTTCCGGCCAACGTGTGAAAAGATCGACGCGAGTACGGCAGTGGTCCGACAATATCGATGTGTACGTGGTCAAATCTCTCGGTAGGTTCGGTGAATTTGCGGTCTGACAGCCTTTGCAGTAACGGCACCATTTGGCGATATCTATGTTCATTCCATGCCATACAAATCTCGTATTTATCAAAGGCTTGGTAGCTCAATGCGATGGATGACCTAATCTATGTAGATTTAAGAAAACGGTTTTTCGAAATCTTTCTGTCAGATACGGTCGATTGTGTCCTGTTGACACGTCGCACCAAATCAAATGGTTATTAAATGACTTGAGCAGTTGAAAGTTCATAGTAGGCGAAGTTGAATGTCGCAATCGCGTGAATTCCGCATCTAAAGCCCGATCTGCATTTAATTCTTCGTAATTGATTGCTGATGTATTGTCTATGCCTGATACTGATGGTCGTGACAACGCGTCAGCGACGAAATTCGTCTCGCCTTTCACATTACAAAAGTTAAAGGTTTGTGGTCAGTATTTACGAAAAAGTTCCGGCCTTCTAGATTGTGTCTAAAATGTCTGATAGTGGCATACACTGCCAAAAGCTCGCGGTCGAGCGCGCTGTAACGTGTCTCTGCAGGATTCAATTTTTTTTTGAAAATTGAGAGTGGCTGCCAAACATTGTCTATATACTGTTGCAAAACGCCACCTACGGCGGAATCACTAGCGTCACACGTGATATTCAACAGGGCCGAAGGGTCTGGATGTACCAGGAGTGTTACATTTGCTAGTATTTGTTTAGATTCTAAAAATGCCGATTCTGCACTCTCATTCCACTTTAAATCAAAAATAGACATCGGTGACAGCCTGGTATGACCGTCATTGGCTGCAGTCAGCAAATTGTTTAACGGCGTCAACTTCGCCGCGCATTGTGGTATAAATCGATGGTAATAATTTACCATTCCTAAGTATCTTCGTAACGCCCATTGCTTTTCTTGTTTAGCGAAATTAACTATAGCGTCAACTGCGCTGGGCAACGGCAAAATTCCTTCTGTACAAACGTGGTGGCCTAAAAAGCTTAACTCAGTTGTACCGAACTGACATTTCTCCGGACCGATTATAATACCATATTCAGCTAGTCGGGCGAAAAGTATTTTCAAATGCTTTTTATGGGTACTATGATCGGGGATTGTGACTAATAAATCGTCTAAATATACGAATACAAAATCTAAACCGCGGGTAACGTGATCGATGAAACATTGGAAAGTTTGACCGGAATTTCGAAGACTAAACGGTGTCCTAGTAAAATTGAAAAGACCAAAAGGTGTGGTAACCGCTGTCTTATGCACATCAGACGGTTCAAGTGGTATTTGATAATACGCTCTTACTAAATCAATTTTAGAGAAAATTTTCGAACCAGCTAAACGCTGCGTAAAGTCTTGAATGTGAGGGATCGGGTATCGATCTGGTACGGTCTGAGCGTTCAAGCTTTGATAATCACCACATGGTCCCCTGTCGCCATTTTTCTTGGGGACCATATGAAGCGCTGAGGACCATTCACTGTCGCTGGGTTCGATAACTCCTAACTTTATCATATCATCGAACTCGCGTTTCGCAGTGACTAGTTTGTCTGGGGCTAATCGTCATGGTCGCGCGAACACAGGGTGTCCTTTGGTCACTATTTTGTGTGTAATGCCGTGTTTGACGGTCTCTCCCTTTGTCGTAGGGCGAGTCAGTTTCGGGAACTGGCCTAATAGTTTTGTGTAGTCGTTATGTACTGCGTCCACTCTATTGAGTGACAATGGTGTTATTGACGATAGGGAAGCAGGTATAGCTAGACTGGTTCTCATGTCTCTTAGACACCGACTTCTCAAGTCCGCCAGTAAACTATAATGTATTAGGAAATCTGCCCCTATAATGGGCTGTTGCACGTCTGCTACTATAAAATTCCACGTGTAGTCACGTTTAAGGCCGACGTCGACGACGCGTTTGCTAGTATCGTAGGTATTAATAGCAGTATTGTTAGCTGCAACTAGGGGAAGACAGTCAGCGTCTGAAATCCTGTTAGCGCAAGACTTAGGTAAGACGCTTTCTGCTGCACCCGTGTCTATTAAATATTTGCATTTATTGCGTTTGTCTGCGACGTACAATAACTTGGAGGGAAATAACTTGGAAAGTGTAGCGTCTCAGTTATTTCGCAAGGTGCAAGAGTCGCAACCTTGCTCTGGCTTAACAGTTTAAAGAGAATGCGCAAGGGTCTCGGCATGTGCGTGCTTTATCACCGATAAATGGTTGTGCTTGCACGTTGGGTACATATTGAGCCCTAGGGGTGCATTGTCATTTGTCCTAGCACGTCCGGTATTCCTCTTCTTCTCTGCGGCCATGGTGGATGTCGCTGTCTCTAGTTTTTTTAATCGACGAGACAGGTCTTCTAAAAGTCCTACTAACTTGCCGGTCTCGCTTACTTTGATTTCAGCAACCCCCGGTTTACTTTCGTCCACGTCGTTCTCAGAGGCAAGTGCCCGGTCGGCCAACATGGCCAAACTCTCCAACGAGGCACTATCTGGCTGTGTGGCCAAGTGGGCACGTATCGATGCGTGCATCTGTCGGATGAAAGCCTGCCGTATCACAGCTCTACCAACTACAGCTTTCGTGCCGAAGCCGGCCGTCTTCTGTAATCTTTGAAGGAATCTGGATGGTATGTCGGTGCCAATCTTCTCCCCAGAAATGACTTTATTCACTCTCTCGGGTGTAGTAAGACCTTGTCACTCTATTAGGATGCCTTTAAGACTCTCATACTTATTTGTGCGGAAAGGTTTCAGAAGCACATCTCTGACGTCGGACGCTACCTCTCCGGAGAGTGCCGCACAGGTGAGACTATATAGAAGGTAGCTATCTTGAATTTCGGCAGATTAGTTGATCGCCAAAAGCTTTGTCGTCTGACTGGCGAAGGCCTTCTGGAAAATTCGCTCTTTAAATGACTGTGCTGTCGTCCAAAATCTGCTTTTAGCTTTCTGTATTCGCTGTCAGCTGCTGGAAACTGATCTTCGTCTGCTTCACTTGCCAGAAAATAAGAGCCTTTACGACGAGCCCCTTGTCCTCGAGGGGTGAAGACACGAAACCTTCGCTATCATATTTGGTAGCCATCTTGAAATGTTTCTAAATTGAAATTATTTAAAAAGTGAAACGATTGAGTTGCAGGCCTATTGGCTACTGGGCAGTACTCAAACGGTTATTAACATGGTATGCATTTAAAACATACCAACTATTTTGGTTGTAGCGTCCTGCATGGAGAACTGTGTGCACAGTTATCTAGACCAATGAATAAGTCTTAATACATGCTGAATCTGTAATTTTTAAGAAGTGTCCATGCTATGTCACATGTTGCAGAATATGGGGGTTGCTGAAATGTCGAAAAATCGTTGTTTCAGAAATTGCCAGAATAAATGCTATATTGCTACTCTAAGCGATGATACTATAGTATTGGGTAAATCGACCTGTGTGGAAATGCTTTCCACGCAAGTCGAAAAAACCCATAGAAACATTAAAATGGACGCAGACCAATGAATAAGTCTTAATACATGCTGAATCTGTAATTTTTATGAAGTGTCCATGCTATGTCACATGTTGCAGAATATGGGGGTTGCTGAAATGTCGAAAAATCGTTGTTTGAGAAATTACGTTTATATTGCTTCCTATTTCATTTAAACATATAAATTGTGAAAACTGTAGGTCACAAAATGTATATAGAATGTTAGAATAAATGCTATATTGCTACTCTAAGCGATGATACTATAGTATAGGGTAAATCGACCTGTGTGGAAATGATGTCCACGCAAGTCGAAAAATACATAGAAACATTAAAATGGTCGCAATTTTAATGTTTTGAAAAACACATAGAAACATTAAAATGGACGCAATAGCACAACTGTCAAGTCATAATCCGGTGAATTAAATAACGATTAGAACTGGCCAATTATAAGAAGTTTCGTTTTCTTGAGGATAGGTCTAATGCGACTGTATCTAGGCTACAGTTCGACTTGATTTTGAAATTATTTTATTCAATTCTTGACTGACAGTAGTCTATAAAGACTATATAGTGTAATTTAGCCAACGAATATTTCCCATAATGAACATCTAATTTTTTTTTTTTATAAAATGTCCATCATGAAAATCATTCACAGTGACGTCGAATTTGATCGCTAGCTTCGGTTTGTAGTATCGCACGTGGAGCTGTGCCCGTCGGCTTAGGTTGGTCGGGGGTGATAGTGTTGTGTGCTATGTATGTATGGCGGCATGCTGATCTCACCGTGTGAGTGGTGTACGCACCGATGACAGCAGCGGGTGGTGAGTAGCGTAAGTGATCTATATCATGTAGGCCTGTGGGTCAGTATGTGATAGCACGTCGCTGATAATCGAGTGCCGTGTGCGGTAGGGCCGCATGCTTCAACTCATTAGCATATTTATAAACTATGTTCCGCGCCAGTATAGGCGCGTGACGTTGTCTAGCAGATACTGATCGCCAGAGGGCAAGTCAGCGCGAAAATATGTAAAAGTAAAATATTAAATTTATAATCAAAAATTTTACAATGTCTAGATAATTTTCCAGACAACGTGTGGCCTAGATATGTAGGCGGAGTTTGTCAATCACGCCACTGATTCAAGATGGCGGCATAATTTATGCTAATTATGTCGAGTTGAAAGCATGGGGTGATCCTCGCAATGAATGACGGTTTGGCAGATTTGAGCGCAGCTATCGGTAGCCAATGGAGCTAAGGCTAGGGATACCCGCAGCAAAATGGCTGCCTCACCAATACATAGTAAAATATTTCTCCTGCCGCTGAAAACAAAATATGATTGTAAATGACAAAATATTGACCTACGGTTCTAACAATGATGTTTTAATAGACCAAATAGGACCTTTTATTCACATATATTTCAGGCGAACAATTTTAAGTTGACCTAGGTCTATTAAAAGTTCTCTGAGTCGAGGCAATATTTTGTTTGAAAATTTTATTTTTTAAAATTTGTTGACAAGAAATCTAGTGGCGTTTCTTGAACAGGCCGTAAATATTCGAATCACCCAATTATGGTGTAGTCTACAACGATTTAAAGTGAATATTAAAAATATTCACCTCCCAATCGCCTACAGTGGCATAAATAGGAGAGAAATTTTCCAAAATACTGATTTAATAGGATGAATCGAGAAGATTCTAATTTGGTGTCGAGCAAGAAACGACGTGTCAGCCATCTTGAAAAATGGATCGCACGTGGTTATCATTATAAATTTTTAACATTTTCACTTTTTTCAAGCGGAAACACGCGTGCCTCTCTTCGGATAACCTTCCTAGCTAATCCTTACTGGCATATTTGATTATGACCTACAATTTTCACGTACCTTGGGAAAAATGATGTGTCATTTTTCCAAAAAATCTCCTAAATTTTATAAAAAACTATCCTTGAAACTAGTGGTTTTGTGTCGAGTGTTGCTCGGTGGAAAGACTGTTGCGAGTAATATCAAACGTCTGGGGTCACCAATGTAAGTGTAGGGCTTCTCATTAATAGGGGATTAGTGGGACAAGCCCCAACTCACTTCACTTCAGTCTTCATTCCCGTCGGGACGACGGAACACAAATAACTTGGTTAATTCATTTTTCAGTTCATTCTTGTTTATTTAGTCTAGACGTTGTAACAACTTTAGTGCACACATCTCCACGCAGAACGCGACAACCTAGCCAGCGGCTAGGCGCTTGAGTCTAGCGAGATTTCTGCTCGACTCGGCAGCCTGGGAGTAAGTGACGCGCATCGCTTGATGCAGCGCGATTCGAAATTGAGGCTAGACGGGCTTTCGTCAAAGGTCGGAAACGCCGAACCAGCCCGAACGGTGAGGCGCGGGTTTCCACACTCCCAGCAAACATGATAAGCTCGCCCTGTGCCGATTTAGTGTTGGGCCAGCGTCATAGACGTTGGCCCAGCATTGTTCCGGCACTAGGTAGATGCCTCGTGTTTTCTGGGTAGTGGTGACTACAATGTTGTATGTAAATATGTTAAAAAAAAATGCAATTATATTAACGTTGTTCCGTGCTCAAAAGAATATTCATTATTATACATTTGTCAACTTCATGTTTTATGTTATCACTGTAGGCCTATATATAAATTATGTTTTTGACAAAATAAATGAATCCTGAATCCAGCCATTGCTAGCTGGGATTGCTTCGACGTCTTGGTTCTTGCTGGGGCCTATACTAACTTAAACACCTGTTCCATTTTGAATGCTTAATTCAGGTTTCGAACGATCTCTTCAAAGAAGAACAATTCTTGTCTTAGAACGCAATTTGATCAGAACGCAGTGTTCATTCCAAAAGAACGGCCAAAATCGTTCATCACCGTCTTTCTGAACGGTAGGATGGCTAAAACCATGATTGTTGTACTGAACGCTAACCGTTCGAACGGCACATAGAATGGCATTCGAACGGCCGTTCTGTTTGATTATTTTTACAGAGGAGGGTTCCAGTTGGTAGGCCCTATAGGGTAGGCCTATCCAGGTGGCACAGAACGTTTTGCTAACATTCGTGTTTGGTTCTGCTTTGGTAACGTCAAAGGGTAACATTCTGGGAACGTTTTGCGAATGTTTGCAGCGTGATATGAACGTCTTGGGAATGTTTGCAACAACATCAATCCCTAACTTAAAATTACCGTTACCATGCAACGTGCTGCAAACGTTTTGCAAATGTTTGCAATAACATCAATCCCTAACCTAAAATTAACATTACCATGCAACGTGCTACAAACGTTTTGCGAATGTTTGCAATAACATCAATCCTTAACCTAAAATTAACATTACCATGCAGCGTGCTGCAAACGTTTTTGCGAATGTTTGCAACACCATAAATCCCTAACCTAAAATAAACGTTCCCATGCAACGTGCTGCTAACGTTTTACAAATGTTTGCAATATCATCAATCCCTAACCTAAAATTAACATTACCATGCGACGAGCTGCAAACGTTTTGCGAATGTTTGCAATAACATCAATCCTTAACCTAAAGTTGACGTTACCATGCAACGTGCTGCAAATGTTTTACGAATGTTTGCAATAACATCAATCCCTAACCTAAAATTAGCGCCTAAATAGGCAGGTACTGCCCTTTGGCTCTGCCTGTCAAAATAGTTGACATAACAATCCCAGCAGACACAATGCATTGAATTAATGTTGGTTTAACGTTGGTCCAGCGTCGTAGATGTTCGACCAGCGTTAAACCTACATTGATTCAACGTCATGCAGCGATGTTGTTTTACTAAATCAAAAACGTCTAAAATTAAGTTAAAAATCTTAACAATTGTCCTTTAATTCAATATACATAGTTGCGAATGCATCCCAGCAAACACAAAACATTTGAACATTTGCATAACATTTGTAAAATGTTGGACCAACGTCGAGGACGTTGGGCCGACCCTGTACAAATGTTATACATTGTTGTGTTTGCTAGGATATGTCGTGATGCCACATGATTTAACATGATTAAGTAAATAAGTCATTGCACGTGGTTCATTACTTGGTTTCGAATTTTTCCAATGTGTGAAAAAAATATATTCCAGATAGATGTGAACTTTTAGCCTACTTGGTTTACTTTTTATAACATTTGTTATTGAAATAATATCACTTAATTGAGATGGACAAATTATGTGATACCAAGGAATCTATAAATTCATTGTTGATACTATAGAGTTAATAAAGACTCTACGGTGATATGTAGGCCCAAGATTTAGACTCATCATGCAGATACAATAGTAGCCTATCATTCCAGCTCAGCCGGCTGCTGGAGTCACACGTGAGCTTACGGTTGAATGTTTTACGCTATAACACTACCTTCGCGTTATAACAATTCGGGGATAGAATATAACACACCATCTTGCACCAAGAACAGGAAATGTAAGTGTATACACACTTTGACACTTTAAATATTTATGTCATGCACGCTATGATTGCTGTCGCTATGGAAACTATATCTAAAACTACTAATAGAAAACTACTTTGTTTTCATTCCGTTTCTAATTTTCAACGTGCGCCGCTCTTTATTATTTCATATCCAATATAATAGAGGCCTGTATATAATTTATACAATTAGTAGATTTTAAAGTGATATTATTTACTAGTATATCATGATATAATAAACGCGAGACGTTGACCAACACAATACGTTGACCCAATGTTGGATGAATGTTGGGTCATTGTGGAAGACGGTGAGCTTTACTTCATCAAGCATTATAATGCCAGCTTCAAACATGCACCGTTTTGTTTTATTTCAAACCAAAATTTATATAATAAAGCAATGAGTCTATAGGGATAGATTCCTTGAATACAGGTATGATATAATTAATATAATTTAAACTGATATAATTTAGTGTAACATACACAAGGATACACAGTGGCATTTGTAGTACAAAAGATGCTGGTAATAAAACGACCGTGATCAAGCAGGTGCCATACCAGCTTACAGACGGCACATTGTAACAGAAGTAATAAAATTACCTCGTTGACCCAATGTTGGAATAATGCTGGGCCATCGTGGAAGACGGTGGGCCATTATTAATTTAGCAGTGAGTCAACGCTTAGTTTTATTGCTCTTGTTACAATAGGTCGTCTGTGTTTGTGTTTCTATGACACCTCGCATCTCATCTTAATATAGAGCCTATGCCGACTCTAACCCAACGCTGCCCTAATGTTGTTCCGCCGTCTGCAATGCCGGACAACATTAAAACAACATTGGGTCACCGTATATTGTTTTCTGGGTATGTTGTGTGGTGTACCCAGCTAACACGAAACGTTGGTCAAGGTTTGGGTTAATGCTGGTCCACCGTTTACGACGCTGGCCTAATATTAACACAACATTGGGTCAACGTGTCAGTTGGGTAGCCTCAGCTAACGCACTGTAGGCCTATGCCTATAACATAATAATGTTTGAAATAATAAACTACATAAACTGTCGCATGGCAAATGATAAAGTATGAGTGTAATTAATAGTCGTTTGAAATAAATCAAATATTGTTTTTAACTGTTCAAAGCCCCGCCACTAAGAATATACCAGTAAACACGATGCTTTTGATAGATGTTGATTCAATATTGGACAAATTGGCCAAAGATCGAATCAGGTCTGGTTTAATTTTACAGTTACAGGTCCTATAACTACTTATTTCATATTTAAACAACAAATATACCATTAATGATTTTTCTCACCGTTTCATTCAGATGATCTATCAACAAGGGCTTGCAGGCCATTTGATGATATGAGAAATTCGGTATTAAAGAAGGATGTTGCCGCACATAGGAACACAACAACTGAAAGAGGAAAGTATGCACTGGCAGATCTGCACTTGGTGTTCTGTCGTGATACGTAAGTGTAATCCTAATTTTTTTTTTTTTGGGGGGGGTGGTTGATTTAGGGCCTTCTGATTGTTAGAAGCTACATTGCTTGTATTTTATCGACATAGGCCTATATAGGCCAATGTTAAATTAATCATCAATACATACTCTCTGTATTCTAGACAAAAAGTCAACTAACACATTCTTTGTGGTAACAATTGTAAAATCTCATTATAAAGTTCTTCGTTATAAAGCTCGTTATGATTAAATTATTTTTTATAGGTTTTTTATCAGGGTTGATAAATTAAACAGCGTCCTCTTACCATTAATAAATGACGATCTTTGTGTATTGCAGAGCAAAAAAATCCAGACGGGGCCTGAACCAGAAGAAGCCTGAACCAGAAGAAGACTGAACCAGAAGAAGACATGAAAACAGTGTTCATTTGAGTGCGATATCGGAAAATACAACACTCGTTCAATGAATAAAGTGTCCTATTCACTGAGCAGTGGCTGTATTTTCCCATATCGCATGGAAATTTAACAACTTGACAGATACCAGGGTACTTTGTAACTTTTGCAATAAAATTTAATGTATCAAATTGGTTTTTTGGCTTACTTGTATTGGGGCATAAAAATAAATTGGACATAATGTCAAAAATAATGTTCTAAGAACGTTTTGCTACAACATTAGCGAATAAGGTTCTAAGAGTGTTCCAATAATGTTCTGTTCCAATGTTAAAGGTTCTGCTAACCTCCCAAAAACTCATTTTTAAAGTTGAACGTTTTCAGGTAATGTTTTCATAACTTTTTTGACGTTCTCCCAACGCTCTAAAAACGTTATTTTGTTAGTTTGCAACGTCAACGAATAAGGTTCTAAAAACGTTCCAATAATGTGGGGCCGTTCAACAATTACGTAAAGCTTTTTTGGACAATTGTTGACCCCCCCCCCTCCCCGACTCGTAACGTTTCGTAAGGTGACGTCGACTATCCCCTGTAAATTACGTAACGCTTGCCTTGCCCCCCCCCCTCCCCCCGGATCCCAGTGTATTTCTCCCTTGACCTATAATTAAATGAAAATCAAAATAGGGACTATAGGGCTACTGAATAATTAAAACAAATTAGTAGGCCCTACTTTACTGACAGTAGTTGAGTAGGCTATAAGGCTTAGTGTAGTGGGACCATCGGGGTACTAGTTCTTTTATACTGTATAATAGGTCCCTACCCAATGAACACAAGACATTGGCCACCTCGGGATTATCCCACTGTTAGTTAGGTTATCGGTAGGTTACCGGTAATGGATTGGTTTACCATGTTTACCGTCTCAGTGCGATGCTGACCGATCATTAAACAATTCTGTGAAACTTAATGACCTCAACCCCCAGTCATGTGATAAAATTTAAAACGCAGATAGGTCTCTCTGCAGCTGCTTCTGGTCTAATTTGATTTTTTGGCATTAGAGATCAGGTCTAAAAAAATCACAAGTCCTTCTGATCAAAGTACTAATTTCGGGGTAACGAGGCCTATAAAACACCCGAGGGTTACCATGTTTTATGCATGTATCGAAACAAAGATCAGCTCAACTTTGCTCTGATCCATGGCTTGATCCTGTTTAATGCAACCGGGTCCAGCACCTGTCTGACACTTCAGGGAGATCTCGACCACAGTCCGAGATTTCCTGGGCCGAAATCGTCGGAGCGAGAGATCACCACATCCATTAATCCGGTTTGGAATAGAGTGCGTCCTTGTATTCCCAATGACTTTCATTCGGATGATTTCCTGTAATGGTTTCTAGTGTTTTCTACCGAAAAGGCCCAATTAGCCATTCATTGATATTTTGAGTAGGAGATTTAGCGAATACCATAGCTTCCATAGCAACCCAGGGTTCAGTCAAGGAATAAGGGAAATTCCTAAATAACCTGATGATTACAGGTCAACTGTCATAGTAGGCATGCAGTATAGATTAAATACTATAGTCTAGGTTACAATTTAAATCTTGCATGATTCATAATTGTGTGATTTCAACATGAATAAGTTCAACAAATTTTGGCAATTCCCGAATCTCGGCCGTCATCATGTCATCAGCTGTCATGGCCGTGCCGTGACGGCGTGCGGCAGCATGCGCCCTCGCCCTCGGACAATATCGGAGGCTCTGGCTCTGCACACGCCATGGCATGCAGTAGTAACTTAGCTAGTAACTAGGCAGGCCCTAGTTAGCAAAATATCACCCTCCACATGTTACGGAACGTAGACTCGTAGTGGCGTTCTCCCTCACTGACACTGGGCCTCAGACTTAGTTTTATCAATAGTCACTTAGAGTTAGACTTAGGCTTCTAACTAGACTAGCCTACTGAGTAACAGACACACAACAGCCTCAGCCTGCTCAGGGCAGGCTCAACAGGCATTATAGGCCCCTAATTATAAGTTACCAGATGGAAGATGTTTCGCACCATACATAGACTCAGTCCACCCCATTATAAACGGAGTGGCTATTCATACGGGAAAGTTATAGGCCTAATGGGAGTCAATGGGAGCCCGTCATATTGTAAACGAGGCTGCCCATAGAGTTACATTATGAAGAATCACGTAAGATTAGCCACTGCCTTATTAAAACTTGTTATTTAAAGAAAACGCTGCCCGACGTCGGCGACGATAATTCATCATTTCATGCATGGCATGAATGATGCCTGAGGCTGATGGGCGATAAAACGTGAATACATTACACATTTACAGTGAGAGACGGAACTACAAAACTAACAAAAGGCAAAGTTGAAGATGTAGGCCTAGTTTTTGTCTGAGACTTTGCTTGAGCCTTGAGGGCAATTCCACCAATTATGAAACTTAAATAGATCTGTAGATCTAGGCCTAGATCTAGTTAAAACATTTTTTTCATAAAATCACCAAGGTAGCTAGATATGACAGGTAGACTAAATGATTAAATTTAGTTAAGCTTAAAACACATTTTGTAATTTTTACATTTTTTACTTCGGCATGGCTCATTGAACTGACACAAAAAGGAACCTTTACAACTCGAATAGGAACACCTATATTTCAACAATAATATATTTTTGAAGTCGAAAAACAGGCTTATGTTGTTTTAGTTGCTTTATTATGACATAAACATTTTTAAAAATTTAATTCAATTGAATTATTAATTATGTTCATAAATTTTTCACATTATGGTGGTGATGTGAGTCTGAATCCAAAAAATACTAACTATAGTATAGCAAATTATTACCACTTGAGGGGGGGGGGGGGCGCTACCAGTGGGATATTGCTGTTTATGCGGGGGTAATATTTGGCCAGCAGCCCTACATGTACTCTAGGGCTAACAGCCTCCCTGTGTGTACGCGCAGTTGCCTGGATAATCGGCTGCTAGCCTGGTGTACAACTGGTGTACTTGAGCTGCAGACCTGTACAGATACACTTGTGATCTATGCCGGCGGACACATGCATGACGGGTGTGCATCGTGATAGCACACAGTGTTTAGTTTCTGCATAGACATGTAGGCTTATGTTTTATATGTAGACAAAGAATAAACATGTTCTAAAGATTCGATGTCATGTTGGAAAAGTGATAATAATAGTAGGACTAATAACATGATTTTTTCGTGCGATATGCTGTATTATTGCCCTTGCAGATGCCAGCATCCCTCGGCTCCGCCTCGTGCTGCTGGCATCTGCGTCGGGCAATAATACATAAGCATATCGCCCTACAAAATCATGTTATTATATTCTCATTAATCCAAGGGAGAAACAGAAATAGACATCAACATTATTGAGATCTAAAGCTATATCAGTTCAGGAGTTGATTGTATTTGATTTTAGTAAAGTTATAGAACTTATCCTCTTAATTGGAAAATAGCAGTTTCTAGACTAACACAGTTTCAGATATACATTAAAAGTTTTCCCTGTGAAGATTTTGCCACACGAATACAGGTTATCATGTATTAACCCTTTAACACCTATACCGCCCGAATCCACCCGTGGCTCATTTACCGGAACCGCCCGAATCCGCCCAGCTGCACGTGGCTTTGTTTACAACATCCTGGATGTTGAATGACGTCACAGGGGAAAAAATTCGTCATTTTTGTTCACTCGCCAGCCGGGCTAGTGGAACTAAAAATTCACTAGCCCTTATGATTTTTTAATCGCCCTTACTAGTTTACTGTTTTTATGAAAAAGCCTGAGCATTTTTGCTGCAGGTGGGCATTTTAGCTTGAATTAGCACATCTGCAGCTGTTGAGCTCTAGTGAAGTCTGAGTAAATGGGTCAGTGAAATATGTCCAGCCACCCTACCTGAAAATATCTCTGTCATCGTTGATATTCATATAAAGTTACGTTATTGAACCAGCATTTCTTCTCTAGTTTTCTTTATTTTCTTTGCTGGTGGCGACCCCACCTTCCATAATTCATTTAGATTTAATTGGCTATTCATAATTATTACATGTACAGACAATATTAATTTAATCCTACATTGGTTCATTCCAACTTGAAGAAAGAAGGGGCTATGTTGCCTCCTTCGGTGAAAAGAGGGGGACATCGCAAAAAAATGTAAACTGTTCTGCAAATATAATAAAAAGGTTATATCAGGTGTATTTTAAACCTTTTCTGGCAGTGGGGGTGTAATTAAATAGTTTGTATTAGGCCTATTAGCGCCATGGTTAGACCTTCTTAGTCTCCCTATGTCCAGTTATTCACATCGTTTCTGCGCCGACATACATGCGCCAGCGGCAGCCTTATGTATGACTGAAACTGGAGTATTAGCCACAGCTTGTATTCACACAAAATAGCAAGACGTTTTTGCAGACGTTTTAGTGTAAGATTAATGCTTGATTTATCAGACCAATAATTCATGAGTCTTTTAGAATCAGCAACAATGCAAGACTGCGTCTATTCACCCACAGCTCGTTGGGCAATGAAATGTTGTCAGCATGCATGTATGTCAGCAAACTAGATATATGATATTCTTGATCAGCGCCATTTTGAACTGTGAAATATCGGGTGAAACGAATGTTGGGAACCACGACACAATAAGTGACGCTGTGGGCTGTCATGGCTACCGCTGATCGGGCCACATTCAATAGACGTGTCCACGCACCGCTGATTGACCAGGCCGTAGGCCTACTGGTCAGTAGTTTTTTTAACAAAATCGTGAACGTGATTTTTATGTCCACGTGTGTCAGCATCAAACTTGATTCAGTTGCTCACTTTTCAGTGTACGAAATCTTGAATTATGTGCGCTTCTGTGCTCCTCGAACGTAAAGGTCTCTGATACACACAACCACGTGCGAGTCGATACAACGCTCTGTAGCGCGCCACGACGATGACGCCTGTAAATGCTGTGCGGCGCTCTGCAGTTATGCGTAAATAGCCATACATGATCTGCGGATCGCACAGGGAATCAGTCGCCAGCAGGGCTAGTGACATGCTGATTTACAATCGCCCTTACATAATTCTTGTCGCCACGGGCAACCGGGCGTATGTGAATTTGCATCCCTGCGTCATGCATCGCGAATCTGCGCATGCGCGAATAACCGGGACAGCTTCCTTTCCCGTTTCGCGTCAAAACAAACCGATGTGGTCTCACCACCCCAAATGCCAGTCCCATTGAAATACATGTATAATGCCAACATTCTAAGGGCCGATTTCACCACTTTCGTCCCTAGCCACACTCCAATGTGACACACCATAATAACACATATGCTGTACAGCAGAAAATGGTATGCTCACCAATTAGATTTTGACCTAGGTCCCCATATGTGGAAAAAGGTCCAACTTGCCCAGATCTCCCTAAATATTCTTGCGCCCATTCCCATAAAAGACACAAATCCTTCTCACCCCATGTGTTCATCCGAAAATCTCACATAACAGTTATATATCATATCACAGATAGAGAAAACAGTGTGTGCTTACAATTTATCCACATTATTACAACATTCCTGTATTTTTCTTAATTCACCAGAAGCGGAAACAACCATTTAAAGCAGTAATTTGGGTAGGGATTCTCTAGTCAGTAGCCACCCCCCTTGGATTTCGGCTCATTTAGGGTGGTGAGACCATGTTGTCATTGAATTTTTCGTTGTAAACAACGAAATAAAACCCAAAATTTGTCATTTTCTTTTCCAACAAAATAAACAAAATGGCGGCCGTCGATCCATCGTCATCGGGTGATGGAGAATTTCAAGGTTTTGAGTTTGTAGACATTTTAGAAGCAGGAAAAAAACACATGATAGCGCGGGATGATCTTCAGTTTTGACAGATTTTGTTGCTGGTGAATGTCCCGCTGTCGGTGCCGTATCCACTGACAGTGACAATGACACTGACAGTGACATTAATCTGGCGACTGACCAGGATGAATTTGATAGCTCAGAATTGTATTGTAAATTTTATTTTTTCTGTGTTATATTGCTTAAATTGGCAACATAGATGTGTTTGATCACAAAGTTCCTTATATATCCTGAAAGTACATTCAGTGTACATCAAAATAAATATAACTTTTAATTATAAGAAGTTAATATTTAAAAAAATTATGTAACTTTGTATCATTGTTTAGAAAATTGTACCGAAAACTTGCTAATATCCCAGGGAAATCGGTCACGCAAAGTGGAAATCAGCCAGGTGTTAAAGGGTTAAAAACAAATTTAATTTAACCTTACTTTTTTCAAATTTTAGAAATATAATTGTGAAATGTTATAGCACTTTACACAATGTATACACAATGTTGAAACAAGCACTTCTAACACATTTATATGAAAAATTAATAGCAGTTTCAAATTTGAATTGCAGTGAGCCATAATTATGAGAAGTGAGAGTCATGTACATGTATTTCTACTACAAGAAGAAATAATTTACCATTTAGCTCAATTATTAATAATTGTCTTAGAATGGGTGCAATTACCACTATCAAATTAGGTGTACGTCGGAAACTATACAAGCAGAGCTTCCCAATAGGCTTAGGCATTTCATAGCAATCTATAAATCACCATACCGTAAAATTTCTAATTGTAGCCGCATCTCCAATAGAAACCGCCCCCCAAACTTTCTAAAAATTACAATTTTTTTACAAAAAGTTTCCTACTTTGAAAACCTCCAATTGAAGCCGCATGGCAACTTTTTAGATTTGTCAAGAACCAAAGCTATTTTAATATCTTTTAAAAAGGACAATGACCAGGTGTTTATCAAGACGCCGGCCGCTAGCTACGATAACCGCGCTAATAGAGCACACGCTATATAAGCCCAGATAGCTTTTAACCCTTTTCAGACATGAGGTGTTATATTCACATACAACATGTACAATGTGTGACAATAGCGCAGGTAATGTAACCCTACAAGCGCTATAGGCCTAGTCACAGTTGCCATGTTAAGCCTACTTACTCAGTCTAACAGATTGAAAATTTTTTTGATCGTCTGCTTAGGCCTACATATATATTCACAAATTTTTGACTAAATATAGTGTCTGAAGTGGTACGTCCGAAACCGTGGAATTGCCCTTGACGTTAGGGCTGTTCCAGTAAAAATCCAGGCTCCCCCCCCCAGGCCATATGGCCATGGACGACAATTGAAAACTTAAATCACCCCTCCCGGAAATTTTGGTCCTTGGATCGTGGACCACCACAGAGCCCGGATTTTCAGAGATTTTTAGCATCACAGTCCCCGGAATTTCCTCATGGTTCAACATGGTTTTTATTTCACACCCCCACGGATTTTTGTGAAAAAGGGAGGAACATGGAACAAATATTAATCCCCAGGTCTACAGCTTTCATGTCATTTTTAATACAGAAACAATGCGATTGCCATTTACACTCTCTTTTCTATTAATGTTTTAGGCTCACACCACATGCCAGAAAAGGTGCCCACGGTAGCCTGTATTAATATATTTTGCCGACTTGTTTCTAATGCAGGAATTCTAATGGTTCTAAAAACAAAGACCATTTTCGTTGTGCTTACATAGGCTAATAAGAACCGTCGAAAACGACAGTGAATTATTCACAGGTTAACCATGGCCCGTGGCAGTAAAATGTCACACCTTCATTTATGCAATGTCTGAATTACTGAGTGGCGGCTAACTGTGAGTGTGGGGCATGTGTGTAGTGGCCATCCACTGCTAGTTCCACGTGGCTGAAAATGATAGTAAATCATTCACAGGTTAAGCGCGGCCCGTGGCAGTAAAATGTCACACCTTCATTGATGCAATGTCTGAATTACCGAGTGACGGCTTACTGTGAGTGTGGGGTAGGCTATGCGTGTAGCACTGGCCATCCACCGCTAGTTCCCACATGGCCGAGTGCAGTAAAGTAGAAAAAACAACGCAATTAGACGCGATATAAGAAGACATTTAATCATGATTATAAAAAAATACCCTCTTGCAATTTTAGACCTCAACATTGTACAGCCCGTATTAGTTATACATGTATACCCAGCACCAGGCCTTCCAAGGAGTAAAAAGTAGCGGGTTATACACTGAACAATACGGTAGTCAGGGTTTTCTGTCCTTTTTTATTTGTTTATGACTAATGAAACAGCCGCTTTCGTTCAGGTGATGTTTTACGTCCTTTGCCTACGTTTTTTTGGTAAGGTACCATTTTTATAGTCTTTTAAAGGGCTTTGCAAGACAAGTACCCAGGGGGCAAACATCATTTTTTAGAAAACAGACACGGCGTGTTGTAAAAGATTGGGCACTTGAAGCGATATCTACATATGTCTAGGATCACAATCTAGGTGCACAACCTTGCAAATCGACTACACAAAATTGACAGAAAGCCAATAACGGGGGCCATTACCGAAAAAACGGAATTTGTCAATATCTCGGTCAATATTTGAGATATTTTGTTTTTAAAGTTATCTACACCCATGTTTTGAGGGTCAAAGATGACAATAAAATCACACTTGAAGCTATATAATGACTCCTTGGCATAATATCACGTTGAGTAGTGCTGTGTTTTGTTAGCATAGAACATAACAATGGAAGCGCGTCGTCATTCCAATAAATTTAATAAAGTGCCATGTAAGATGTCTACACATCTTAACATTGCTAGTTGAATGTTATTGCTTATGGTGGCTGGTTATTTTGAAATATTTATGTTTGGTGGTGGTGTGTGGTAGGTAGTTTAAAGCCAAGTCACCCAAATTCAGCAAAGAGGATCATAGACGGTGGTGTGTCACTGAATCCTGAACCTTCAAAAAAGAAAAAGACGACCTCTATTCTCAGCATAGACTATATAAAGTGCATTGTGTGTCAACAATGTAGTGTAAAGCCACTACGTAATATCACATCCAGCAAATAGTTGATTGTGGCAATGAATTCTAGACAAGATGTGACTTATATTATGCTGATGATGTAGAAGTGGGGACATGGCTTGAATACAAGGTCCCTAAGTGGCATGTTAAATGTAGAAACTCGTATACAAGCAAGAAAAGTTATACCTATGCTCAAACAAAACGTCATCAGAAAGGGAGTGCAGTATACTCAGTTCAACCAGAGTGCAGTGCATCTTCTGAGCAACCTCACATAAGTACTAGACATAACACACCAACATTTAAATCAAAGAACGTATGTGTGATCTGCAATAAAAAGTGGTACAGATGCAAAGCACCAACTACTTTTGTGTCCATAAAAAACAGCCAAAATGCAATCTTGGCTCATGCTCAAAGGCTGGGAAGAGAGGATATCATGTTAAGATTGATTGGTCCAGGACACGACGTGGTGGCAAATGACATGCTATCACAAACCTTGTATAAATAAGGCCAAGGCCATCCGCACACTTTAGTCACCAAAGCACATCTATTTTCAATGATAACTGTGGCTTCCTGATCAAATCACTGCGGGACCAGTATAGAACCATTCTACAGGAGCTACAAGTAAAACATGCTGATGAATACCGAGCAACAGCCTTAAATGGAAGCTGAAAGAGAAATACGGTAAATCGATTGCCATAATTAGTCAGGCATGTGCATGGGGATTCAATTGTGCATCACCTCTCGGTGATACCCTGGAGAAGCTGAGGCGTTTAGAAGAAGACAATCACACAAGTGATGATCATAAAACACTACAACGTGTCGTAAAGATACTCAGAAATGCTGCTAAGCAGTGCAAACAGGAATTACATACCCTACTGACATATCATTTTTTCAGCAGCTGAGAAAATGGTTTCAGATAAGTTGTTTAACTTCACCAGCATTCTGCTCTCTGAGAAAGCACCAGATCTTCTCGATTCCGGAAGAGTGGAAGTAGAGTCTGCAGTTTCAGCAAATTTTACAGCACACATTTGTGATACCTACTCCATTGGGAATATCTACAACTCACTATGTGGTAAATCAGACACACAGCAAATCTTTGCTTACTCTGAACAACCGACTGGGTCAAGGAATGGGATCATGCAGCAGGTGGAAGAAGTTGGTGTGTACATTCTAGAAAACATATCTAACAACAGGAAGATGCCTCACGTCTTTGCATTGGACAACCTAGATTGGAAGAAGAAGAAGACATTACAGGGTGGTTGCTTTAATGCCACAACAACAATCATCATTGAAAACCCAGATTCTTCGGACAATGATCAACACGCCAAGGCAATAACAATCTCTACATCAACACCAGAGCAACGAAAGACCCTTCCTTCTGGTCCTAGCACTTCCATACCAAACATTCGCATTTCAGAAAAAAAAACAGATATCCAGATCTCTTGGTAACATCATGGCTGTAGACAGTTTACACACCCAAGCTGACAGGACATCTGAATACATGCTTCTTGTGTATCGCTTGGAGAGTGCGGCAACCACATCACAACTTCTTGACATTCCATGTGAGACAGAAAGTGGCTTACCAGGATTTTCGGCATTGTGTGCAAGACTTCATCCACACAACCAAGCCAGCAAAATGTGATAATTCCCTTTCACCCCAGCATCCCTGAACAATCCAGCTGTGCTTAAAGGGACTGGCCCAGGCTAAAATCATCAAAAAATCGGTGATTTTATTTCGGGTTCTTAATATGACCATATGATGTAAACATGTACATAGACTAGAACTGCAAATTTTTATAATTTTTGTGTTGCGCACTTACCAGTTAGACTAGATATAGAGACGAAATTCCCGCATTTCTTATTTTTGACATGGTTGTCAATAATTACAAATCAGGAATTTCGTCTCTATATCTAGCCTAACTGGTGAATGCGCAGCACAAAAATTATAAAAATTTGCAGTTCTAGTCTATGTACATGCTTACATCATATGGTCATATTAAGAACCCGAAATAAAATCACTGATTTTTTGATGATTTTAGCCTGGGCCAGTCCCTTTAAGGAGGAAATAACATGGTTGGTAAAGACATCATGTTTGCTTGGCGACCAGTGGACTGTAATCACTGGAGATCAGGCGACATATGAAGCTGCAGTTGCTATCAGGGACAAGTATAAAGACGACTTCAACACTGTAGTCTTGCTGTTAGGTGGATTTTACCAGGATCACAACTACGTCAAGGTCATTTGTAAGATCACCAGGGATTCAGGTGATGAAGATATTCTTGTCGCAGCAGGCCTCTGCCAAGAGGGAACGTCAAACAAGATGTTGGGGGGGGGGTGGGAAACTGACTACTATCAGACAATGCATGCTATCCGAATTCTAAGTGAGCCATGTGGCGATTATTCTGGGTAGCCTTCGAGATTTGGGTGGCTGATAAAGACATAAAATCTTGAATAAGTTCCACAGAGACTGTTGTAAAAGCAGTGATTGAAAACAAGATTGATTCAACTGAGCAGCTTCTAAAAATCCAAGATTCTAGCCTACAGCTTATTCACGGGAAGATGTGTAATTTCCAGAGAACATTAGAAGACCAGCTTACAGCAGTGTTTTGGTCTAACTTTCTGGAAATGTCCGATATACTACATAGATGCATATATCATCAGCGTGAGGGTAATTGACCGTGATATTTAAACAACTATCACAGCTACCTTTTATACCCAATGCTACATTTTTAGTCATCTGTTAACCACACTGAATTATCCTCCAGCTTATTCACGGGAAGATGTGTAATTTCCAGAGAACATTAGAAGACCAGCTTACAGCAGTGTTTTGGTCTAACTTTCTGGAAATGTCCGATATACTACATAGATGCATATATCATCAGCGTGAGGGTAATTGACCGTGATATTTAAACAACTATCACAGCTACCTTTTATACCCAATGCTACATTTTTAGTCATCTGTTAACCACACTGAATTATCCTCCAGGCAAAGGTTAATTTTTTTTATATCAAGTTTATCATAATAAATAAACGTGTTATTTTTATGATATTGAATGTTTTCCTATCAATAGTGCTTAAATATAATTAGCGATGAATATTATTTTCAAAACATGGAGACATAGCTTCTTCTACTAGCATGTTAAGTAGACATAGCATCAATTCAGGGTTGGTTTTATGTTAATCTTTGACCCTGAAAACATAGGTCTAGACAGCTTTAAAAGCGAATTATCTTTAATATTGACTGAGATATTGACAAATTCTTGTTTTTCGGTAATGGCCGCTGTTATTGGCTTCCTGCTAATTTTCAGTAGTCGATTTGCAAGGTTGTGCACCTAGGTTGTGATCCTAGATATATGTAGATATCATTTCAGGTGCCCAACCTTTTACAACACGCCGTGTCAGGAAATCTGGTCTTGCCCCCTGGGTAAAGGGAAATGGTGGTTTAAATAAGTTAATGCCTATTGCATAAGTGGTTGCAGAGTTATCACCATTTATATGACACAGCTGATGTCCACCTGCAGGCAATACAATTGTTGACCTTTATTTAACCTTGACCTTTAATGCTAAATTGTGATATAAAATCTGTCTACTCTATACAATATTATTAGACCTGCTGTGGTAATCCGCTAAAGTTTTCTATGTTTCAACTGCTTTAAGGGATGAACATCGATATGAAAAAAGCAATTTCTGTGTCCTTGACCGGTCACAGGTTTTAAAATACATCCAGGACAAGAAAAATGATAATAATTAGCAAATAAATATGAGCACTACAGCATTTTTCAGGATCTCATCTGGCTTTGGTGCCCTGTTTGTTAATGCTGCCAGGCGATCCCTATACCTGTATATACACTTTGACTTATATGCTGGCGCTAACATGTAAATTGACAGAAAATTATCTGAAGTGCTCACTGAATCTGTTAAAAAAAATTTTTTACTTTAATGTTATTGAATTCATTTTGTGAAATAAATTTTCCATCACAAGAAAATAAACTATAACATGTCTGCTTCTTAATTTGTATAATTTCTGAAAATATCCACAATTTCAAAAATTTGCCCAATTTGTGTTGTAGGCTACAACTTTCTGTCATTATGGTGCGTTTAACAATGGACATAATAGCTAGGGGTACATCAGGTTATACAAAAAAGAAGCGGGATGAAAGTATGCAGCATTATCTGAAAAGGTTAACTCACCTATATTTGGAAGATCGTAACATTGATGAAGTGGTATGTATTTATTTTGTTTGATAATAATTTAGGGAAAATTTTTTCCAATTATCACAGGCCTTTAATGCTATGGCATTCAGCACATAAAAACGGGCTTCAGTGGTGAAAGGGTTAAATCATACTTTTGTGTATCAAGTACAGTGTATTAATTATTATGTACCGGGTATACATTTTGTGTACACCTTATCTTATTTTTTCTCTGGGATGTTTCAGACTGAAGATATCACCTTATGTCGCAACCTGATAGTTCTTTACTTGTATGATAACAGCCTGAGTCGTGTGCCACAACTGGCTTTGAATCCGAACTTGACACATCTGTACTTGCAAAATAATAATATCTCCCGTATAGAACACTTGTCAGGTCTTCATAAATTAACAAAACTGTAAGTATTGATTCTCCCCCCTAGAAAAAGTAAAGAGGGGCCTATACTGTATAGAGCCAGTGATTTTCTATTTCAAACACAGCTTTTTTCCGTTTCGGCCAAAACTCTTGTTTCATTACTGTTCAAGCTTTTACTGTTGGAAAAATACTGTAAAATGGCTAATAGAACCTAAACACGTTTTAATGGAGTCTGTGACTAACTAACTCTTGTTTACAATTTACTGGGAAAGTAATATGACGGAAACCTTTATTATGGCCAAGTGGGGTGCATAAGAAATTCTTATTAACACTTACTGTCCTATTAAATTGTCCCAAAAGTGCTGTTCATACAAAAATACAGACTGAGAAAAAAATTATCCCGAAAAAAGTCCTAATAGATATTTATAAATTCGGTGATTTTTGGAAAATCTGTTTCAGATCTTCTGACCCGCAATTCCAGTCCTTTTTACAGCGATCGCGGAAAATCACTGGTCCTACATACATATGAGCAGCGAACTTATAGGCAGCTAATTAGCTCCTAAGGGAGGCCCTTCAATGGTCATTCTTTTTTTTCATCCTTATTGTGAAAATTGTTTTAACGCGCAGCGCCCAGTGAGTCCTTAGACAGAGCTTTCCCCAAAGTGCTGTTTTATCCCAGCGCCGTACCCCCCCTTGCACTGCGCGTCTCTGGCGGACGCGCCTCGGGCATCACTGGTTCACAACACTGACATCCATGGGTCTAACCTCCTCCCATAGCTTTTGATGTTGCATTTCCAGATTCTCCAAGATAAATCAGATGAATCCCCTACTGTGAATCCTATTTCCCAAAAGGAATTATCCGTGGGGAATTCCCCACATGGGTAATTTCCTCAAGCTGGGAATTCACCACATGGGTAATTTCCTCAAGCTGAGAATTCACCATGTGGAATTCCCGGGAGAATCCCCATGGAAAATTCACCATGGTGAATTCACTGTGAATCTGATTCCTAGGGCATTCTTCGTGAATTCCCCAATTTGCCTGGGGCAAAGAATCAGATTCCCCAAGGGGAATTCCCCATGGAGAATTAGCTTGTGGTGAATTCATTTGAACATTCCCGGTGAATTCCCCGCAAGTTTCAAATGAACGGTGCTGAAGATCACGTATTATTCCCAGTATAAAGCAATGGATGTAACGTCCATAACCAAACTGTTTAACGTCCGGAACGATCAATAATTGCCTGTGAACCTGTGAATGTATACAATATAATTCAAATTGACAACAAGGGATACAAGATACAAGCTTGAACTACAACTCAGAGTAAATTTATATTTTTTTGATTTTTCCTTTCCAACAAAACTGAAGTTAAACATGTCAAGTGAAAAATGATGTCCTTATCTTGTAACGTCCGTAACGCTTAGTGACAAGTATGATCATAAAAATCAAACATATTGATTTGAAATGAAATGACTCTTATCATGCAGTCACAATAACAACCCTATTTTTTGTTGAAGTATAGATTTATAAGTTTACTTTTTTATTCAACTAAAGTTGAAAAAATTGTCCAATTGTAACACCCGTAACGATGGAATGACCCATCTGTGAAGTCCAGTAAAAGCTGATGGTTACTTCCAGACCTAATGTCCAGAAATACTAATTCACTGCATACATGTATGTATATAATGATACTTTTCAGATATATTGGTGGAAACAGTATAAACGTCTTAGAAGGCCTGGAGAAACTGGATCAACTGCAGGAGCTCCACATTGAAAATCAGAGATTACCACCCGGGGAAAAGCTGCTTTTTGATCCGAGATCTATTAGCTCATTAGCCGTATGTTTTAAAATACTTTCCTTTGTGAAAAAAATCTTTTCCACAGAAGTATCTTGATCCCTGGCCCTTTAATCATAAATTCAACAACTTTTTGGGGTCACTGGCTTCATCTTTTCCCTGTTAAGTCTCCACTCAGTTTTCTTATTACCGTATTTTTTGGTGTATAACCTGCTTCTTTTGACTTCTTGGAAGGCCTGGTGCGGGTATATTAACGAATGGGGGCTATACATTGTTGAAGTCGTAAAATTGCAAGAGGATATTTTGTTTATAATTATCGTTAAATTTTCCCTGCCATATATTGCGTCTTAATGCGTTGTCTTTTCTGTAAGTACTTCACATGGAAACAGCAGCTACTAGCAGTGGATCACCACTACACACATACCCCACTCTCACAGTTAGCCGCCACTCGGTAATCAGAGCATATTGCAGTGTTTTCCCCAGGATTTGTCCAAAGAGTATCGGCTTTCTGGAAAATGCTGTTTTGTGGCTGAGTTCATGGCCAATTCAAAAGAAATTAGGAATTAAAGGGTTTTTTAGCGTCTCGGACGAAACGGAAGCGTCTCGGTACCGATGCGCTAAGACGCTTTGGGGAAAACACTGTATGGCATCAATGGAGATGTAGCATTTTACTGTCAAGTGCTACAGTTAACCTGCAAATAATTTACTCTCATTTTAGATGGTTCTTATGTCAGCACAATATTAAATGGTCTTTGTATTTAGAAACATTTGAAGCCCTGCATCGGAATCATAGAAACGAGTTGCTAAAATATGAATATACCGAGTATTGAAAAAACCAAACAATTACATTTCCCAATTATATTTCCATGATTAAACGTTCAGGCCACAGAATCTCTTCAGACAGAATACAGATGACTGCCAGAAATGATCAAGAAAATGTTCAAAATTTCACATTTTCTTGCAAATATTTTAGGAGCACATGTTTTCATCAGTAAGAAAACCCCGACGATCAGTGTCATTTGGTTCAGTGACACCCTTGGAGTGAAAATCATATGATTTGTGCTAGATTTGAGTCATGAATCAACATGGCCGATGTTACAATGGCCACCGTGAAAGCAATGCTTAATCTTCAAATGCATTATTCAACATGGTTTGCTTAATATTGATCTCAGAAACACGGTTTTTGTGTCTATTCTTATATTTTAATGCTGAATGAATCCACTGAATATATCTATACATGTGTATTTTAAGTGATAGAATATGCTATTTAACAACCAATCCAAATTGGCCGCCGTAAAAATGGCAAATAATATTTTCGAAACTTTTGAAAAGTAGTTCATGAGCACACGTTCTGTTCTGTATGAAAACCTCAGTGGGCGGTATTATTTGGTTCAGAGGCATCTACTAAGTCAAAAAGATATGATTAATTCTTGATTTGTCAAGTAATTAATCATTATGGCCGATTTCAAAATGGCCGCTGTGAAATAAATGAGGACATGCATTATTGAACATCGTTTACCTAATAATGATATCATAAACACGGTTTTGGTGAAATATTTGAATTTTCATCGCATTATTGAACATGTCTTTTCAACTACAATCTTTTATGTTGGATATTTTAGAGGTGACGAAATGAATCAATCAAATGATCTGGTGCTAAAAATACACTACAGCAACAAAGATCACTTACGTAGTGGCTGAGATAACTTTTAAAGTGGCTGTGATCACTTTTTGAGTGGCCGAGATCACTTTTGTAGTGGCTGAGATAATTTTTAAATTGGTTAAACACTTCTTTCACCTTTTAAAGATAGAGTCACGTTCTAAACTCGCATGCGTGTAAGCGTTCAGCATACAGTACAGTGTGGTTGATTCAGTAACCTGATTACAAGACTGGATACTACTCCAATGAGACACTCACCCAACTATGTTTTATTGTTAGGCCAATGTCTGCGATGCTGGCCCAGCATTGAACCAGCATTGGAGAAATGTACAATGTTTGAGAGAAAGTCCTCCTGCCCAGCAAACACAAAACATTTGTATAACATTTATACAATGTTGGCCCAATGTCTTTGACGTTGGTCCAACATTGTATAAAGTCATACAAATGTTTTGTGTTCACTGGGTGTTGGTACAAGCATGGGGTCAACCTGTTTTGAGATACCCGCAGTTTTCCAGTCAGTTTGTTTGCAGGCCAGCGACCTGCTAAGATCCAGGACTAAGGGCTTTGAGATTCGATGGAATTATTAACTCGTAGATGTCGCTCAAGTATACATATGAACTTGCTGTGATTTGAGAACTTACTCTTATTGAGGCTTTGGGTATGAAACCCATGTGCAGTATTATTATCAGGGCCCGACACTATCGGTTGCCTGATTGCCCGGGGTGACCGATTTTAGGTGGGGGCAAGTAAAAAGTTACAGACAGTGGCCCCCTGGGCAATAACTTCAATTTGCAGCATTTTAAATTTCAATTTTGGTTCTACTCTCTTCTTCGGTGGCAAAGATCACTTTTGTAGTGGCTGACATAACTTTTATAGTCATTTCTGCGTGGTCTAGATCACTTTTGTAGTGGTTGAGATAACTTTTAAAATGATTGTGCTCACTTCTTCGGTGGTAAAGATCACTTTTGTACAGGTTTAGATATTCTTTAAAGTGGCTGTGCTCATTTCTTCAGTGGCCAACATCGCTTTTGTAGTGGCGGACATAATTCGCAAAGTGGCTGTTATCACTTCTTCACTGGCCAAGATCACTTTTGTTGTGGCTGAGATAACTTTTAATTTCGCTGTGATCACTTCTTCAGTTGTCAAGATCACTTATGTAGTGGCTGAGATCACTTTTAAAGTGGTTCTAATCACTTCTTCGTTGGCAAAGATCACTTTTGTAGTGGCTGGCATAACTTTTAAAGTGGCTATGATCACTTTTGTAGTGGTTGAGATAACTTTTAAAAATGATTGTAATTAATCACTTCTTCGGTGGTCAAGATCACTGTTGTCATGGCGGAGATCACTTTTAAAATGTTTGTAAAAACTTCTTCAGTGGTCAAGATCACTTTCGTAGTGGCTGAGATGACTTTTAAAGTTGATGTGATCACTTCTGCAGTGGCCAAGATCACCTTTGTAGTGGCTGAGATAACTTTTAATGTGGCTGTAATTACTTCTTCTGTGGTCAAGATCACTTTTGTAGTGGTTTATATATTTTTAAAGTGGCTGTGATCATTTCTTCAGTGACCAAGATCAATTTGTAGTGGCTTAGATAACTTTGTCACTGGCTGACACTAGTTAGTTAGCATCACCCTTGTAGTGGTTGAGATAACTTTTGTTGTGGCTATGGTCACTTCTCCAGTGACCACAATAACTTTTGTAGTGGCTGAGATAACTTTTAAGGTGGCTGTGATCTCTGGAGTAAACACCAAAACAGTGTTTTTATAATGATTATTACGTAGTGCATGTTTAACAATTACAATAATTAAAGGGAACTGAATGGTTTTTGGATTTGGTTAATTTGGATTCACTGAAAATTAAAATGCAAAATTAAATACCAAGACCGTGTTTGTCAGATGACTATCATATTATGCACACCATGTTCAATAAAGCATTTTAGGAGTACCGGTATTCATTGATTACATTTTGCCCATTTTTTAATCGGCTATAAGTATTAATTACTTAACAAATCAAGCATTAATAACTTGATTTTGACTCATAGGATGTCTTGGAAATAAATAATACCACTCATGAAGGTTTTCATACAGATATAGAATAGAGCGGGTACTCATAAATTATTTGTAAAGCGACATTTTGACAATGTTGCGGCGGCCATCTTGAATTTCTTAGTAGATATAATTTTCTCCCACGTTATAATACTTTTAATGGACATGGTGAGCATTAAAAAGTAAGATTAGACACTGAAATCGTGTTTGTAAGATGACTGTGTAACAAACATGTTCAATAATGCATTTTACGAGTATCAACTGATTTCACAGCGACTATTTTGAAATAGGCCATAATTATTAATTATTCAACACATCAAGCATTATACTGTATGTGATTTTGTGATCTGTGAGTAATTGCCAGCAGTAAGTGTTAAATTTGTGGCCATTTTAAGTCACTACCATCGGCCACGGGGTGTTGGGAGTGCTTGTACGGTATTTTAATATACTGTTATGATGAGAACTAACAAAGAAAACATATCGCACTTGTCATCTAATTATTGTTTAGCACGTTTTTTTTCAATCTAAAATACTAATTGGCGAGAAATATATATTTGTTTTGATTACAATTTTACATGGCCCATTGCTTAATTATCAACTTCAGTTTGATGCAAAAAACATTTTCAGAACCGCAGGTTTCTTGTTTTTTTTTAGTCTGCCCTTCAGTTTCCTGATCTGCGAGGACTCATTTACACATCTCATTTTTTCTATAAGAATATACAATCTGAACAACATTTTTTTATAAAACAGAAATATATGTAAAGATCCAATACATTATGAATGCTTGAAAATACCGTATTTCGCTGGGTATAGTACGCACCTTTGTATAGTACGCAGGTACCAATATTTGTACCAAAAAACACAGATAGTACGCACCGTTGGATAGTAAGCACCAGGGTGGTGAGTATCTATACAGTCTGTCAGGGGTGTGTGTGTGTGGTATGTCTTTATAACTCAAGGCATTCAGAATGTGGTTCAACTCAGCTGGTTACATAAGGATATAATTGATTCGCTAATAAAGATTATATAAAATAAATGAAATGATTTGATGAAAAGAAATATTATAGACAATATAAAAATATAAATATAAGAACTATCTGAGTATTATATTTATTTTTGTTCTAGTGTTGATTTGACCACAAGTGATCATGATATAACATACTAGCACCACCTGGTGAAAGCAGTTATAGTCAGGTAAATGACGACAAAAGCGCCATCTGGTAAATAGGTTTAAAGTCTAGTCTTCAATAGGATGCCTACCGTTTATGCTGGCCGAAACGGCAATATAATCTAGCTAATTTTTATAAAAAAACACTTTTGTATAACAACTTACAAGTTTTTATTTAGAGTCACAATAATGAAATAGCACAGGTGTGTATTGGTGACAGCACTGTCAAGGTGATTTATTACAATCATACAATTAATGTCTATATCATGTATATGTGGATTTACGAATGTGGCAATTATATCATGAGCATTATATATTATTATTTTTGCCGTGAAACCTATCGATATTAGCATTCTAATATTATTTAAAATTTCTACCAGGATACATTTCGTCTGTATTTTAGAATACCATTGACTTGAATATATATTTCAGTGAAATATGTAGGCCTATATAAAACCTGTAATAATCAAGCCATATACAGTGTATAAGATCTGGTGAATGGAAAAAAGCTTCACTTCTGGTAACGCAATACACATGATGAAGTAGGCATAGCGATGTCTGACAAGTAGATTATTATTTAAATAACATTAATAAATGACTTTATCGGATATTTAAAAGTCGATTAAATGCTAGGTTATTATCGAATGTTTTTCCACTAGACATCTTCAAAGTGTATTAGAAACAAACGGTTTCATTATAGCTGCTGAAGTAATTTGCCATTTTTGGGCAAAAATATAAGGATTTAGGAGATCGCAGTTTACTCGGGAGACGTGAGACTGCCTATTTATCAAAATTTTGAGTGACAAATCTCAGCAAAATCAATATATTGTACTCAAAAACGGGCTCAAAAAAGAAAAAAAGTAGCGTACGTACTATACACCGCGATATACTGTAGTTTTTATCTATAGATCTACTTTAATTATTATTATACTAGATGATCACTGGAATACTGGTTGCTTATATAATAGACTACATGTACTGTTTTTTCCAGTGTATAACCCAATGTAAAGCCCCTCAGCCCATTGGGTATAAAGGAGTATTGTTGTGTGCCGACGTTTCTACCACTGCTATTTGTTTTGGCTATTTCCTAGACATAGTCCAACAGATTGAATTCTTACAAGTTTTAGCTGGGAAGCTGGGCGCTGGGCTCATGTTCATCCACAGTCCCAGCATTAAAACAGTGGTTGATATCGGGGGTCACTATATTTTTGCTGGCACCCTATAATATGTGGCCCGATCTAGCAAAATCAGTTGTAGGTCGCAGTTTGACAAACGATGCTTAATAGCCAAAATCACCCTGATTTGACCTACCATATTTATAATTGATGCGTAAGTTTTGGATTTTCATATGATTACTTAAAATTCTAAAATGGTGTGATATAAAAACAGATGTAGTCTACATGTTGAAAATTATTTTTTATATGTATCTTTTTTTTTAATTTTAGCTGCATTTATACTTCAATCAGTGATTTTTATTTCGATTGACGTCATGTTAATTACCATTGTAACAACCGCTAATAAGGAAGAAATATTCATGGAGTGTGAAAATTCTGATGATTACATCTTCTGGCGTATACATTGAAGTTTAAAAAGTTTAGAACGATTCATCTAATATTACAAAAATGGGGTCAAACTGAATATTTAGTTTATTTAGTTCATTTTAATCAAAGTGTTTGTTATTTGATAAAAAATGTACAAATCGCCTTTTTGAACCTCAGAGGCCAATTTCTCAAAATCACACAATTTTAGATTTAACATTTCTCCAAATTGTGTCCTATCTTTGGAGCTAAACACACCATGTAGTTGTGTGATATAGAATTATATAAAAGACCGAGATCCAATATTGTTTTTATGCTGAGCCAACATTGTATAGCATAGGTCAACTATAAAACAACCCAGTTGATTGTGTGTGTTTGCTGGGCATGATAGTCCCAGTAAAGCCTATCATAAAACTGCTAATTGTAGTCGCATCTCCAATAGAAGCCCCAAAACTTTCAAAAAGTTATAATTTTTGCTACAAAGAGTTTCGTACTTTGAAGACTTCTAATTGAATCCGCAGGGTAACTTTTTAGGTTTCTCTAGAACCAAAATTATTTCCAGTCCAAAAATTATCGTATCTTAGAAAAATGACAATGACGTGGTGTTCAAAATGTATTAAGACGGCGCTAGCTACGCTAACTGCACTAACAGAGCAGACACTATATGTACTGTGCAATTGAAATTTGTGGGGGGGGGGAGGAGAAATGAAATGATAGGGAAAGGGAATTCCCGTTTCCCAGTGAATTCCCTTTCACTTTTTTCCACAAGAGTTTTCACGGTTGCCACTCGAAAAATCAGGTGATTTAGATTTCCCCAAGAGGGAAATGTATTTCACACCTGGGAAAACGAGTGAAAACGAATGAATAGCTTTTCGTCTGATGTCCCCAGAATTCCCCTGAACTTCCCCAGAATTCCCCAAATTTACAATTCCTTGTCTCATATAATGTGGAATCCTTAATTTCAAATATCCATACATAATATTCTTGAAATAGGCCTAATGCTCGTGACAATGTACACTTGTGAAGTTGTATTAAAAACTGCACAGTAAACTAGGGAATCAGGGGGAATCATTGGAAAATCAGGGGGATATTGGGGGAAAATAGGAGTATTATCTTTCCCCAATGGGGAAACAGAATCCCCTGACGGGGAAATCAATTTCCCCCACATTGGGGAAAAAGGGGGAAATTGAGGGAAAACCGTTTCACAAAAATTCCTATCTGGGGAATTTCTGGGAAACAGGTAGGGGAAATGAAAGGGAAATGAGCACAGGTTTTAATTGCACAGTACTATAAGCCTAGATGGTTTCAATCCCTTTACAGACATGAGGCGTTAAATTTATTCTGAATTCACATACAAACATGTATGTCGATAATGTGGGTATTGTAGCCCTACAAGCGCTATAGTTGTTGCCATGTTAAGCCTACTTACTCTGTCTAACAGTTTGGTTAAAGAGCCTAATATGTATTTATAATCAAACTTATTTTATTTCCCAGAGAACTGTTCAAGTATTGAATGTGTCGGGTAATAGACTTGACAGCATAAAGGACATTCAACCTCTGATTAAGCTGACACAGTTCGTAGCGAGCGATAACAGGTTGAGAGATCTCCGTGAACTAGCCCATTGCATGTCTTCTTGGAGGAGTCTCTGGCGACTTGATCTCCTAGAAAACCCTATGTGTCAGAAATCCAAATATCGTGACAGGGTGATAGTCATGGCACCCTCATTAGGTGAGTGGAATACAATTACCCGTTAAACCTTCAAGTCCTCACGATGCATTAAGGCATCATTTTAAATCCCTGAAAACAGACTTTATTTTCCTACAACTAAGGGTTTTAGAAGGAAAATTTCCATGAAACTACTTAACAAATACATGGCAATTTTTTTCAATTTTTCATCCATTTCAAGTTATCTTCATCCACTGCAAGTCGAGAATTGCGACAGCAATTTGCTGCTTGTAGTGGATGAAGATGACAATGTGAAGTCAGGCTTGAAAGGGTTAAACCTTTCAGGCTCGAATAATTACTCTTGAAACCTATAATCAACTAGACTTGAAATAGGTGACAGATTAAACAAATATTAATTTTTTGGTAAAACTGATTCATGACATCAAGTGTAGGAAATGAAGTCAGTTTTTAGGAATGCAAAATGATGCTTTGCGGCATAATGAGTGTTTAACCCTTTCTGCGCGGGGACCATCTTTATAACATCAGAATCTGACGTCTGACAAATTCTGATTCTGACAAATAAAGACGGTCCCCCCACTAAAAGAATTAACATATTTATAATGCCCATAGCACCATAACATAAGTTTTTAAACGAAGCGGAAAGAGATAACTAAGACAGTCATATTTTTTATGATGATTTCAAATTAAAAAGAAACCCTTTGGTCTCCATGGTTTTTACAAAATAATTCAGCGTTGTAAGGGTTACAGTGTTATTATTGTTCTCACTCGTGGTTGCATCCCACAACTTCAAGTGGGTAATAACCGTAATATGAATACTTACATAATGTACAATTTGTATCAAAATATAAGCCAATTAATTCATCTAGCAATTCATCATTTCTCCTTTAAATTTTTTTGTTTGAATGATGGATAAAATGTCTGAAAATGGCTATAGATATAAAAGTTAACATGCTTAATAAAATTATAATCTCTTGTTTTACAAGCATCACAATTACATGGTGGATATGATGAGGATTATATTGAGTGGGTGATTCGATAGATTGTTTTGCAATATTAATAATACACTTCTGAACATGTTAAAACAGTGTGGAAAAACCTGTACATATATAGCTACACTGCCATGCAAAGCCAAACAACAGTATCTGCTCACTTGTAATGTAAGCAGACTGCCTTTTGGTTTTGCAGAGCAGTACACAATGTAGCTACTTTTGTGAATCACCACATGCATGTGTGGATTTTCAGACTACATGTAAATTGTAATTTTTCCCAGTGCCCTTGAACATGGTAAATTTAAGTACCTTATTTTCTGGTTTATTGCTTGCTCCTGAGTACTGGCCGCAGAGGGTTAAATTAACCAACAATTGCTGCTTTGATAATAGATACCTCGCACCGGTGTATATCCGGCGTGTTCTAGGCTTACACCGCCTATCTGTGATCCACTCACAACACTATAGTTGTGACGAACATTTTGTTTCCTAGGGCTAGGCATTAGCAATGAAAAATCTGATATGTTTTAAATACGAAGTGCTTATGCTGACATTGTATATTTATAAAAAAATAATACATTATTAAAAACGTGTTGAGGTCTATTAACGACCAATTCTAGTTCGCCAGATAAAGATCTACGTGATGGCCTTTTTTACGGAGCACTTTAAATCCCTGAAAACAGACTTTATTTTCCTACAACTAAGGGTTTTAGAAGGAAAATTTCCATGAAACTACTTAACAAATACATGGCAATTTTTTTCAATTTTTCATCCATTTCAAGTTATCTTCATCCACTGCAAGTCGAGAATTGCGACAGCAATTTGCTGCTTGTAGTGGATGAAGATGACAATGTGAAGTCAGGCTTGAAAGGGTTAAACCTTTCAGGCTCGAATAATTACTCTTGAAACCTATAATCAACTAGACTTGAAATAGGTGACAGATTAAACAAATATTAATTTTTTGGTAAAACTGATTCATGACATCAAGTGTAGGAAATGAAGTCAGTTTTTAGGAATGCAAAATGATGCTTTGCGGCATAATGAGTGTTTAACCCTTTCTGCGCGGGGACCATCTTTATAACATCAGAATCTGACGTCTGACAAATTCTGATTCTGACAAATAAAGACGGTCCCCCCACTAAAAGAATTAACATATTTATAATGCCCATAGCACCATAACATAGGTTTTTAAACGAAGCGGAAAGAGATAACTAAGACAGTCATATTTTTTATGATGATTTCAAATTAAAAAGAAACCCTTTGGTCTCCATGGTTTTTACAAAATAATTCAGCGTTGTAAGGGTTACAGTGTTATTATTGTTCTCACTCGTGGTTGCATCCCACAACTTCAAGTGGGTAATAACCGTAATATGAATACTTACATAATGTACAATTTGTATCAAAATATAAGCCAATTAATTCATCTAGCAATTCATCATTTCTCCTTTAAATTTTTTTGTTTGAATGATGGATAAAATGTCTGAAAATGGCTATAGATATAAAAGTTAACATGCTTAATAAAATTATAATCTCTTGTTTTACAAGCATCACAATTACATGGTGGATATGATGAGGATTATATTGAGTGGGTGATTCGATAGATTGTTTTGCAATATTAATAATACACTTCTGAACATGTTAAAACAGTGTGGAAAAACCTGTACATATATAGCTACACTGCCATGCAAAGCCAAACAACAGTATCTGCTCACTTGTAATGTAAGCAGACTGCCTTTTGGTTTTGCAGAGCAGTACACAATGTAGCTACTTTTGTGAATCACCACATGCATGTGTGGATTTTCAGACTACATGTAAATTGTAATTTTTCCCAGTGCCCTTGAACATGGTAAATTTAAGTACCTTATTTTCTGGTTTATTGCTTGCTCCTGAGTACTGGCCGCAGAGGGTTAAATTAACCAACAATTGCTGCTTTGATAATAGATACCTCGCACCGGTGTATATCCCGCGTGTTCTAGGCTTACACCGCCTATCTGTGATCCACTCACAACACTATAGTTGTGACGAACATTTTGTTTCCTAGGGCTAGGCATTAGCAATGAAAAATCTGATATGTTTTAAATACGAAGTGCTTATGCTGACATTGTATATTTATAAAAAAATAATACATTATTAAAAACGTGTTGAGGTCTATTAACGACCAATTCTAGTTCGCCAGATAAAGATCTACGTGATGGCCTTTTTTACGGAGCATATACACGTGCCTCTAATCAGAGTCAACCCTTGTGTGTCACACTATGTAGGCCTATTGTAGCACATGTAGTCCTCTGCCGTTGTATACAATGCCATCCCCGGTAAAAAAAGAGACTTTGAACTGCCCACCGGCATTGTCGTTGGCCCAACATCAAAACAACATTGGATCAACGTCCCGTGTCTGCTGGGTTGCTGATACACATACCCACACTACACTATATAACACCTTCGCTGAATGGCGTGTGAAAGCCGACCGCAATGCGGCATAGACTTTGTCTCGTCTCGTCTGTCTGAAGAGATTCTGGGGCCTGAACGTTTGAAATTCAATCTTTCATGGGAAATGTAATTGTTTGGTCTTTTTATTACCGGTATACCTGTATTAATATATCGGCGACTTGTTATATCATTTCTATGCAGGGCTACCAATGTTTTTAAATACAAGGACCATTTTATATATCGCTGTGCTTACAATCATGAGAACCCTTAAAAATGATTGTACATTATTTGCAGTTTAACTGTTGCCGTTGGCAGTAATATGTCACACCTTCATCAATGCGATGCTCTGATTACCGCGTGGCGGCTTACTATGAGAGTAGGGTATGTGTGCGGTTGCCATTAACCGCCAGTAGATGCTATTTCCACGTGGCCGGGTCCGTGAAGTACAGAAAAAACAACACATTCAGATGTGATATATATGTACGGCAGAAAAAATTTAACCATAATTTAAAAAAAATATCTTCTTGCAATTTCGGACTTCAACAATGTATTGCCCGCATTCGTGATATACGCCGCACCAGGCCTTCCAGGAATTAAAATGTAGCGGGTTATACACCGAAAAATACGGTACAGCAACAACATCAATTACTCAATTACAATCGACTCAGCCCTGCCAAAAACATGTACCCGGTATCAAGTTCTTAAAAAATATTGCGGAAAGATAAATATTTGTTTAGATGTATTGATGTTTCTTTCAGAAATGCTGGATGGAAAAGAAGTCACTGAAACAGCTAAACAGTTTTTGCAAAATTGGCAAGCTAACAAAGATGCTGTAAAGCGTCGCCGTGACAGTGGTGTCACAAGAGAGAACTCACAACTTCACACTGACATGAATGGTGGTAAGGAGGCTAGGGTGCACATGCAATGCAGTGGCGGATCCAGCATAGGCTGGTGTACGCCTCACCCCCTTATTAGTGAAAATATTGCATTTTCATGCATTTTTAGGATTAAAGTGAAGCCTTTTTTTAAGTGAAGCTTTTTTCGGCCAAAATGTGGTTTACGCCCCCTCCTCTAGCACATTCTGGATTAGCCACTGCAATGTTATCATATCAAAGTGTGCATACTTATCTGTTTTCGTGTTAGACCAACGGTAGCCGACTATATAAAAACACATTTATCAGATTAAAAATATTTAATATAATCTTTTATAATAATTATAATGCAAAATATTGAAAAGTATTGTAGCCAGTCTCGATGCACTATAGATATATTATCAACTTTTGGCTACATGTCCATGCTGCCAATTTATTCTACTTGCTGTTTCTGATAATGAAATTATGACAATTATCTAGCAATAATAATTATGTGAAGTACATCATACACTCAGAGCATTGTTAAAGTCTAAGCACCTAGGCAAAGATTACTATCACTAACCAATCATTGGATTACAAACATGGTGCACCCTTCTGTTACCCCTCAGCCATTAAGGCTGTGGGGTATAATGATCACCAGCTCGGCAGGCGGTCTGGTGAGCTGGTGGACGGCCAGTCGGAAATTCAGCTCTTACTAAAAAGTTAACTGATGAATTTTGTTTATTTTTTACAGACACGACCTCTGTGCCTGGGCAATTCATCCTATATATTTTTTTGGCACTTAGCCATAAGCGGCCATTTTCCAAGATGGCCGCCTAAAAAGCTTGTGGGCTCGATAACTGATGAACAAGCCAAAATATTGATTTTTAATGAAGTTTTCAACCCTAAGTAAGGTGGTGAGGGTTGAGCAGCTGATCTGAAGACCTATGCATGTAGATTTACGTCGGTATTTACCAAATTCATAAATTAAACTCTTTTTTTCTTTACCAATAAAGGTGATGCGAGGCAATCAACAAAACAGCAAAATTCCCCGGGCTATATTATGCCAGGTATGTAATTATTGACTATATCATGGCTAAAGTTGTATCGTCCCTCATATCAGCCTGACCTACCGGTAGTTGTATTCTCCAGAAGGTCATGGGCCTGTTTCATCCCGGGCCCTCTGGAAAAAACAAACGTTCTAGGGATCACTGATGTAAGGGACAATACAACTTTAGCCATGGACTTCATTTGAAAAAAAAATTATAAATGTTTTTTTTTCGCAATATAATAGACCTAGACTAGAGAAATATTGCAATTTCGTGAAGTAAATGACCATGGGCCTATAACTCGGACTAATTTCATTCGACTCATTTTCAAATTATAGTCTAGTTAAGATCAGTAGCAAAAATAGTCTATTCAACTTCTACAATTTAGTGGGATATAATTGTTTTCCAATGCATGACCTGTGATCTGATCGATTTTATATTAAATTTTCTCTGTAAATTGTCACACTTGCCATTACAACATATAGTGCAGTGGCGCTTGAGTTCCAGTCCAGTACATCAAGAGATGCGGGTATAGAGATGAGACATTGGCCCAATATTGATGCAAAGTTGGGGGGACATCTTAGACGATGGGCCAACAATGGTGACATGTCAATGGTATGAACATCGCATGTACTGTGTATTCAAGGGTCAATAAAATGCCCAGTCAAACATCATCCCCTGCTGTTGTGCAATAAGGCCTACAGTTATACCTAGCATATCACATTTTTCATGTGAAATTTTCCAAGTAAGATGTGCAGAATTATACAGTTTTATCATATGTATATAAGATATGCGACGATGAAAAAACAGTGCATTGTAAGTTTTTATTTGTATCTAGTATCTGATGTACAGAGTGAGACGGTAACTCTCGATGTCATTTTGTGTCAAATATGTGAGGTATGGATACGATCTTGTTGTACTAGTAGCACCGAGGCACAGGACTTGACACATACACGATGATCCAAGAATGGCATTGCTCTATTATTGTATTAATGAACCAATGCTAGCATATACAATGTCCCTATAGAGATGATATACCACCATTTGATCAATGTTTGGCAACATCGTCAAGAGTAGACGATGTCACGGGTATCATTTTTGCATAAATTTTGAGGCCTACACAGTAATGTGTGAAATTTGCCAGTTTAATTTAATCAGTTCCGTCTTTGTATATGAAATAAAAATTAACATTTCATGGTTATAACAAATATATGACTACAGCTAGATTAAAAACAGCAAACCATATATTTTCCAAATGTTTCCCATGGTTGTGTTTGAGTGTGGACATGACGTAGACTTTAAAACTTCTGCCAAACTGTTGTCCATGTTGTATGTTTACAGCTAGATCACTGATCCTAGTATTTGTTGACAATGGGTGTCAAGTTTACTGCTCATTAAGCTTAACAATTTTTTACTACAGTCTGTTTCACCAGATCCTTTCCCAGATTCATCTACCCCAACATCAGCGATGAAAAAATGATTCTGGGAAAATTTAGGTGTGCAACTGTAGAAAGAGCAAAAAAATTTATTGTGGTCATCTATCTAATTTTAAAATACTGTTGAGATAATTTTATGAAGCCTGGTTTTTATTTTAATAGCATTACCTAGAAAACAATTCCAAGAGGTATTGGCCCGCTCTGTCAGTATGCCAGACACTGCAGTTCAAGGCAGCTATCTGCAGACTGATGGTGAAGTGTTACAACAACATCGAGAATATTCTGTTGGTACAACAAAGTAAGTATGAAAGATGATAAGCATGTGTAGTTTTTCTCTTCTGCAGTTGAAATATATGAGGTGTATTTTTACCCCCCGCCGCTACTTCGTACTTGTCATCACCATGTCTGGCTGTGCGTTCGTGTTTCATTTCAGGACGATATCTCAAAAAACTGTTATCCCGATTGCTTTCATATTGCATACACACATCCCTTAGGGGCTGTAGATGTGCCTTTTGGGTGTTTATGACTTTCACCTATTTTTTCCCTTTGATTTTAAGGCGATTATTGCCTTTTATTGAGTGGGGATGATAAGTTCAGTTTCCAGACAATATCTCGCAAAGCATTTGCTGGATTGTTTTCATATTGCATACACACATCCCTCAGGGGGTGTAGATGTGCCTTTCGGGGGTTGTGACCTTTGACCTAATTTATGACCTTGACTTTAATTGATGCGGATGATAGGTTCAGTTTACCTACAATATCTACGAAAACTTTTGTGGATTGTTTTCAAAATGCACATACATTCCTCAGGGGGTGAAGATGTGCCTTTTGGGGGTTGTGACCTTTGACCTAAGCGGTTTCTATCGTGCAGGCGGAGGCCACCCAGCAAACACAAGACTTTGAGCCTATGCTGGGCTAATGTTTGCCTACCGTCTACGCCGCTGAGCCAACATTAGCCCAGTATTGGGTTACTGTGTCGTGTTTGGTGCCACACTGATTGTGGCCAGCTTCACAGATGGCGGGCCAACATTAACCCACCTTTAGTTCAAACTATCGTGCTGATATAGGTCTATGCTACGCAAGCCCACCATTGATCCAGCAGTGTGTTGGTGTAACATGCCTTAGTCCGATGCCAGGCTATTGTGTACAACGCTGGCCAACATTTAAATGGCATTTTGGCGGTGTATACTATGTGCCAGCACTCACGTCTGCATGAAGCACTGACTAGGGCTGGATGGATACTGGCCAGCATCGTCGACGCAGGCCCAACATTTAACAGACATTGGGTCAGTGTCGGCTAGTACTCCCCGCCAGCAGTAAGCCTTGCCAGACCAGCGTGCTACTGAAAGCTGTGTTGACAAGCCACATTCACAGTTTTGCCCATCGTTGTGATTAGAAAACGGGCCAATAAATCCCCCTTAATACAGAATCTTAGGGTAGTGAATGACAGTTGTTGTAAAGTGACATTTCAGTGTGAAAATCTTAAAACTATTGCCCAACTCATTGAGCCTTGCGATGATTTAGTTACTGTAGATATAAAATAAACGGGTTCCACCACATAAAAATACATAGTCTCTACTGTCCACAGGAGCCATTTAATAGCATTAATTGCAAAAGCCATTGACACTAGATCTATTAGCTATCAACCTTTATGTTGTGGGAGGGGAGACATCTCCTTAAAACTGTGACCCTTCCAGTGCCTTTTTGGGGTCATGACCTTTAACCTATTTTTTAACCTTTGATTTTGAGGCCATTATTGCCTTTGATCAATGGCGGAGGATATTAGTAGCATCAGCGCTCTTGTTTTTTATGTAGCCTTACACAAAATATTAGACGTATCATGTATAACTACTATGTTGACTAAGCTTTAACCTGTGCTACAGTGCCACTTTTTAAAGCTTGTAGGATAGGGACTTATTGACTGTGATTGATTGATACCTAACTGTTGACTTCCATCTGTATATGGAATATTTGTGTGGCACAAGAGAGAAGAGTTTAGCCAACATCATGAGTTGCTGTGGGTGATTTGACAGAATTTGATAAATATATGTGATATCCCATCTTTTGAGATGTTCTCTTTGTGCCCAAACACAAGATTATTCGATTCCTAGTGTTCTGACCCAATGCTGGACAGATGTACGGCTTGAAATAAGATATCTCATGAGCCAATGACTGTGAGGGTCAGTGGTCCAAATTCCGTGGTAATAACATAGATTATTGATTGCAGGATGATATTTGCAGAATAACTTTGGTGATTTATACAGATCACGATTTCTCGCATGTAATATATTATACTTTATATTTGAAGTGATTGTTGTGATTAATAATAGCCACCTCACATAGTTATTTAGTGTGCTGAATCAAAATTTGTTCAATCAACCATTAACCCTTAACACTTTTGAGCCTGAATTTACCACCAAGCCGCGAATTGCTATCGCAATGCTCGGCTTGTAGTGGATGAAGATGATTTGATGTGGTTTAAAAATTGAAGAAAATTGTCATGTATTGATTAACCAGTTTCATGGAAACTTTCGTTCTAAAACCCTTTGTTGTAGTAAAATTAGGCCTGTTTTCAGGGATGTAAAATGATGCTTTAATGCATTGTGAGGGCTTAAAGGCTGACATATTTTATATAGACCAAGAAAAATATCTAAATTGAATGTTTTTCTTTTCAATTTTTCAAGTACCCTTACTATTTAAATTTATATGTATTATCTAGATGCCACAATGAACTGGCATGAGAAATTTGATACACTGATGACTTTTGATGCATATAACATATTCCTAATTTAAAATACTAGAATTTATTTTGTATTTAGTTTTTCATAAACGTGTCCCATATCTTGTGGAAATCTTAACTGCTAAAAATGTTTTTCAGTTTGTTTCACAGAATATATTTCAGCTGTTATCTGCACACTTATTCATTGTCTTACATCTAGATTATTAACATGTGTTAAAAGGGTGTATTTGTAGCAGATACACCCTTTCAACATTTTTAGTAGCCCACCAGGCACATGATGTTGAATCAATGTTGAATCAAATGTGGACAAGTTCAACATCATGTCCCAAGTGGGTCAGGCCTATGACTAACTTTTGTAGTTGAGTACTGTTAACCCTTCTGGTGACACTACATATGCGGCAGTGAGGACAAATTTTTAACCCTTAGAGCACTGATGTCGACTAGAATACACATTCTGTGTTTTCATTATAAGCACCTGTAAAACCCCTGATAACGAGCTATTCACAGTAAAACAATTGCCTTTAATCTTGAAAAACTGATATATACTGGGACTTAAATTTCACAGATAACACAAATTTTCAGTCACTTGAAGTTGTGTGTCGCGGTAGCGAGACACAACTTCAAGTGACTGAAAATTTTAATTGAATACCTCGGTGAACTAGGGTTTAAGGCAAGCTATAGAATTACAATTTTTAGCAAGTTTAAATTGTCTCGCTACCGTGATCCACAGCTTCAAATTACTGACATATGTACAGTTTTAATCAAACTATATGGTAATATTGTAAATCGAATGCTCAAAAGGCTCAAAATGGCTTGCGAATGGATTTGATTAGCACTTTAAGGGTTAACATCTGAATAGGGATGTTTTAACCCTTAGTACACTGTTATCGACTACGGTAGAGATCCTGTGCTTTTCTTAGCACCTGTATAATCAGTTGTGAAAAGTAAAATATGCTTCCAATCTTGAAACATTGATTTATGTTGGGACCTAAATTTCACAAATAACACAAATTTTCATTCACTTGAAGTTGTGTATCGCGGTAGCAGGACACAACTTCAAGTGACTGAAAATTTTAATTGAATATCTCAGTGCTCTAAGGGTTAAGATTTCATTTTGATAACCCAGTATTCGATTTTTAATGTATTTGTGATATCCTGCATTCATTTGTAAGTACATGTATGTGAGAATTGTGCTAAGAGTGAATGAAAATATAAAAGGGGGAGGGGCTAGAGTTAACCTACACTTATGTGAACTAGTAATTGACACCACTGCAATATTTGTTATCATCATTTGAGTTTGAAACTAAAGGTTGCAGTTTTTCCTCCATTTGTTTGCACTATGATATAATGTATATATATGATCCTTCACTTTGTGTCCCCCATTACTATGATAACCTTTCCCTGCTACATGTAGGTTAATTTATTTAAATTTTCACCCACTTTGAAGTTGTGTCTCGCTACCGCGATCCACAACTTCAAGTGGCTGAAAATTACTTATATTTGTTCAATTTGAGCACAAATATTTGCAAATCTTGATCTGCACTTGATTTCATTCCCAATAACACTGATTTGGTAGAGCAATAAAACAGATTAAAAACGACAATAGTCGTGATTAGGAGCGTAAGGGTTAACCCTTACAGTGCGGGGAGAGACTTTAGTCTGTAGACGTCAGATTCTGATGCCTAAAGTCTATCCACGCACTGTGAGAGTAAAAATATTTGTATTGGCCATAAACCCATAACATAGGTATTCAAATGAATTCAAAAGAGCTAACCAAGACATTTATGATTTCTACAAAATATTTCAGCGCTGTAAGAGTTAATGTTGTGATGCTGTTCCAGCATGCAGCCCATTACTAGATGCAAGATGATAGAAATGACAATTTTTTAACAAAAATTTGTCATGGTTTACAAGCAGTAATGTCGAATTATTGACCATTTTAGAAACAGTTAAGCAGAGTAGAGCATGAATTCCAGTGGATTGTGTGTAAACTTGCTTTTCGTGGGGATTACTTTTGGGAGTTTTTAGCGCTTTCCACCACACTATCTCAGAAATAAATAAATAAATTATGAAAAAAAGGATGCAAATCATGGGGCGACCCATGTTATGGTGTGATTATATTGATCATATATTGGTTAGCTGACATCACAAATGCATAAAAGATGCATTTCTGTTGACATGTATATCTTAGAGGTCAAATTATATAAATTCCTTATTTCTGATTCAGACTGAAAACATGTTTCTTTAAGCTTATTTTGAAAATGTTTTTTATCCAAGCTAGGCTACCTGTCCCTATTGTTAATTATTTGTATGTCTTGAGAAAAAATAAGTACACATCTAGAGTATAATATAATACAACATTCAAAACAACTGAAATACTATAAAGTGAGTAGATAATCATGCTGATGCGTTTTGTTCTCTTATTGTTCCAGGTATTTAAACACTTATGGTACAACATATCATGAACAACAGAAACCAACCCATAGTAAAAGTGCCTCTGCCCGGCCTACTATGATATCACTGGGTGAAGACTACGCTCTTGGAGATGGTATGCCAGAAGCCAGAGCTTGACATTGTGAATAGGTGCAAGGATACCTTGGCATTTATCAACAGCTCTACTGAATCAGTATTACCGCCATCTTGATCTAAACCTAAATGTTCCAAGCATGGTTTGCAGGCATGATATGTCGTTTAAAGTTGGACACATCTAAAAGATGTTCTATAATGTCAAGTATTTTTTTTTAATGTTCATGACTTAGAAATGATATTGAAGATGTGGAAAGCATCAGTCCTTTCTCCATGATGTGTTCATATTTAAGAATCTAATAATAAGTGGTCGGCACTGAGAGAATGTAGACAAGTTATACTTTTAAAATTCCTAGGCTTTTCCATTGTTAGTTCATGTGAATCTAAATCTGTACGTGGCAGTACACACATGAGTGTTATCGCGCCACGGTAATAACTTGCAAAATTGTAAAATTAGTTAAATTTTATTTTCGATTGAGCATGGTGTAGCTCTTTCTAGAAATTTAAATAAAAATTAAATATTGTTGCATCGTTATAAAACACATCTTCGATGTAAACTAGATATTGAACTAATTTCTCAGAATGATGTGTTCCATGTCAGTGATAGGCGTATACATGTAGTTCAATTTTAATTGATTTTAACAGTGTGTTCATCTTTATCATTATGCAAATATTTTGATTCATTTTAATATTTTCCTGATTGAAGAGATCATTTCTCGATTGTAGTGGATGAAGATGATTTGAAGTGAGTGATAAAAAGAAAAAAAATTACCATGTATTGGCAAACCAGTTTCATGGGAGATTTTCATTCAAAAATCCTTAATTGTAGGAAATTTAAGTCAGTTTTCAGGGATGTTAAATTATGCTTTAATGCATCCTGGCTAATGAGACTGAATAAAAACGATTACAGTTGTGCTTATAGGTTAAATAGCGAGCTTGAATTGATACCATTTACAAATTTCTTGCGATTACCATAAAGAAAATAAACATGTTAACAGAACATGATATTAAGTGCAGATGGACTTTAGTTTCCTTATTATATCACTTCAACTTGATATTTGAACAAAAGTCATAATGTGCATGTTTATTTGATATTTAAATATTAAGTGTGTTTTTATTATAAGCAATATTACCTAGCCTCTAATGCAATGTTAATCTATCAAATAGAAATGAAGACACTTTTTTAGAAACTTAATCAATTGAAACAAATTAATATTACCGGTATTCAGAAAAATTATAAAGTGTTGTATTTATTTTCAAATATCATAATTCTCCTCCCATAAAATCCATCCAGAAAATTATTTTGCTATGTAAAAACAACAAAACAAGATGGGTCGGCATAGTGTGAAATAAATAAATAATAACGAAGTGAAGTAGAAGTCATGAAATGGGTGATTTTGACTCATTCTAAAATTTACCTCCATTGTTATTAATACAATTTAAAAAAAAATAATAAAAAAACTGCAAACCTAACCTTATCCCTTTCACTACTGTCAGTAAAGAATGGAATATATTTACTTTGATGGATTTCTTAGATGAAAAACAGCTACAATATGAATGTTCCAATATAGTCAAAAATGTTTTTAGTTTGAAACAGAATCAGGCTAAAAATAATCATTTTTATTTTGGCTCTTTATGAGAACTGCGTGAGCCTTTTAATTTTGGGTTGTTTTGACAATGAAACAAGTGTACTGAAAACTTTATCTACAGTTATTCCTGTATTTCTTATTTTGGACATGCATGTCTGAAATTAAATGCCGTCCTTTTTTATCGTTAACTGGGGAATGCCCTACCTAAACTAAGAAAACTTATATGCAACTGTAGTCTATGGACATGACATATTATGGACATATCAAGAAACCAAAAAAAATTGATGATAACGTTGCTTTATTTTAAATACAGGCAAAACTACAATCTATAATTTTTTTAAACTGTTTATTATAGCATAATGATCGCTTGGGACATAAGATTACAATGTATTGTACAATAACTAGGTGATAATTAAGAGTTTGGTGAACTGTTTAACACGTTTCATGCAAAGGAAACTACAATTATAAATTTAACATGTGAAGGTAAATAAATGAGACTAAATATGTAGATGATAGGATGTTAATGCATCTGGTTTCATGTACAACTATAATTCAACCTGCTTTTAATCCACAAAAATAATATTTTTTTATGACCATTATCAACAAATTGATTCACTTGTTTCTGATGCACTATTGTAAATGTCGTGCTCATATGTAGAATTAAAAATCCACAGAATTTTATATTTATCGCCACACAACATACACATGAGCGTCTGAAACTGACCATTTTTTATAGTATTTCATGGGGAAAAAAAATTATTGGACGCTCATATGGTTTTCACTTCATGCATTACATGTATGTACAATATAATTATATTTCACTTTTACTCACACACCTATGTAAATGATGTGCTGATGTTGACTTACAAAACAGTATTAGAGATGTGCTTTTACGTTTTATGTTAATTTATCTATTTATTATTTATGTTGCAGAGTGCAGGATGATTAACTGATTTTTTATTTTTCCATCTGCCAGTCATTTTTTTTTAAATTGACCTGGAATTATTCAGATTTGCCTACTAAGCTTTTTCAAACATTTTTTAGTGCGTTTTTTTTCAGGGTGTAGCGGTTATATCTAGGCCCTACTTATTTCATAGTTTTTTAAAAAGTACATAAGTTCTGTTTCAGTTTTATATGTGATTACAAGTTTCAAATGTTATATATGTCACTATGATAATATTGTGACAATATATTGTCGATTGATAAAATATTAATTATATGTAGAGGGCAGACACAGCTAGTTTGCTAATATACCGACTATAGTTTTGCCACACGAATGAAAACACTTGGAGTTCCACTAGGTATAGCCATTTTCAAACACATTTATGTAGCTGATAAGCAGCTCTGTAAACTGTACAATATGATTAAATGGTAGTGGTTAGAGACCACAATCGACTATAAACTGGCAGCCTTTCTGATTCATTTCTTTGCTATCTTTTTATAGCAAATCAATAAAGCTTCTTTTGTTGGTCAAATATGGGAGGTGCGGATGTGTTTGTATTGCTCCAATAGGCGTCAAACCATTCACCAGTAAAGCAAGATATAAAGACAAAACTCCCAATTTCTTATTTCGGACATGTCCAAAATAAGAAATACAGGAATTTTACCTTTTCCAGCCTGTTTCCATGATGTAGGCCCATACAGGCTGTTAAGTTTAGTATTACTGGTAGTAGGCCTATAGTATATCTGTAGGCCTAACCATGGCAGGGGGGCGAACAGGTAACACTCTGACCATGCTGACTGACAGGCCAGGGGAAGCATTGCACATCAGGGGGCTGAACGGGCTGAACAGGTAAGGGACCCAATGGGAGGGGGGCGAACGGGTAAGAGGCCGAAACGACCTGATACCCTATTAAGCTTAGAAATCAAACACACAAATAATATAGCAGTGACATAGAACAAACTTGATTTAACTTACTCCGTCACAAGATGAAGCGTATAATTGTCACAAGATGAAGCGTATAATGCAAATAAACTCAATGATTAAACTTATAAATAGGATATGTGTGTCCATTTCTGAGTTTCCAAACCGCTTTCACTAGTCTGAGGAATTTATTTAACTTACCATGCAAACTCAGCATTGGAATTTGGTAAGATAAACTATTGTTTTAGCCTATTTTCAATCGATTTTTTTCTGTGAAAAAGTTCAATTTTTACTCCAAGAAGCGTTACACTTCTTGATATATATAATATATAATAGCTGTTGTTGTCTGCCAATAAGTAGAAATATTGTTTGCTATAAAAATATTGTGTAGTCTGCTACTTGTTGTAAATATAATTAAAAGTACAGTGTAGGTCTACATAAGCTACAGACTAACAAATATTATTTCAACTGATATATTGTTTATTTAACCATTTTCTCAGTTGAGCAATTATGTCAAACTTTGCAGTTGCGGTGCTTAAATCATGATTTATTGTTTTAAACCCTCACCTGCTATTAATGCTTCCATGCATCACATGACCATTTTTTGTTAAACATTTATTCTATAGAAAATGACACAAGCCATTAAAATCAGGACGTTTGGAACTTCAATTTTATATAATATTATTACACTTGTGTATTTTATAAAATTAGTTACTTTTTTTGCAAAAAAAAGTGCTATTAGATATATGAATGATAGAATGATTAGGATCGAATGAAGGGTGGTGGATACGTGACATATCCAAGCGGTAACAATGGGAACTATAATTATTTGTAGGCCTATTGTGATTACTGTCTTAGTGCTTATTTGCCATTATCTGTGATATTTACTATTCTGTTGTTGAAGAATTTATTGTTTGTGTTTCCTTGTGGGGGAACTGTGGTGTCGCAACCCTTATCCTGCTAAATTAATCTATTTAAATGTTCAAACTCTTGAAGTTGTGTTTCGCTGCAGTGACCTACAAGTTCGAGTGGGTGAAAATTTGTCATACTTAGTTAATGTAAGACCAAAAATTTGCATATTTTGTATGTTTAAACACTCATTTCATTCCCAATTACAGTGATTTAATCTGCTAATAAAACAGATTCAAACGACGATAATAGTGATTAGCAGGCATAATATACGTGTACAGTTTAATAAAAGTTCACCCATCGAATGTATGCATGTACACCGCATTTTGAAACCATGTATCCATCTAAAAACGATGTTTAGAGATAGCATTCCAGATATTTTATTTTGGTATTTAATAAATGCAGGACATTCTTATGAAAATTGAGGTGCCAATTGTGGCAGCAGACAGTAATTCCCGTTTAAAGGCAAATACACATATCCAGATGCTAGGGAGTGTTAATGCGTCAAGTTGCATGTACACAATATTTCTTTAATTAACTCATTGAAAAATGACGATGCATATTTCAGCTGTATTACCTCTGTTGTACCATTACCTAATAATGCCTCTAATTTATCTTTCCGCCAGATGGGTAACGTGACTGTGATATCGCTTTCATGAACATTTGAGTTGATATTTATTTATTATTGCAATTTATTAAGATGTGTATGTGTAGTGAATCACAATATACAATCTCTGGTTAAATCAATTGAAGATCGATTGTGTACTATATGCAAGTACTATGTAGACAGTTTTTACCCTTCAGTCATTGAGCCCTGAAGTGAATTATCATTCCGGCTATACTCTGCCGCTCGTTATTTTTACAGAATATCAAGATTGTAGGTTAAGGTGAAGGTTGCAGTGATGGAGTGATAACATTTTCAAGCTTTCCATCGATATTCAAATGTCCACCAGCTTGCGGCTAATTTTTAAAACTTTTTAAATATACAATTGTGACTTGCAACCGGTTTATATAGGTTTGTGGAGGAGTATTTTAGGATTTAGAAAAGCAGTACTGTATTGAAGTATGGGCATGAAGCCTGTGTTAGCATATCACTGTTCAATATATATAGCGCATTACAATACATGTACAATATGTTGCCTTCAACTTGTTTTCAACCTGTGTATGCATATCTTGTTAGATGCAAATCTGCAATTGCAAACATAAGTACATAACTGCTGATTTGTTGTGTGTTGATATATACATTATCATTGTATTCAGCTTTTTATTGCACGAAGTAATAAAAAATGTTGATAAGAAATGCAATTTGTTGTACCTAAAAAATCATATATCCAAGATGGCCGCCGCGGCTCTTTCTTACAACTCGACGTAATATATACGCTCTACAGTCACCGATAAATTCATGTGATCTGCACAAATTTTTTTTATACTGATTGATTACTCTGGTTAAATTTTAAAAAAATCGTCTAATTTGCATATCCAAAGTGGCCGACATGGCACTTCTATTATATAACCCCATGTCGTTACTGCATAGCAATCGACCTTTAAGTGTGGAAGGTGGAGATTTTCTTCATATTTGCCATGCAAATGTACTATTATTTATTATATAGCCCCATCGTTACTGCATTGGCAATCAACCTTTAACTGTGGAAGGTGGAGACTTTCGTATTGCCATGCAGATGTACCATATAGTTATTATTATTTTTCTTCAACAATTTGATGACGTATACGCTTTCCGTTTGCCAATATTCATCCGATCTTCACAAACAAAATTCTAAACACTGATGGATTAGTAGTATATGCCCTTATGTATTTTCGTACAAAAGGTTTGCTAAAAGTGATTTTTTTGTTGATTCCTATTTGGAACATAGTAGTGATGAGAAAAAAGGGGATTGCATTTCTTTTCCAAGTCTAAAATCTATGAAAATTGACTAAATCAAAAATGGCCACCATGCTCGCAAAATGTATAATATATCGATTTTTGGTTTATAGGCCTAAGGTGAGAAAACCGATAACACCATTATTTTTTTCAAAATAAACAACTTGATTTTTCTCCATTTTAATGAAAAAAAACATTGAAAAGAACTTAGCTTACTTTATGAATTTACACAATTTACAGGATAGCCTGAAAGATTTGACGGACTATCTGTCACTGTCTAAAAACACGCAAACCCTGCTTTTTGCACAGCACACTCATCTAGGCTTAATGTTAGAGACACACAGTACCCTATGAATGTATCAAAATTGTCACCATAGTAGGGTGAAAAACCTAACTTTCATGACCACTTTTTGGCTAAGATGTTTTGATGATTGATTTGACTTCCTTGAACCTTTTTAAAAAAAATTAGCGCGAGTGTCCCTCGCAAAAATCCCGGCATTTTTTTCCAGAGGCGTTAATCCAAAATGGCCGCCTGCGCCATTATGAAAAAATAACTTTTGACATATGAAAGCTACAAATATGAATAAATCCACTTTTGTGGTTAATTCGACCAGAATTTTTTTTTTTTTTAAGCGAAACAGAATTTGATCCCCTTGCAGGGTGGTATGAATGCAACAGTTAATATGCCTATAGATGAATGCATAGTTCTAAATACCAATCAAAAAATACAATAAAAAAATATAAAATAATAAAATAGAATATAATTCAGCACGTATATGTCATATATAGGCCTACACCGCGTGAAGCGAGGAGACAAGTATACTGAAAATAAAATATATGTATTGGATTACACCTCCTGCCAGGCTATGTTCTGTCATGCTATTCTGTTTACAATCATCTTGTTTTATTTTAGTGCCAGCTTCACTTAGCCTTTCCGAGACGAGCCTGGGGTATATTTCTGCTGTATATGATCATATCATCAATGAAGACAAAGCAACACTGATCAGTCCATGTAGCCCCTGTCCATGGTTGAAAGAGGCTGAAGCGTTGGTCAGTTCATGCGGCATTCGCTTGAACTCAAATATGCCGATATGGCAAGTGAAGGTTGTTTTGTATCGATACTCTGGTGCTACTGGAATCTGCCAGTACCACTTGTATATAATACATAAATCGGCACAGTTCTAATACACCATTTGCACGGGAAGTTATCCTGGTCCAGTTTAGTCAATATTTATATGTGCACAAAAGTGTTCAAATGCCCCATTCATTCACTTATGATATATTATTATCAACAAATTTCTGAAGTATTATTTAATTAATGATCAATTTGTTTAATATTACATAAACATTATCTTAAATGCAGGGAAATACCATTCAAACGTAGTTACTAAAATTCATTCTGGCACAAACTAACAGTTTGCTATTTTTTTAATGACAATATATAACGATAGTCTGACAGACAGACAGTGTAGAAGTTTAAACAATCTGTGATTCAAACGTCAATATCACATCTTTGCACCTCCACTCGCATCCTAACCTCAAACATGAAGTTTTATATACTAATTAAGAATTCTGCGACGAAAGAAACACGCAAAGGTCACATTTTGTTTAAATTCTAGCAGTCGAAGGAAGTAATACGACAAAACTTATTAAATTGTTATTTTTACCACCTCGAAAACATGTAATTTGATTTACTTTATGTTTATATGTGTATAAATTCGTGCAATGATTGAATAATCAGTGATGTATAATATTTATAATCTCATCCACCGAATTCACCTAATTCATTTATAACTATTATATAACAATACAAATCAGAATTTTAAATATAATGTTGTTTATAATATCGAAAAGGAAAAATAAAATATATTTAGAGTGTTTCTGACAGTGGTTCTCAAGGCCCAACTCTTAAAATAGGCTTCGACTATGTACATACTTTGTTGCCATTACATAATTATAACTAAATCACTATATCTATTATTTTTAGTGTAATATTGAGGTATCATTGAAATAAATGTACAGATAGCAGCAGTTTTTAATGAGCTTATTGACATAATGTATATCACATAATTATATGATAAAATATAATTTCAAGTAAAATGACACAATCATGACCATAGCTATAACAGCTCTTTAAAAAACTAAATATTAGATAATAATTTTATTTCAGATGAACTCATTGATTTCCATTCAAATTTTATAATGTACCTTTATTTATTATGAGTAATATTCTGCAATGAATTAGTCTAATATGATTTTTCATAGGAGAGCAATCACGCTAAGTAACTCAAGGCCTAACTTCAAACATATTAAAACCTTCAGTACATTTTCCAGACAAACGTGCCATAAGGTTACATTAGGCTGGCTGCTCCTAATTTACATTCCAGAAATTTCACAAGAGCGACGCAAGATCTAGATGGTACTGCCGCCTTTTGACATCACCGGACGACCAATGTTAGTTTCAATCCTACCAAATTGGAAGAGAAATATAGGGCCTAGACCTATTTTACTACAACAATGAATTTAATACAGTACTACAGATGGATAAAATATATTTTGTGGAAGATAGTTGAGAAATGCATGACAACTAAATGCCACAATTTAGAAAATTCGCGTAGTGATTGTTTTCTGTACGATGAGCTATAATTAATCGGGACTTAGCAATGACCTTAGATTGTCTTTGATATGATATTTGGTTGTTATTGGCCAATCCTGCAACCCGAGCTGATAGAAATCGTGATTTTCTTTAGTACCCCATTCCATTAATGTGTGAAACATTACGTTTTTGCGTCAAATTGTACAAGTGCTTGAGGACGGGCGTGAAACAAAACCAGGATGGTATGACCTTGTTGTTGACCTTTTGCAAATCATCTATATATAGTATTGAGTTAATAATATCCATATCCATTTGTTGATCTATGTGAATATGTAAATATGAAAAAATAGGTACCCGGTATACGATTAGGCATACTAGTCAGTTGCTTGTAGTAATATAGTCATTACAATCATCCGCAAGATACTGTAGATACCAGAATAAAATTCATTTATCGTGAATTCTATCGTTACGGTATTTGTGCCGCAGCAAGGTTTTCGAACTATATTTTGATAATGTAATGCTGAGGCGACCACCGAAGAACGAAACGTTATAAGCGGATACGAATGTTGTGTATCTAATTGAATTGAAGTCAGTGTGATTTGTGCTATATTTTTCATGTAGTCTTAAGTTTAAATTTCGTTATGGTATCACAGCCAATTGGACACCGGTTTGTACAACAACTTTGTTATCAAATAGTTCTGCTCACGTCGGAAAATAACCCTTTTTTATATGTTGATAGCGTAGACTGACACATAGTCTAAGGAGTAAGATAGAACAAAAAAAAGTTTGTGCTATGGGTAGTCTCAGAGCTGTGACCTAGTAGGCTTGTTACAGTATCAAGCAATATGGACAGTTACGGTATCACACACAAAATTGGCACACTTTGTAGCCTTATGCAGTTACCATTCAAGTGCTGAATAATTTATTAAGCATTCCCGATACTATCGGGATGCTTATAGTGTTTATCATTATTCCGTCTCTACCGCCGCCGCCGTGGGCATATGAACAATTTATCTCTCACTAAGAAGTTAGCTTATAATATTTTGTTTATTTTTCACAGACATGACCTATATATGCCGGGGCAATTCTTCTAATATATTTTTTGGGGCACCACGCCATGAGTGGCCATTTTTCAAGATGGCTGCCCAAAAAGCTTGTGGGCACAATATCTTATTAACCGTTGAATGGATACCATAACCCTTTTCATATTTTATAATGTGGTGCTCTGGGTATTTCTCATGATTTGCCTAACTTTAGGGAAGAATACATTGAAAGCAAGATGGCTGACGGAGGACATTTTAAAAAAAATTGCTGCTTAAAAAGCTTGTGGGCGCGATATCTTATGAACCGTTGGTTGGATCGAACACAAAATTTGTGTGGTGTTTCTATGGGTATTTCAGATGATCTGAATAACTTTTGGAAAAAAAATAATTAAAAAACAAGATAGCAGACGGGAGACATTTAAAAAAAAATTGCAGACCAAAAAAGCTTGTAGGCGCGATATCTTATGAACCGTTGGTTGGATCGCATTTAAATTTGATGTGATGGTACTCTGGGTATTTCTGCTGATCTGAATATTTTTTGGGAAAAAATTATGAAAAACAAGATGGCTGACGAAGGACATTTTGAAAAAATGGCCGACTAAAAAGCTTGTGGGCGTGGTATCTTATGAACTGTGGGTTTATTCGCACTCTAATTTGGTGTGGAGGTTCTATGTGCATTTCAGATGATCTGATTAACTTTTGGGAAAAAATAGTTAAAAACAATATGGCTGCTGGAGGACATTTTGAATAAATGGCCGACAAAAAAGTTTATTAGTGCGATATCTTATGAACTGTGGGTTGAATCGCACCCAAATTTGGTGTGGTGGTTCTATGTTTACTTCAGATGATTTGATTAACGTTTGGGAAAAAATCATTAAAAACAAGGTGATGATGTGATGGTATGGTTATACAGAAGTGCTTTGCTCCTCCATATTTCCGTCAACTCTTCCGTCGGGAAGACGGGAATAAATGACCCCTATTAATTCATTCTTCTATTATTTCTCTCTTTATTGTAGTCTAGACATTCAATAGTGCACACAATCCCCAAGCGGAGTACGACGACCTAACTCCATGCGGCTTGGCCCTGAGCTCGAGACGGAGCGTCCGTTCGACTCAGTGGCTGCGAGATAAGTGAAGCGCGTTTGGCTGGATGCTCGCTCGATTGGCGGCAGAGGCTATTCAGAACGAGGCTGAGCGGGCACGGCCACTCGTCGGTGGTCGGAAAACCCGAGCAGTCCCGAACAGGTGAGACGCTATCCCCACAAATGGTTCCCTAGGTATTTAGATGATTTGATAAACTTTTGGGGAAAATTTATGCAAAACAAGATGGCCGACAATAGACATTTTGAAAAAATGGTCAACCAAAAAGCTCATGGATGCGATATCTCATGAGCCGTTGGTTGGATTGCATTCGAATTCTATGCAGTGTTTCTCTAGGAATTTCTAATGACCTGATTAACTTTGTGAAATAATTCATAAAAATCAAGATGGGTGACATTTTGAAAAAATTTCCACCCGAAAAGCTTGTAAGCGATATCTTATGAATTGTTGGTTGGATCGCATTCAAATTTGATGCAGTGGTTCTCTAGGTATTTATAATGATCTGATTCATTTTTGCAAATAATTATTTTAAAACAAGATGGCTCATGGCGGACATTTTCAGACGAAGTCGGGGCGGTGGGTATTGGCATTGCCTCGGATGTCCAGCCACCTGTCTGGCCGGCTGTCCGCATTTCTGGAGCAGGTCCCAGAAACCAATGGGGGGATTTCTTTCATATTGCACACACACATCCCTCAGGGGGTGAAGAATTGCCTTTTTGGGGTTTAAGAATTTTGGCCTACTTAAATGGCTGACTATCGGTCATAATTAACTCTGATATGCTTGATATCTATCTAACCATGCCAGATAGCTAGACCAATACAATAAAACAAAATGTGCGGTTTCAGGGTGGGATATGGCTTGAAAAAATTCAACCCGGTCAAATTGAAATTGGCGGAATATCGACCATAATTAAATTTAATATGCCTGATATGTGGCAAATCGAGACAGGTCGATAGCTAGACCGTTACTATAAAACAAAATGTGTAGGGATATGCCCTGAAAAATGTCAACTTGATCAAATTCAAAATGACTCACTATCGGCCATAATTACCTTTAATATGCTTGATACCTGACAAACCGTGCCAGATAGCTAGACCATTGCTGTAAAACAAAATATGCAGTTTCAGGTAGGGATATTTCCTGGAAAAAAGAAACTCAATCAAATTCAAAATGGCCGACCATCGGTCATAATTAACTTTTATATGCCTGATATCTGACAGAATGAGCCATAGGCCTGCAGCTGATAGACCATTACTATGAAACAAAATGTGTTATTTTCAGGGACGATTATGCCCTCGATCAAATGCAAAATGACCCATTACTGTATAACAGAATTTGAGAGTTCAGGGAAGGATGCATCCCAAAATGTTTCTCTCATGCGGGCGGGGCGGGGGATATGGTGGCCGGCTGGCCTCTTGTTATATGATTCAATCATATTCACCAACAGTTTTTTATTGAAGTGAATAGCTTAACTAGGTGAGACATTCTTTGGCCAATTTTTGGCGGTAAAAATAGTCATGTACGTCTGTGTGATACCGCAACGATTTTTAGGTGATGGCTCAACGCTGATTACACTAGCACGCATCATCTACTCACCTAAAAACACACTTAATGACACAAAATACTACATAGCATCAATTATTGTCTTTACTTTTTAGTAACTTTTTTTTACGGTAGTCCTATCACAATTTGTCAGTGTTACGGTATCACATATTTTTGGCCATCAGTGATTGCATGATATTTATTTTTATTTTTTGACGCATGACAATTTAAGTGATTGAAATATATTTTTCATACTCTCACGTAACAAAAAAATAACAAGTAGGCCTATCCTTACTTTCCGTTGTCCCTACGCCCACGTAGCTGCTCTTTGGTGGGGTGTTGGCACGTGGTTTAGTGTCTCTGGAGCTGTTCAAATTTGTGTCACATTCCATCTACTCGCCTAGCATTTTCTTTGTAAATGCCAAGACTAATTATTTATAATCATTAAAAATTAATACTTGCATATGTTAAGTTGTTTATTTCAAGAAAATATTTGATTGAATGGGCTTGGTGAAAGTTTATTTTTTTCACATAAGGTAGCTTTTTCTTGGAATTCACGATGTAGCCCTGGCCATTGGTAGGCCTATGCCCTAATTGTCATGCCTTACCAAGACTGTCAGCTAAATATCACCATGCAGGGCGCTCATCTCATAAGATAGAGGCACCATAGAGGTAATGGGGTTAAATCTTATCCAGATCACCATTGCTAGCAGGGGCGGATCCAGGATTTGAAAAGGGAGGGGGCGCAGGTGGCTCTGAGGTGAGTTTTTAGGCATATTTAGGCCAATTTAGTTGTCGTTTGTAGGCATCCACGCCGACGTGGAGGCGAGAATTTTACCGTAGGTTTGAATGTTGGCCTAGGCTTACTGTCTGTGATCCAATAGGCTCGGAAAATTGACACTTGAGCAGGGTTAAAACTAGTTTGGTGCCAAAAAAGTGGTTTGAGTCCCGAATGGCGGGGGTGGTACGCTAAGGGTTAATCGATATTCTTGAGCATCAAGTCAATCAGGAAAACTTTGGGACTGGACAAAAGCAGTTCGAGACGCTAGGACCGCAGAGGTGGTCCGCTTATTGAGGAAGTCCGAAACTAAGGTTATACTGTAAATATAGTCACTTCTACTCGACTACTCGTTGTCGTAGGAATTACATTCGATTTTTGCCAGTGTTTCAAAGAGCGATTGTCATTTTTCTGGTGGATGTCCGCATATAGGCTATATATAACCTCCTGTCCGACTACCCCTCAAGGGGAAGGGAGGCATGGAGGGGTTTGAGCCCTGCTTGGCAGGCTTCCACAGACGTCCCTATTATTAGTTAGAAGCAAGCCCAGCACAACAAATAAACGTCACTTTATTTCAATGTAATTATCGCTATTTGTGATTTGTTTTTCTTTCTTGAAAACTAATATTTAGGAGTTTTTCATCATGGTAAGTTGATAGTAAAATTCTACAAGAAAAATAGATCCCCCTAACTTTACTTCTGAAAATAATTGAGCTTTAAATGTTTTTGCCTAATTATCGCTCATTCTATACTCGCCGTCAAATTAACCAGGATCGCATGATTTTCGGCGATTTCTCCGTCAATTCTAAACCGATTTTCTTGAAATTTTTCAAGGGCCATTTTCTATTCAAATCCTAACAGCGGTAAAAATTTCGCAAAATTATATTTAATATTACAAAATTTAGACCATTTGACATGTAATAAAATTCTAGAATTAGTTTAATGGGTTTATAGAGGGACGTCGTAATTTCAATTTATCACATGTCAAATGGTCTAACTTTTGAAATACGATATATAATTCTACGAAATTTTCAGAGATATTAGGATTCTGCTGAAATATGATTGTTACCAAATTTCATGAAAATCGGTTGACAATTGACCGAGAAATCAACGAAAAACATGTGATCCTGGTTGATAACTTTTAATGTGACTTTGGGTATAACACAGTCTACAGTAACACTAACAGTAACACACTGTTAGTAACAGTTACTTTTTCTAACGTTAGACCAAAATCTGCTTCATGCGTAGGTTCAATACCATGTCAATAAATACTATCGCATTAAAATCTTTACAGGATTTAGATCTTTATAGGGCAAACCGTAAGATTTTCACTCGGGTGTAGACCCCTATATTATAATATAATGCTGTAATAACTAATATATTAACCTGCTATGTATAGTTCGATTTTTACGTTTATTTTTCATATTATCTGCTTATTTACAGGGCAATAAATTCGTCATTTTCATCCACTCGCCAGCCGGGCTAGTGAAACTAAAAATCCACTAGCCCTTATGATCGCCCTTAATAGTTAGATAATGTTTTTATGAAAAACTTGCCGGACTATGCCCGATATGGCTGGCTGACTGGCTGATGATTTTTTCCCCTTCTGACCCATCTTCCTTAGGCTAAGCCTGAGCAGCAGGTGGGCATTTTAGCTTTATTTAGCAAATCTGCAACTGTTTAAGCTCTAGTGAAGTCAGAGTAAATGGGCCAGTGAAATATGTCCAGCCACCCCACCTGAAAATGTCTCGGTCAGCCTTTATCTTCATACGTTACGTTATTGAACCATCATTTTCTCTAGTTTTCTTTATTTTCTTAGCTGATTGCGACCCCACCTTCTATAATTCATTTAGATTTAATTGGCTATTCATAGTTAATACATGTACAGACAATTAATTTAATCCAACATTGGCTCACTAGTGTTCATTCCAACCTGGAGAAAGACGGGGCCATGTTGCCCACTATCAACAAAGAAGTAGGGAAGTCTATGGAGCTCTAGCCTCTATGGCATCATGACACAGCAAGGCATAAAATAACTGGGATAAAAAGGTTATCTCATGTGTATTTTAGGCCTTTTCTGGGGGTGTAATTTAGTTTGTGTTAGGCCTATTCATAGCATGGTTAAACCTTCTTAGTCTTAACACCCCATGCCCAGTTATTCACATCGTTTCTGCGCCGACATACATGCGCCAGCGGCAACCCAATGTGTGACTGAAACTGGAGTATTAGCCACAGCTTGAATTCACACAAAATCGCAAGACGTTTTTGCAGACGTTTTTATGTAGGATTTATTAATGCTTGATTTATCAGGCGAATAATGCATGAGTCTTTTAGAATCAGCAACATTTCAAGACTGCATCTATTCACCCACAGCTCGTTGGGCAATGAAATGTTGTCAGCATGCATGTATGTCAGCAAACTAGATGAATGATCTTCTTGATCAGCGCCATTTTGAACTGTGAAATTTCGGGTGAAACAAATGTTGGGAACCACGACGCAATAAGTGACCCTGTGGGCTGTCATGGCTACCGCAGATCGGGACACATTTTTAAGAACATAATTTAATGCTTATAAAAATAACATTTATTTCAAAGACAATAACATTCTATAATATATCTGAAATGTAGGATATGGTACACGATCATTATTATAGCTATATACATGATATACTGAGTGTACAATATTATAATATATTGCAATATTATATACGCAATATGATATATTGTGGATGTACTGCTTCGTTTCTTGATAGGTCCATAATCCTATTTTTCTTATTTTGGATGTGCATATGTATGAAATGTTGTATGTCCTACAACCTGGCCACATTGTATACCTACACAAAGCAGGTTGATATATACACCCGGGTGAAAATCTTTATACGTTTGCCGTAAGAAGATCTACATTCGGTAAAGATTTCAATGCGATTTATTGACATGGTAGCGTGCCTGATGAGAAGTGCAGAAAGATTGGAGGAGGGTGGTCCTAATAGTAGAGAGGGGAGTCAAGCAGAATTTATACTTAGAAGGAGGGAGGGGGAATGGGAAGGGTAAACTGGTGGATTCTTGCCTCTCCTGTCCAGGACCAGGTACCCCGCAAATCACAAGGGGAAGGGAGACATGGAGGGGTTTTAGGCTGTTGCCGCCCCTGCTTCAGTGCTCTCAGGCCTCCACAGGCGCAAGCCGATCAATGTATGTATGTAACACTTACAGTTATACTTGCCGTCAAATTAAAAATGATTACTCAGGATCGCATGATTTTCGGCAAAATTGTATTTTATATTTCCAAAAGCTAGACCATTCGCCATGTACTAAAATTCTAGAATTAGTTCAACATGTTTAATGGGGTTATAGAGGGACGTCGTAATTCAAATTTACTAGCCTACATGTCAAATGGTCTAACTTGTGTTATTCGCTATATAATTTTACGAAATATGCCGGGCTGTTAGAATTTAAATAGAAATGGGTTTTGCGAAATTTGAACGAAACGGTTTAGAATTGACGAAGAAATCGCCGAAAAGCATGCAATCCTGGTTGATCATTTTTAATTTGAAGGCGAGTCAGTGAGTTACTGGTTAGTGAACTTAAAGTCTATAGACTACTCACTGTCAAATTAAAAAAAGGCAGTGGCTAATCGTACTTTTTTTATAATGTAACCAGTGGTGGACCCTGGGGAGGCGCAGCGGACGCCCCCCCCCCCCTCTTTTCATCAAATACTCAAAAAAGTCCCCTAAATTGGCTAAAATTTACAAGTCTGACACGTCGTGGAATATTGAGATACACACTGATATTTATATTATCGCTAAGGGACAACCTGTCATGTTGAATATCTGAATTCCATTACTAATGGCATAGGTCTCCAGTCCTCCATTTAAAATTAGCGAGATCCTCTCCTCTCGCGCTCCTTAGTAAATGACAGAAATCCTGGCGAATCTGATTAAACCAAAAAAATTGCTATCTGCATGTTCTCCTCCTATTTCCTTATGTGGAGGAGTGCATCTGTATGTTTGATTTTTTCAAATGTACATAAGCGGGTGAAATGAGCGCTTTATGAGAATTATTTTAAAAAGTATAATTGTAGCTCTGTATGTCATCATTACACATCACCTAAATTATGATATGGCATATTAATTTTTCCAAGGGTGAGCGGAAAGGAACAAATAAGTATTACCCACCTGACTTTGACCCAAAGAAACATGGATCCCTGGCAGGTTACCACAATGAACATCCACTACGTGAACGAGCAAAGAAGATGCACCTTGGTATTCTTGTCATCAGGTAAGATTTTCGTCCAAGCTCATATCATTATGTATTTTCTTGCTTCCGAGCACCTGCGGCCGGAGGCATTATGTAGTCGGGTTGTCCGTCTGGCTGTCTGTTTGTCTGTCTCGCTGTCCGTCCGGATTGCTTTTTTTTCAAATGGGAGGGTAAGGCAGGAAGGTGTATTTTCTTGCTTCCGAGCACCTGCGGCCGGAGGCATTATGTAGTCGGGTTGTCCGTCTGGCTGTCTGTTTGTCTGTCTCGCTGTCCGTCCGGATTGCTTTTTTTTCAAATGGGAGGGTAAGGCAGGAAGGTGGGTGATCAAGGCTGATTAAAAAAAATTAGGCAGGATGGGCACAAGGGGGGGGGGGGGAGGTTAACAAATATTCATTTTAAGGGTCCTTTTTCTCATTTAACACAGTAGTCTCCCTGAATTACATTCATTGTCAGGCGGAGAGGGTCAAACCAGGGGGTAGGGGGTCAAGGCCAATTTTTTTTAGCAGAAGGGGGGTTCGAAACAAATTTGAGCAAAAACATAGTGAGTCAAAGCAAAGCAAATTTTTTTTTTGCCTATAAATCTCTGTTCGGATTACATTTTTTTTAAATGGGAGGATAAGGCTGGAAGGTGTGTGATCCATGCCATTTAAAAAAAATTCAGGCAGGGTGGGCACATGGGGGGTTTCAAAAAATATTTATTTTAAGGGTCTTTTTTTTCATTTAACACAGTACTTAGCCTCTCTGGATTGCATTTCTTTACAGGTGGAGAGGCTTAGGCCGGGGGGTGGGCGAAGGAGGTTTTTGGTGAAGGCCATTCTGATTATTATTTTATTGCCAGGAGGGGGGGGGCTTCCATTGTTTTTAGTTGGGTGAGAAGGCACAACAAATTTGAGCAAATAAGCAGAGGGTGGAGTTATGGTAAATTTGTACAATTTCTTTTTTCAGTAGCCTTTTCAAATTTAATTATTTTCAGGGGAGGGGGAAGGTGGGTCAAACGAATATTGATTAAAATTATTATTTTATTTGTTTTTTAAAAAGCATCTTAGGATTAAATTTTTGTTATTTATTTTGCATGTCTTTTTAAAAAAAATAGGGCATCTATGGTTCCGTAATTTTTTAGGTGGGGGGGGGGTCAAAAGCATATTTATTTTGATTGTCTTTTGAAAAAATTGGTGAGGGGGCGTTAACAACGAAGTCAACGGGAGCATAGGGGTAGTCGTCGACTCCTGCGTCGATACACCTTTCTAGTTCACATTCTACTTTGATTCTTCCATATCTCATACATACATGTATCCCACCCATCACCAATGTATGGGGGGGGGGGGATATCCTCCCCTTGTTGGCAAAGAAAATAAAAATATATTCTATATTTTGCTGTCATTTCAGTTGAAAAATACCATTTTGGGCACTAGAAATTAAAAAATCTGATTTTTTTCTCCTGGGGGAGAACCCCCAGACCCCTTACCCATTTTCGACCCCCCCCCTTCTCAAACATTTCTGGCGGAAACCCTGATTTATCAAATGCTTTACAATTTAGATAATCTTGGTATAAATTGGAACCGACATGATCACATTCCTTATAAATAAATGATGGAAGTCCTGCATTTGTAATGTAAATGCTATTCTACCTATCTTTCACACAGGTTTGAAATGCCATATAACATATGGTGTGAAGGATGCAATAAACCTATTGGTATGGGTGTCCGATACAATGCAGAAAAATCTAAGGTTGGCATGTATTATACTACTCCGATATACAAATTTAGGATGAAGTGCCATTTGTGTGATAATTACATGGAGATAAAGACTGATCCTGCTGTGAGTAGTAATTATTTTTTACATTGAAATAGATTTTGAATTTCTCAAATTAAAAAAATCATTGCACTTTATCAAAACCAACCCTCATTTTTTTAAACTGTGTTGGTTCTTATTTTAATTTATTATATACAATTTATTAATTTATTATATAAGTTATTATATACATAGTATCCAACTCAAGTATAGAGGTAAGAAAATTTACAGTTTCATCCTGAAAACTGGCTCTGCACATGGGCCATGAGAAGTATATTGTGTTTTGGAGATGGGTATCCCCGAATACATGTAGCCACAACTCTCACTGGGTAATGTTCCCTTGATGAGATTTTATTAGAAAAGATTTAATCCCAAAATTGTTAAAGAATTACTGACCCAATTTTATCACTGGTAGATAATATTTAGTAAAGCCAATGTACACAAGTAATTCTCATCATTATAACTTATAAGCAAAAAAAATCAAACATCTATTGTAGATTATTTTTAAAACCAGTGTTGTTGTTAGAGAACTTGGAAGATGTGTGACACAATAATTTGTACCAATAGCCATGATAGCTGGGGAGTGAATGATAATATTTTGAGCAGAATATGGCTCAACCTTTAAGTGTTGCATCAGGACTACCTTGAGTGTTGGGAATGTGCTGCCAATCAAATTCTGCTTTGTGACTACTCTCACTGACCATGTTGACATAAAAACACATAAAAACTCTATAAACATGATAAACAACTATGGTATATATCTGCAAATATTGCACCTAAAATGGTCCAAACGCTAATCTGTTAATTAAATTAATATAATATTACATAATTTCTAATCAAATGTACCTTTCAATAATGGTTAGGCAAGTGAATGTACATAGATTTTCTCAGTTAAAAAACCTTTTGCTATGTGATCCAGGTTTCTATTGTTTTCATATAAAGGATATTATCTTCAAAGTGTGACAGCATTTTCTCAGGCAGCTTATTAGTCATCACTTGTTGACATTTTTTTGAACTTTCAATAGAAACTCTATGATGACTAACCATTAGCATGTCAGGATAGTAAAAGTGTTTGATCATAATTATTAATGATCATTGATTAACAACATTAGTAAAACACAGCACGGTGATGTTCTAATTTTATTCAGTATGCTGATAACATACTTTCAATTACTAAATAAATGTATACAGTGTACCATATTGAGTTTTATTGCTTATTTTGACAATGTACATTTTATTTCTCAGAACCATGATTATGTGATCATTAGTGGAGCAAGGCGCAAGGAACAAAGGTGGGATCCCAAGGAAAATGAACAAATTGTTCCTGAAGGTATGTTAAATAGTTTATCAACTTATCACAAACAATATGCTAATGTCAAACTGTTTGTATCCTTAGTTATCGCCTCACCTTTTTTATCACAATCCATAATATTATTCTCCAAAGCTATACAGTTAAGATAACATTTTAGTTTAGACAGTATCTGTAATATGAATACAAAATAAATTTGTTGGTCACAGGCGAAACAATCCTAACTCCAAAATGGTAGTTTTGAGTAAATTTTTTAAACAACATAAACAAAATGAATTTGGCACAGAACAAGTCCTAATCTGTGTCAGTTTTTGTGTTGAAGTATCAATTTATCATCATTGTTTAAAATTCAAAAGCAACTTACACAAAATTACCATTTTATATTTAGGATTGTTTCTCCTGTGACGGACGAGCAGTAGATAATCAGATCTATACTTTTCCAGGACAGTATGACCTAAATGTTCGGTCATTGATGAATTCGGTCAGCATGGAGTCCTATCAGAAATACATTTCTAACATTATAAAAGTTGATTGGTTGAACCAGACTACCATTGGGTCATAGGTGTACATGTACACTGTAATACAATGCTTGGACTAATGTTTTAATAGTTGATGATAATACAATATTTTGTGTAGAATATCTGAATATCTGGGAGCACTCAACAGATAGAGCATATCACAGGGTAGGCCCCACTATAGCGAAACCTATTGACTTTTTTTATGCAGCATGAAAAATCTTTTTGATATATATAATGTGATCTAAAGATGTAACATTTATTGATTTACAGCCACTTTAAATAATTAATTAATTTGTTTTGAGGGACTGTGACTCAGTTTTGTGTGTTAGAAAACATATAGGTCACCACCCCCCCATCACCCCCCCCCCCCTCCCCAGAAAAAATGTTTTTATATTCACCAAAATTTCGGTATTAGTCTACCTATATATTACTTTCCTGCTTGACTTTATATTAGACCTGCTGTCAATTCATAACCTGGTTCATATAAATTTCAGCTCACTGCACATAAAACATACAGATTTACTACAACATATGTTTTGTTTGACATGGGAGTTCATATCATACATATATATTTACAGCACATTCTGTATTCTTCTATTTCAAAGAGTGTCTGTAAGCAGATCGTAAGCATTTTACAGCTCATCTCTCTGATGTCATGGGCTTCGTGTCATCTGCTTGTGTCATGCTTTGTACACTGTACATTGCTGTAGACTGTTTACATGGTGATTGCAGTACATGGCATGACAAATGATGTGGTATAAATTATAATCCTTTTTTGTTTAGACCGTTATGTGTGAGTATTCTTGTCACATTCCATATGTCATGGAGTGTCTGTTTTGAACATAATTTTAATTGATAGCATTTAGCCATAATAATTCTTCCATATAACCACCATGATAACATATATTTAATATATATATATATATGTGTGTGTTTCACACCATTTGGACCGCATGTACATCTATTACATTAATTAAAAATGAATTGTTTGCCCCTCTGTCACTATCTTTGACATTTCGCTGCTTGACTATTAACATTAATCAGGGCCTACTTCACACTGCTCTGCAGTTACATAAACAATGACTTGTTAGTAAACTTTGAAATACATTTTCTCGCAAAAGAAGACTATTGTTAAACTCATTTATAGTGATTTGGATACATCTAAAACATCAAGTTTAAATTTCCACTTGTCAAGCCCATTGTTTATTGAGTCAATGAAGAATTTTAACTTGAATTTACCCACAGATAAGGCTACACAAAAAAAGCTGTCACTGGATGCAATGTACAAACTAGAACATGGCTTTGATGACAAAGAAAAAAGTGCAACAGCTTTTCCAGGCATAAAGCATTTGGAAATGAGACAAGCAGTATACAAAGATGATTACATGCTAAACAAGTTGGCAAGGAAACAATTTCAGGTAGAGATTATTTCATTCATGTAATACTGCTTACTATTCTCAAAGTTGCTGGAAAATATATATACGTAGTATCAATAATATGGTAGTATTGATCTCATTTTATTTCATATATTATAATTTTGTTGTTTGTAAAATTTAATAATTTGTCTTTACTGTGATGTAACTCACAGTGAATGAGAATGTAATGAAATTTGTGGGTCTGTAAAGAGTTCTAATGTTATCTGTTCCCGTGACCCTTTCAGCTCGGGGACCGTCTGTAGACGGCATATTCTGACGTATAGAAACGATCCTCGCACTGAAAGAATTAAAATATTTACAATGAGCATAGACCCACTGACCCATTACATATGTATTCAAATAAAGCAGAAGGAGCTAACTAAGACATTTAAGATGATTTCAAGTTGAAAAAAACCATATGGTCTCCATGGTTTATACAAAATTATTTCAGTGTAAATTGCTGTTACAGACCGAGAAAAAAGCCATAAAAGTTACTGCAGATGAGGACAAAGCATTATTGGCAAAATCGTCGCTTGATCTACATTTAGTTGAAGAGCATAGTGATGATCTTAGACTTGCAAAACTCATTAAATATGAAGCTGTTAAATGTAAGTTATTAATTGTTCTTTGAATAATCTATGCATAGTATCAGAAATGTATTATGCATTTCTAATTATGTGAATCTCAAATCACCTTGAAAGGATTCTCATGGGTATTCCTGATTCGAGGCCATTTATTTTGAAAACAATTGGACAACGACTTGCAGTACCTGGACACATTTTCATAGGGTTGTTAAATATTCTTAGCCGATGAACATTTGATTAGCATACTACACATGATCATGATGATGTATATGAAAAATAACTTTGAAAATTGTATTTATCATTTGTATATTTTTCCCAATAAGCTTTAATGGCCTAAGCAGAATAGATTTATAGTAACATGGATATTTATGTCATAGATTCAGTATTATTAGTATTAATCAGATAAAACATGTGCATATTTTCAGCTTTTGATGAAAGACAGAAAATGAAAAGAAAAGAGATAGAAAAGCGACCTATTTTCAACACAAACTCATCTCATTTTAACCCCACTTCTACAAGTACTATAAGCAGTGGCTCTAGCACGCCCTCTCCACAACTCACTCGGAATAATCTATGTTTTAAAAAAGGAAGTAATAAAACTGATTCTTTCTCTACATTATCTTTTGATAAGTTTGTCAAAAGAAAAATTACAGATATGGATGACAGTCTTAATGCAGCTGATAAATCCACTTGTGACATTGCAGAAACACAGGCACTGAATAACACATGTCCGTCAGAATGTACTAAAAGTCCGGAAGGTTTAAATACATTAATATCTTCATATGACTCATCAAGTAGCGATGAAAACACTTAAGATTATCACCTTTATATCAGTTACATCATGTGTATAGTACTGTGTCACTAATAGCTTGATTTAGACACTATCTCTGTTTTTTATCCATCTTGTTCTGTTTTATTGGTATTACACCTGTTTTAGGGTCAAAACAAATTTAATCTATGACTTGGAAGTTTTTCCCCATCACTTGAGTTTGAATCATATCCAGGGGAGTGAGAGTACATAAGAGGGGTCAATGACGTTGATTAATCAATGTTGTGTACCCAGTGAGCCAGCACTCTCAACAGCTACTGAGGTGTCGCTTGCAATAGACATTACATGCACATGGGTACTTCAAGCAGCTTGATGCCTGTGCGACTCGTTTTAATGGCACGTGACCTGTGTGAACTGATGTCAGAATTATATTGTAGGCTTTGTTACTTGTTGGCCAATTAGTGTCGGGAAATACAAAATAATATAGTAACGGTCCATTATTCAGTATAGTGCCCACATCTATAGTATGTTTATAGTGTATCACAGATTGGCAATGTAAAAAATCATTTTTATATATATATGCCAATAGATATTAAGTTTATAATACAGCAATAGGTTTAATCAAGGGCTCAATATTTTGGATGTCAACAGTTATACTTGCAAGGGTGTAAGTTTGTTTTATGTGTTAATGATTTTAAAGATATTGTTTAAGAGAATGTCAAATGTGTTATTTGTTAGTATTCAAGACTTCAATTCTCAGGTGTACAGAAATCTACACTTTTTAAAAGTTTGAAACCGCAAAACCCTTATAAATATAAATCTATCATTAAAGTTCATCACCGGCACCCAAAACTTACAAGTGAGGAAAAATACTTATATTTGTAGAATTTGAATCAAAATACATGTCAATCCAGCAAATTACCTTCTCATTTGCTCTTCAAATTGTATTGTTTGAAAGACAAATAAAAAGGCTGAGAACGGCTCTAGACGTGATAAGCCCTTTAAGCTCTCCCGATGCATTAATGCATCATTTTATCCCTGAAAACAGACCTAATTTTTCTACAACAAAGGGTTTTAGAATGAAAATTTCAATGAAAATGGCTTACCAATACATGGTACAAGGAATAATTTGTCTGGTGTAGCGGTGCAGTTTGCTACGCAATTTTGGGCAAATGCTACACAATAATATGTTGGTGTAGCAGTTCTTCATATGGAGAATAGTAGCTTGACACATGCCAGTATGCCAAACTGCTACACAATTTTTCTGAAGCAAATTATTCCCTGTGGTAATTTTCGTTAATTTTTCACTTCAGATCATCTTCATCCACTACAAGTCGAGAATTGCGACAGCAATTCACGGCTTGTAGTGGATGAAGATGACAATGGTAAATTCAGGCTTGAAAGGGTTAAAGGGTTATCATAGAAGGTTAGTAGGATATACTTAATTATAGAATGAAGGTCAATATCTTATCGTATTGGTTTGCAGTTTGCTCAAAATAAGCACAAGACTTATTTTTTCAAAACAAGGTTTATGTTGTTAAGATCATCATTTGGCAGAGTAGGTAAGCTGCTAAGAAGGTGTAGTTATATATGGATGTTTTAAATGTACGAAGATCAGTTGTGGGAACTACATGCATGTAAATGTATACAGCACAGCAGAAAAAACATTCTGCCTGCAAAAAAAATTATGACAAAAATTGTTGTATGATAAATCTGCATAGTATAGTAATAATGTATAAATTTCTTGTCTAATTGGCAACTTTCCAATTACCAGGTCAGTGGGATATTAATTCCCACCAAAATCATAGCGTTAGTTTTCAGAATGTTCTAGATGCTGCCAAAGCTGAACACTGAGTGGATCTGGCAACGTGTCAACACCTGAGTTTGGTACGTTGCGATTATTCAGAGACGCTGCCAATATCCCCAATGTTTGAACTTGGTGAGAGAGCTGAAGCCGAATTTATGAAACACTACATTGAAGCTCTCGTGTGTAATGATAGCACACATAGAGCGTAGCACATTTGCTAATAAAATTGTTATTTATTATTTATATATCATTTGTTATTGTCACTTTTTACAACATAAATCAAATAACCGTTCTATACCCAAAAGTGTTTGATTGCTTCTACTGATAAACAAGAGCTTGGTATTAATAGTCCAGGAACACAAGATTTTGGTGTTAAGTACATTTGTAACAAGCTGATTTTTTCATTTTGGACAAATCAATCCATGTTATGACCTCAAAAGGTTTTCTGATATCAACTTGTTCATTGGGTCATTGACATCCTCAGAATTTACTTTTTTACATGTATATATGTACATGTATGTTATCTGTATCTGTATGTTACGTGGCAGTATGCACTATTGTGCTATCGCGCCACGGGTGTTTTCACACCGAATTGTGGATTTTTTGGGGTCTCGCTGGATGGGAACTGTGCCTATGTCCATTGAGGTTTTTTCACGTCCAACTCTAGCACGCATGTCCTAGTCTAGAGGGTGCACATGGGTCCTCGAAATTATGGATTCTTCCCAGCTCACTTTTTACCCATTTTTTTGACACGCTATTCGCTTTATATAAGGGAAAAGAGATATAAATATAGATAAAAATAGATATACATTTTTAGGTTAGTTTTTTTACACCATGTATAAGCTGAAATCCTCTGTTTGGACCCTAAGAACAGGCGATTCGCCGCTCGTTTGATTCGTTTTTCAACCCATGTGCACCCTCAGTTTATGAAGCACCTAGTACTGGCAGTCCCAGGCGGTCACCCATCCAATTATGGACCGGGCCCAGCGTTGCTTAACTTCAGTGATATAACCAACACCGATGAGCTAACGCCGTATTCGGTATAACTTTATAAAGACTAGAAAAGGAGTTCCCAAACTCAGAGGCCCGGCTTTAGTCTGTTTGAGTGCTTAAGACAAAAAATGGCCTAATATTTTGTAAACATAGCTGTATTGGTTTTCCTCATGGGCCAGAATCCTAAATGTTCAGGATATAATTATTGAAAGAATCAACGAGACAAGTATATTTTCAACGTATAGGCCTATTTCTTCCACCACCATCGCTGATAAATCAGTGTACGCGTCTATTAAACGATGTCCAATTCATTTCATTTTTTTTAGAAGGCGAATTATGTCGAACGCCAGATGTTTTCGATAGGCTTTACATCTGGAGGACATAGCTAGCATTTTGTTTTTCTTATATCATTGTTTTCAAACCATGCCAACACCGCCACGGCTTTGTGGCAAAAAGCATTGTTCTGCTGAAACACAAATGGGTGTACCCTGATGACATCTGACACAGTGACCTCCATTTTTAAATGTAATAGTTCTAATACCATCAAAAGTTTATGACTACTGAAAATGGTCTAGTTTATATAGGCACTTGAAATATTCTTCTCAATTCCATGGCATCCGAGTTTTTTGGCAGGCAGCGCGAGTGTCGTTTTTACACAGCTGGATGTGGAAACAAAATGGCGGTCAGTATGACGGGGCCTACGGCGAAGTAAATGAGTTAGGCGGCCCAGTTATACCGAGTAAAATGTGTGTTGCTGGTCCCTAAACATTTGCTGCCTCCAGAAAATTTCCATCCATTTAATTCTTAAATTCGATTTCAAATTTGTTTGAAATTGCTTGCGCCTGTGCATTAAGATTCCTCACGGATTTGGGAAATTTTAATTTTGAATAAGTTATGACCTAATTAAGACCTCATTAGGGCACTCCATTCACAAAAAATGTTTTTCTCTCAATTCGTAACCGATTTAAATTCTGTTTGTTTGTTTGTTTGAAAAAGCTTCTGCCTGTGCATTAAACATCCTCACGGATTTGAGAAATTGTAATTATTAATTAACTTATGACCTAATGAGGGCACTCAGTCCACAATTCACAAGAAATGCTTCTCCTCCCTCAATTCTTAAACGTTTGGATTGTTTGAAAGAGCTCGTGCCTGTGCAATAAATACACTAACTGATTTCAGAAATTTCAATTATTAATTAAATTAAAACCTAATTAGGACACTCTGTTCACAATAAATGCATCTCCTCCATCGATTCTTATCCGATTTCAATTTGTTTAGTTTATTTGAAAGAGCTCGTGCATGTGCATAAAACTGCCTCACGGATTGCAAAAAAATGTAGTTCGTAATCAACTTGCCCTGGTTAAATTAGGCCCACACCCAGGCTGAAATCATAAAAAAATCGGTGATTTTATTTTGGGTTCCTAATATGACCATATGATGTAAACATGTTCATAGACTAGAACTGCAAACGTTTTTATCCCCCCGCCCGTAGGGGAGGGGGATTTTAGTCGCGCCAGTATTCTGTCTGGCGTCCGGCGTCACGTTTTCTTGTGAGCGCAAAAACTACTGGTCAATTTGTGTGAAATTTCAACATGACAGTCCTAGCAACATGGGGATGTGCATGTGATTTTTTAGAGATGCTACAAAAATTCAAAATGGCCCCAGAGGTCAACCCTACATTTTTTTGTGGGCGCAAAAACTCTAAAACTTAAAGTCAGAAATTATTCAAATTATACTATCACATTCCCCATGATATGGAGATGTGCAGGTGACGTTTTCAAGGTTTTACTGAAATTCAAAATGTCCGCCACAGATCAACTTTGATGCTGTTACACGCATGGCTCCCCTGTAACCATATGACGAAATTTTCAATCCAGATTCAATGGCATTTCTCATACGTGTATCCTCTTTTTCTAAGTAGGCCTACGGGCTCAGGTGTTCCACCACATAGCTCCCAACATAACTGCAGAGTAAAACACAGGTATTTGAAATCTTTTTTGGTAATATTTTTCACTGATAACATTTTTGTGATAATTTAAGTTTCCACAGCAACCAGCTTCTGTCCCACACAGTTCTATGTCCTTTTCGTTATGTTTTCGTTCGTCCAGCATCTTGTTCTGTTATTGTTTTGTTTTCAATAAGAATGGCCCCAGACAAATAGCAATGATGTTTTTACTTCTTCTATTACTGTTGCACATCTCACTCTTAAAAGAGTCGTGTCAGTGGTATTTATTTGTAATGGTTTCGCGCCATGGTTTCCCCCGATGGTTTCATGAATGCGTTGTGCATGTAACGTTAGTGACATGCACATGACATGCTTGACACAGTTTTAGGTTACGTTGTCGTGTGAAATCGTTCACTCAAAATCTTCAATGATGATTCGTACTGAGCTCGTTACACATGCACAGTGCCGAATTAAGTCACAGAACATCTAGTCTTATTCGCGACACAAATTGGTACGATATTGTTATTGTGGCAGCCGTGGCACAAACTATTCGTGCATTTGTGAAAGCACCATTATTATGTATATTATCTTATCCCGATAACACTATTTTAATAAAAGTTACTTTAAAAGTTGTGAAGTGCAAACAGTGAAGAAACTAATTTCATAAGATATTCAAAACTTATACACGTTTTGTGTAATTTTTTGAAAAACTGTTTTGTTTCAGGTGTTTTGAACGCGGTTTGCTCGATTTCAATTGGAAACTTCCTTGAAAACCACGAAATTGTACCTATTTCTCATAATATTTGCAGACTAGACGGGATAGTATAAGCCTACATAGCGTCACCATTTTACTCAAATATCAACAATTTTATCCAATGCTGGTTAACTCTTGATCCACCGTCTGCGACGTTGGGTCAACAGTAAACCATTAAACACGTCGGCTGAATAGTTAAAAGTCAGCAGACAACGAGTCAACGTGTTTGCTTGGCGAGTTGGACTTTGGACAGTTCTTGGTTCTACCTGATCCTGTGTATATCATACTGACACATACAACTACACACCTGCACGACTGACCGACTTTCATGTTTCATATCGTTTGTTTTATCTCTCTTGGATGTACTTGGTTCAAGCAAACTTCGTGAAAAAGGCAAGTTTTTTGCTATTAAAATTACATAGCACTGCCTCATACGTATGTGATGATCTGGATTTAGAATATATTTAGAATTAGGCTGTATGCAATATTTAATGCATGCACAGATGTAGGCATCATGCAATAATGTAGAAGACAATTTATTAATTATTGTTTTTTAAAACACATCAGTAGAACATAGTAAAAGTCGTTTCCAGAATTTGTCATTTAAATATTTCTTACGCTGAGATCATTAAAAAATGGGGAACTTAACAGATATAGTGGTAACGTTATTCATCAGCGATGTTGTTGCAATGTAGGCATACGTATATATATCATGCAGGGTTTGAGCTCGACAACCAGCTTCAATTAGCAGACGGTGATTACGAGCAAATAACGGTCAAGGAGGCTCCCCACAACATTCAATCTTTAAGAGTGAGCGGGTAAGAAACATTTTGTTTCTTTGATACTTGAAGGCCAGAGTGAGGTTCGAGCCCACAATCTCGGACTTTCCAAGCAGGCAGCTTTAACCACTGCACTGGGGGCCCGCTCTGTGGTTGTAAAAAAAGATATTTAAGATATTGATAACTCTCAGAAGTTATTTATGAGCGACTGAAAATAGTTTAAAATGTGTCTCAGCGTCGCGAAAATCCTTATTTATCTGTATTGTTCGGGATTTACAATCCCAATCGCTACTTATTTGAATAATGGGTAATGTATTATGACTGAGGTTCTCTGTAACCTTTAACCTATTTAAACTCGCACGCAATCTATTCAAAATCGCTTAAAAAAGCTACAGCGGTAGGCCTATACCTCAATAAATGAGGATTATTGTGTCCAAAAGTCGATCAGTGTAAAATTCAATGACTTAATAATAATAAAAGTAGCAGGATCCGCATAGTAATTAGTCTATATATGTAAAGATAATGGCAATCTATGTATGTTATGAGATATTGTATAATTCTGTTATTTGCCTATGCGTAGTATGTGGCATGAGACCACGTGAGCAATGTATACGGTGTGAGTTCATATTATGATTTTATTTTTGCAGGTCCACAACAATGGTTGTTCGGTGAGTAGTCGGCTTAACTTTTAGCCATGTTCATCATTTCATTATTAACATATTGTTCTGTTTTGTTTTGTTGGGCTAATGCCTGTGAAGTTTCCGAAGCGTTGATTCAATATTTAAATATTTTGCTTTCTGAAAACGTGTACATATTTATTTGAATGCAAATATCACAAGAATTCACACACACGTTGTATTAATATTGCTGTGTTATTAATTAACTACTGCTAACCTTTTCTTGGATGCATAGTCATTGATAGTAGGCTACTATTTGAAATTATATTGTTGGTCTTTCAATATACTAATTTTGAAGTAATTTCTATCATTCTAACCATCAGTATTAATGCTACTTCATTGGGATAGTCCTCTCCAGGGCTATAGTGACTTTTTTTTTACTTATTTATTGTTTGCTAGGATTTTTTTTTAAAACCTGTCAGAACTAAACCGAAAATATATATTTATGAACTTAGATTCCAAATACTTTCAGTACTTGTAGCATAAAAATCTGTTAAAAAAAAATATTAGGATCCTCAGATGAAATTACCAGTGACTAATATAGAAGGGGTTACACCTTCACCCTAACGGCCCACTTTTTTCAAATTTATCATTTTTACCAGGCGGGTCAATTTATTTTTTCGGGCCTCGAACTCCTTCTCTGAAATGCTATATCCGCTTTTAGATCCATTAATAAGTAAAACTTTGTCATTAGTAATATTAATATACTTTATGTTATATATCACGCGGGAATAAATCAGCGGATTAAAGTCAGCAGGTTATCTGATTATATTTTATACCGCTGTTTTAGATTTGAGCATTTTTGGCCTATGTACGTGCTATTGCTGATACCTATGGCCTTTTCCCTAATGCTGATGGGATTGATCTCTATATGGATGGTAAGCATGCCGCTACGAGAGCGTGTGCCACCGGAATATTCACTGCACGTCATGTACGAACAACCCAAGACTGGAAAAGGTGGTGGATCTGGGACATACGCAGGCTCTCCTTATGGCTTTACTAAGGCGGCAGCCATCAGCACAGCCTATCCTTCTAAACAGGACTACAGTAAATCTTCTGGACTTGATATGCAAGATTCAGCTTTCAGCAGAAGTTATCACCAGGATCCGTCTGGATATAGCAATCCTGCGTTTGATCGCAGCACAGCTAGCGCAGGAGCATACTCAGAAAAATCCAGAGTCATATAATCGATACATATTACTATTCTCACTCTTCAACAAAATAACTAGCCAGAGACTGTGACTCTTAGTACGGTAGCCTAACATTCACTAGTAACGTAATTATTTGTAAAATAATCAATGATATGAGCGATACCAATGCTTCAATTAATCAATTTGTCAGATCACTAAAACCAGTCTGATGAAAATAAACAACGTTAGCCCATGCCACTTCTGGTGATTGCTGTACCATATAAATCTGCAGTTTATTTGCATATGTCGTATATATAATAGTTATGAATAATGTTAACCGATATCACGTCATAATTTGTACATTGCCAACATGTGATTTGAAATAAACTTTTTTATTTTACACCGTGTTTCAATTTTGGAACATGTAAAAAATAGTCAGAATGAGAGAAAATTATCCCAGTGAGCTCCTTAAAAAAAGATCTTGTCTATATCACCAATGGTAATCTGTATAATGATTTATTATAGATGAAAGGGCCGACACATACAATTCCGTTTAATATACTAATTTAATAATTAGTTCATTGGCTAATATGCTATGATGTTGCTCCATTCTTGCGCTTTTCGTATCAGTCTGTCCAACAGGGATCGAAATATATATGTGTTTTATTTTTACTAATAGCTGAGTCTTCTAATAGTGCTCTTATTATTTTAATCAAACCTCCCTTGTTTTGTATCATATGGTGTAAGATTTACAGAGCATAGTACCATAGGTAGCACTCTTAAGCCTTTGAACAGTTCGAACCCAATACCTTTGAGTTTTAAATCACAACCTTATCGAATGAACCATATACACTGATATAGTGGCCGACACTTGAACTAACTAAATAACCTAATAATAATATTGTTCCATAACTGTTTAAAAAAAATCAGTGTTATTAAATTCTTAGAATTAGTCAAATAAGTATTTCTAGTGTCACGCAGGCCTGAACGCATGAATTTATAGGAGCAGATCAGAAAAGACTAACCAGTTATATGCGGTTACCGATATACAGCTTGTGTCAAAATAATAGTTGTGAACGAACATTTGTCGGGAGGCGGGTTGTCCCCAGGAGGGTAGACCTACTGCATACAGCGCGTCCTCTTGGGTTACATGGGTAGCGACGGGCCACTCAGACCTGCAGGACACGAAAATATAAAATGTGACACAGATGTGAACACGCAGTCTGACATGTGTCTGCGACAAATGTTCGTTCACAACTGAGTCCCGTGACCTGCTGCACAAAGAAATTGGTGATGGCTTTACCTGGTGACCAAATGGCTGAACGCAACAAAAAGGGTTTTGACAACCCACCTGGTGAACCATGGTTTAATCATGTTAATTGCCTCTTTACATAATTATATAATATTCATTATGGGCTTTGGCAACCATTTCGGATTTGATTTATAGGACATCTGGTGATTTAAAATCCACCAAGGAAAAACTCATTACAGCTGATGCAAGGTTAGGCAAAAAAAAACAGATTTTGCCGGCCGTCGACTAGGTGCGATCTTACCGACTCGGCTCCGTTTTGAAAAACGTTTCTAGTGAAATAATCTAGTTGCTAAAATGGTGACTCTGCATTGATCATTCCTGTAAACCTTTTTTTAGCAGAAATGGCTTCTATGTGCCCTTGAGACCGAAATTTAGCTTAGCTGCTAGACATGCAACATTGAGCATTTTCATGAATTCAAGATGGCGGCCGCGGTCATCTCGGATATAGGGTGATTAACAACTTTTGACTTGTGTGACACACATTATTGATATATGTGATACATTGACATTTAGGTCCCTACCTTAAAAACAATGCGTGGAAAATAATAACTAATAGGTACAGTTGCTAACCGTGCAACATTGAACATTTTCAGGAATCCAATATGGCAGCCGTGGCCATCTTGGACATAGGGCCATTAGCTAAGGTCATTTATCACATTTATTGTACAATAAAAACAACGTGTCTTGCTTAAATATGAAATGACGGTCATATATTTCATTAATTTAGGTCAAGCATTGGCCGATTTTAGAAGTGATAAAGTAGATTTGTATTTGAAATTGCGCAAAACGTAATAACAGAATTAAATAATAGGTACAGGTAACGTTGAAAAAAACTCAAAATGGTACAGTGAAATATTTGTGAAAATTAAATGACACTGGAAGGTAGCCTAAACAAAATGCTGTGTTTGATCTGCAATTTGCTTCGCAAAATGCTGAAGTTATTAATATCATCCAAATACCTATACTTTCAGTCTAGGTAGCCTACTAATCACCAAGTCCATCGTCAGTAACTACACTAATCTCATCAATGTATTATTTATTGTAATCTAGGACTTTGCAAGTGACATGATTAAAACAGATAATACCTCTTTCACATTAATTTGTTTGCAATAAATGGTTTGTTCAAAATAAATCAGATCTGTTACAGCTACAGCGTAATTTACTGCACAATACACCAAACAGCATCTGACAATGACTGAAGAACAATTTTTGAAGTCAATGTGGCTGGTGTAACAGTGAGGTCGTTCACATACCAGCCAATATTCATTAATAATTTTCTAAGCAGCTATATGACTGATCTGCTCTCATCAACAACACCATCTCAGATAAATGAAATGAACAGGGTTTCAAGCCACATTTGTGCACAGGTAGGTTAAACTGGGCCAGCAGAACATCCCGCGGATGGTGAGATAAATAAGATGACACTGCCCTCCAGACACATAATTCTTTCCAGGAAGTCAGCTTTAACCATTGCACCAGGGCCCCAGTAATGTAAGCAGACTTTGTATGTCATGATCCAGTATCTTGAGTGCAAAAAGCTTGCCTGTACCTTTTTATACCTTTGCTGAATCATCACTAAGAGAGCAAATTGTTTAAGCATCATCTGCAACAGCTGATAGAATAGAGTACTTAGAACAGTGCGATGTCTTTTTAACAATAACTGTATATCGATTTATGTTCATCGATGTTCTTTGTCAAATGAAAATGTTGGCTAATAGTTGATTTTAGTTTGAAGCTTTATGAAGGATAGCATGTCGGCAGCAATGACATTAGGCTACATGGCCTCAACAGGATTCTTCTAGCTCTTCCTATGCTCTCGTGATTTTAGACCCAAGGTTTTTCCTCATATTTGTCAAATTACAGTTTTCACTGACTATTAGCTGTATAAAGATATTCTGTATCTCCTGCAGCTTGCTTGCTTACATTATAAAATATGTGCCCTCCATCAATTACCAATACATCTGGGACAATTGATTTGTTTTCATTATGACATCACAATGTCACTAAGAGACATCCCTCACTTTCTTAAACTGTCATCGATTACGTTTTTGGTGCAGGACATCAGAATTATGGATGTTGCATTAGCTGGTAGAGACAAGAAATCATTCCTGAAGCAGCCAAAAAGATGTATTTGTGATGAACATGTAATTCAGCACTTAGATGGTGGGACTGCAGTGCTAGGAGATTAGTTTGGCGAGTAAACTTAAATTAAAATTGGAAATTATTTTTGGTGGTTCTTAGTTACGCAATAAAGTCCGTATAAGCTCTGAGGGCATTTGTCCAGATGTTCCAGTAGCGATGCCAAATAATGACTTCAAACGCTGCAACATTATATGCCTTAATCAGGGTAGGCCCCTACATAATAATAGAACCCCAAAATATCATTTCCAGACGATGAAGGATGAGGTTCTCCCGGGGTTCATTGATTTGTATTAGACAGGCATCCTGGTACAATTGAAGGTAATAATGCCTTTGGATGCTGTGTAAATCCCATGACAATGACATTGGTTATATTCAGGTAGCTTTTGATCTTGATGGTAGTCAGGCAGATTGCACAAAACAAACCTTAAGTCACAGACTTTTAAAATACAAATAACTTTGTCATTGTACTATATAATGTTCAATGAAAGTTTTAATTAGCTCATAACTGCGATATAAGTGTCTGCCCAACCCAAGACTAGTCTAGTTTCGGCTGTTGTACAATGAGGTTGGCTCATTATGAAGCTCCTTGTTATTTTAGTTCTATAATAACTTAATTAAAGGAAGGCAGCAGGGGCGGATTTTACACTCCTATCATATTTGTGCCCTTGTAACCTGGAAGTTTCTGTGATCTATGAGCATGAACACATATCATAGCATGCATGTTGCTCCGAGATGCATGACTATATTTAGGCCTAGCTGCGTGTGTTACTGTAACTGTCCCAATGATGCAAGGCCAGGTCTGGATCACCACCCAGTCTATAGTGTAGGAGGAGAAGGACGGGCAAGACGAGACATTGGGCAAGCCTGGCTATTCACATTATAATTTTTTATTGTGAACAATATTGTGTTATAATACATAGTGGAGAGGTGGGTATAATGGGCATCTTAAGGCTTATCAATTTGACATAAAGTTCAATGATCAATCAACAATGATCAATTTGTCGTCTGCTAGCTCTAGAGCTCTAGTCAAGGTTGCCAAGTATAATAAAATCAACAAAATACCACGTTCGACTAATCTCTCGCAATTGTTGAGGCTGTATACCAATAATTCTAAAAATACAATTTTGTCAAAAAATTACCCTCCATGTGGACATGGTTGTTAATATACCCTATATTTGTCCAAATTGTATTATCGTCAGTTAAAATGTAGACTATAATTAGCTTATGAAAGTATTTTTTACATAGACTATTATTAAGCATTGAACTTATTTCTAATCTAAATCTTTTATTTTATATGTATCTTAATTTTAATGGCTCTAAAGACCACCACTCCCTTGAAATGAAATGAATGGGGTTTCCCGCGATCTCCAACTTTTCAAGCAGGAAGCTTTAACAACTGCACAAGGGCCCCGCCCGACCATTGATTTGAACAATAACTGGAAAAATAAATACAAACTACCATTATATTGCTAAATTGGACATCTAAAATGGTAGGCCTATATTGGGAACACTGTGAAGCTGGGTAATAATCATTTGATATTTGTTATCACTTCGAAAAAAAACAGTGATCGACTGGAGCTGTTGAATAAAGTCAAAACAATGCCCGACGGCCAGTATGGGTCACAGCCTAGATTTATCATAGACTAACGTTACCTTATACAGTTATAACGTTTGCACATAATACCTATAAAAGGTATTGAAATGCCTGATTGGGTAACATTTGAAAATAAGTGCTCATCTATGTAGCTGTTGGCTCTAATTACAAAAGTGTCTTCCTGAATGACCATATATCAAGGACCCTCTCAAATGGATTTACTGTTAAATGTTGTACATGTTCATTACATCATGACAATTGATGAACAGGCAATTTTGGACAAATTTGCGAGTTAGAATCCGTAATGAAAAATGAACCGAACTTTGCTTTCAATAAATTAAGTATGTTATTATGCACACACACGTACATAAAGGTTGGAATCAATGGGGAGACTAGGATTTTTTTTCAACTTATGTTTTGTTATTATTGTATAGAATTATTGGAATATTATCTATAGTGATAAAAATTACGTGGAACCTCCTATTTTACAAAAAGGTTCTGGCGGTGGGGGGATGGGGGGGGGTGGGCATATCCCTTGACCCCCTAATTGCACCGCGCTTATCGCACAGCGTGACAGTGTGACCCTGTCAAACTTTTTTCTGGATCCGCCCCTGGGCAGCGAGTCTAGAAAGTTCAGTGATGAGGCATGTTTACCTCGGGACAGCACATCAAGAGTCCATGGGGTGGGCGTCAATCGCTGTTGAGGAGGAATCATAGGCGCAGGTCGATCAGAGCAGGAATTGTTGGCATAAATTATTGTCACTCACGTCTGGCGTGCGAGTGGGCAGATCGTTATCAGGTTATAGGTGGCTTATTTGAGAGGCGTGTTTTCTGCTGCGGCTGAACATTTACCTTATTACTGTATACTCGCCGTCAAATTAACCAGGATCGCATGATTTTCAGCAATTTCTCCGTCAATTCTGAACCGATTTTCTTGAAATTTTGCAAAGGCCATTTTCTATTCAAATCCTAATAGCGGTAAAAATTTCGCAAAATTATATTTAATATTACAAAAGTTAGACCATTTGACCATTAAAATTCTAGAATTAGTTTAATGGGTTTATAGAGGGACGTCGTAGTTTCAATTTATTACATGTCAAATGGTCTAACTTTTGAAATACAATATATAATTTTACGAAATTTTCAGGGATTTTAGGATTCTGCTGATATATGATTGTTACCAAATTTCACGAAAATCGGTTGACAATTGACCGAGAAATCGACGAAAAACATGCGATCCTGGTTAATCACTTTTAATGTTGGTGATAGGCTCACGTGGTCGTGCCCCTTGTCCGTTTGAGAGGCAAATTGTCATCATACGGTCTGCGACATCACGTTTTCCTTTAGCCTGAACACTGATATTGCCAATAGGGCCTATGTAATCACAGGGCCAGTGGTCAGGCTAGTTTTCCTTTTGAGTAAAGACAACTTTTGTTCAGTCTTGTAGTCCTATAGTACGCCCAGGGTCACTAGAATCTATACCGAAGTTCTTGGTGTTGCTAGAATAATTTGGGTAGTTGTCGCAAAGTGTACCGAAAGCCCCATTAATCAGGGATACCCTAAAACAAGTTCCCAAGTTCCGGGAACTTCAAGTTCCGAGTTTCAAGTTCCGAGAACTTCAAGTTCCGAAATTCCAAAATAATTGAAAAAATATAGGGCCTATTAAAACTTTATTTTCAAAAATCGTTTTTATTCGGAAAAACAGTTTGGTACCCAATATTAATTTTAAGTGCTGTAGCCCAAAGTTAGTTTTTCACATATTTATATATAGGGGCCTAGGCCTACAGGTATGAAAGAAAATTTACAGTAGAACAGCAAATGTAGGCCCCTATTAGACCTATACAAAATCTAAAATGAAGAGTATTAGGCCTACAATATGATATTTTCCCAGATATAGGCCTAGTATATTCGAGTTCGAGTGGTGGTGGCAGACGATAGAACAGCATTATTAAATGATTACTAGTATTGTGTCTTTGTCGTGTTTGATGGGATATATACATTATTTAATATCCTGTAGCCCCCCCCCCCCCCCACCACAATTAACAAGCATCTCGACCCGTGAGAAAATTATGACATGTGACAGTACTTAATAGGCCTAACAGTGAAAACAGTATCGATGATATTTTAAGGACCAACGTTGAGACTACATGGATTCCTGAAAATTGTCATCTGCGAGGTGTGATTTGTAGGCCTAGACGGGGCATGTTTAATATAATAGTCTTTAAACTTGAAAAACAATTGGGCCTACTAAAATCAACTCTTCTGTGGATGGCTGCTTAATATCAGCTGTAAATCTCCCACCAAACAGACATTGACCCGATCTTGGATTAATGCTGCTGTAAGGTCGAAGATCATTGTTGGGCAAACTTTACCTCAACTTTGGGTCAACGTCGGGCCTACACAGAACACATAGAGACCTAATTCGTCATTTGAACATAACAATGAGTGTGCGCCGTCTAGAAAACCACATCTATTTTTTATTCCATTCGTACGCGCAGCTTGGCAATACCATAATGCGTGGAAAGGCAAAAGACAGTACCTAAAATGTTTTTTGTTGAAATAGGAAAAACCTTTTTTTTGTTAACTTTTTTATTTCGGAACTTGAAGTCCCCGGAGCTTGAAAATTGGCAACTTGAAGTTCCCGGAACTTGGGAACTTCGGAACTTGTTTAAGGGTATCCCCATTAATCAGTAAATTCTCGTATTTAATATTTTGTACATGCATACATGTCCGAAAGTAAATCTCGTCATTATATCTCGTTTAACTGGTAAATACATGAAATAGCTGTAAATGCGCAACACAAAATAATTTTTTTTTTACGCGATTCTAGTCTATGAATATGTTGACATATTATGGACATAGTCTATTAAGAAGCCAAAATACAAAATCATTATTTTGGTTTAAAGGGACATGCCTGGAGGTCTAAAATCATAAAAAAATCGGTGATTTTATTTTGGCTTCTTAAAGGGACTGGCCCAGGCTTAAATCATAAAAAAACGATGATTTTATTTTGGGTTCCTAATATGACCATATGATGTAAACATGTACATAGACCCAAAGTCAAGTGATCAACCAGGATCGCATGTTTTTCGTTGATTTCTCTGTCAATTGTCAACCGATTTTCATGAAATTTGGTAACAAACATATTTTAACAGAATCCTATTAGCCTAGAATCCTAATTTCGTAGTATTATATGGTGACTATCCTATGTTCAGAAGGTTCTATGTTCAGAAGGTTCTATGTTCAGAAAATATTTGTTCAAAAGGTTCTATGCTCAGAAGGTTCTATATTCAGAAGGTCCTATGTTCAGAAGGTCCTATGTTCAGAAGGTTCTATATTTAGAAGGTTCTATGTGCAGAAGGTCCTATGTTCAGAAAAAAATTGTTCAAAAGTCCTATATTCAGAAGGTTCTATGTTCAGAAGGCCCTATATTCAGATATGTTTAGAAGGTCCTATATTCAGAAAAGCCTTTGTTTTATGTTGGAACAAACTTACTTGTTGGTATTAAACTGCAATGCAAGATAATAAATCACAGCATTTCATTTTAGATCATTTGATCAAATATCAGATGAGCTTTTGTCATGCTGCTTTGTCCGTCTTCATCCGTCCACAATTTTCCAAAATCGCCATTGCACCTCAAATTAGCAAAACACAAAATGGCAGCAAAATGTAAATAAACCCCCGTATTTTCGCACATGAAAGCATGATCGTTTCTGGAAGGTTTTTATTATATAATTTTTTTATAGTGTCTTTGTAAAGAAATAACCCTTATTTGACCTTAAATAAAAGTCCGTTGTTTTTTTATATATTTACTGTTACTATGAGTATACCGCTAAATATGTTGACGATAATATGATTTATTTGTGTTAACTTAGTGGACCAGAAATAAAAGTAAATGTAAATTAAACATTTTTTTTTTATTTGTGGTTCGAAATTGCTTAATTTTTTTATTTTGAATGTTTTGGGGGCCAAAAAAAAACATTTCTGATGTTCAAGGTTCATCCTGACCTATAGTTTATCGTAAAATACAAGATGGACGTCATTTTATATAATTATTTACTAATAAAATAATGACGTAATTTAAATACTAAAGGGTTTTGTCAAGTTAAAAAAAAATCAAAAATCCGAGAAAACTGTTTCGAATGCCCCTTTTAACCAAATTTGTTGTATTGCGTAATTTATTTTTTAGTTTTCCATTAAACAAATGTTGTTTATGATATTATATTTTACGTGCATAAAAACAGTTTTTATTTGTGTGTTGGCGGTAGCCATTTTGAACTTGAAGGTCAAATATAGGTCATTTTGATTGAAAAACATGAGACATAAATTTATCATTTCTCAATAATCAGAAACTAGAAATCGTACAATAATATGTAACAAAAATATAAAACAGATGTGGTTTTAGCAGCCATTTTTTTGCTTATTTGAAGGTGAATGACACAAAAGATATACTGTTAACCGACATATTCGAATTCAGCACAACAAAATTATATAAAAACAAGCGGAAAAAATAATTTGCACTCAACTTAAATGTCGAGGAGCAAAGTTCGATGTTTTCAAAAAAGGCTGCAATGTTATATTCTCACATTGAAACATATATAGGCCTATGCCATGTACAAATCTAAATACCAGTCAGTTTTAAGCAAATACACATCTGGGTTGAGAAAACATAAGATATAGATATGGCCAATAATTATGTTTTAATAAATCGTTTCCATTGACCATGTTAACTAGCTTCTTCTGTTGTCGATTTTTATTATTTTGTAATGAAAAAACATATTTCAACGTATCTGTAGCGATAACCCTTTAATGTACTGCATCATGCATCATTAGAACTGAAATTTAATTAATTTTTATATGGTATATTGCATGTGTAGATTGGTAAAATAGAATAGCAACGACAGACGTTTGCGTAACCCTACCCTTAATTGTAAACAGATTTAAGGGTAAATAAGGGGGTCTAAATATTAAGTTCATGCCTATTTTTCTGCCGTTAACATCTCATTTAATGTTTTCGACATATCAAGGTTTAAAAAAAAGTTGGTGTGGGTGAGATGTGAGGGGGGGGGGGGGGGGTGCACGTAGGGTGGTTGTAGCCCATGCCCTATTAGAACGTGTCAGTTGTACTGTCAAACGCTTGTGGAAAACGTTCGCACATATTTCATAAAAAAAACGTATAAAAAGACATCAGTAAACAACGCTACGGCCAACGTCTTTGACACATGGTTACGTTCACACTTTTTTGTTTTCTATTTACTCACCTTGTATGCATGCGCTAACAGTTGTGTGCTATATCTGTATATCAACTATATAATATCCGTATTTAGAACATGGTGCAACTCACACAATCCCCTGGCAGGTACATATAGTTATTGATTTATTTTTTTATGATTTTTTATGAATAATTTTTTAAAATTTAGAAATAACAATGTTTTATAAAAGTTACCAACTAGCATAAAAAGTGTCTAATGTCTGATCATCTTGCTCCAGTTAAACAATAGTAATGACGGTAAGCGTGTTTATACAATTTTAGTTGCCTTTGTCCGTATGTCTCAGAGGTAAACTGATCCAAGTCAAAATGTCCCTATCTAAACTGATGGGCTTTGATCACTTTAGGCCTACTATTGAAGAAAAGTTTCAATTTCGAAAGTGAAAAAATATAGGCCTATATGTTGCTGACTAATTCTCGAAATATTGAACTTATGGCTTAAAGGTAGCCTATTTTAGTATATTATTTCCTATATGTTTAACGTTCCCAAAAAAAACATGAAGAGCAAAAAATTGAATTTCGGACTTGGATCACTTTACCTGTGAGCCATTCAAATAATCACCCACACTTTCTAAACATAGGACCTTCTGAACAAATATTTCTGAACATAGGACCCTCTGAACATAGAACCTTCTGAACATAGGACCTTCTGAACATAGGACCTTCTGAATCTAGAACCTTCTGAACATAGGACCTTCTGAACAAAGGACCTTCTGAACATAGAACCTTCTGAACATAGGACCTTCTGAACATAGGACCTTCTGAACATAGAGCTGTAACCGTATTTCGTATTTCAAAAGTTAGACCATTTGACATGTAATAAATTGAAATTACGACGTCCCTCTATAAACCCATTAAACTAATTCTAGAATTTTATTACATGTCAAATGGTCTAACTTTTGAAATATTCATTATAATTTTGCGAAATTTTTACCGCTGTTAGGATTTGAATAGAAAATGGCCTTTGCAAAGAAAATCGGTTCAGAATTGACGGAGAAATCGCCGAAAAAAATGCGATCCTGGTTAATTTGACGGCGAGTATAGAACTGCTAATTTTTATAATTTTTATGCTGCACATTCACCAGTTAGGCTAGATATAGAGACGAAATTCCTGATTTCTAATTATTGACAACCATGGCAAAAATAGGAAATGCGGGAATTTCGTCTCTATATCTAGCCTAGCTGGTAGCAGTTCTAGTCTATGTACATGTTTACTTGACGGGGTAGCTTGAAAACGTGTTCTACATGTTTAAAATCGTTGCTGATATGTGTTAATCACAATACAAGTACAAATATTTTAATCCGTCGAAAACCGACGCGTACATACTTAAATATCTACAGCGTAGATATCTGCTACATTTTTTCATGATGAAATGCCTCGGCTGGTTTCCCTGTCGTATTCTGGTCATTTTGATAAGTCATGTGATATGGTTTACATGAAAACATAATTTTATGTATGACGCTTAGGGGCGGACCATTTAATACCGGGAGGGGGGGGGGGTATGGTTTTTCTTCCTAATCAAATTTTTTTTTTCCTTCCAACAAGAAAACAAAACATTTTTTTTCTCCCTGAGCAAAAACAAACAATTTTTTTCCTGAGATGTCACAGACAAACATTTTTTTTCCAGGAGATGTTTTTAAGATCCCTTCAACTGCGAAACGGGCATGCGTGGGATGGTCATGTGTAGGCCTACAGTAGCCGATGGAGTACAGGTTGACAGCATTAATGTCAGCAACTAAACTGATTACAAGATACTACTCAAACAAGACATCGCCCCAATGCTGTTTTAATGTTAGACCAACGTCTGCGACGCTGGCCCAACGTTGAACCAACATTGGCAGAGTGCACAAATGTTTAAGAAAAAGCTGTCCTGTCAATACACATTATTGGGGCAGCTGTTTCACAATCCCCGCAGTAATAAAGTCACCCAGCTAAGAGCCAGAGCTATTAAAGAGTTTTGGGGGAATTAGATGTCATAGATAGATGTCACTCAAGTATATGGACTTGCTATGATCTGGACACTTGCTCTTTTTATGACATAGGGTCTAGGCCTACCCGCGGGCAATTTTGCATTCTGGGGGACCCATGTCCTGCAAGCTTTAACAGTTGACTAGACCTTTAATCTTATAAATTAAAAGGCAGGTGTTATTTCCCATGCTCATTCCAGTGTGCCGGTATAATACCTATATGCATTAGACGTTTGACCGAGCGGAACGAGGGAATTTTTGCCTTTCTTTGGCAGTTTCCGACAGATTTGGAAAGATCTGTTGGCTGCCAACAATCAATTTTTTTCCTATACATTAATGAACAAATTATTTTTTTCCCACACTCTATGGAGCAAACTATTTTTTTTGGCCAATTTCGTAATCAATTTATTTTTTTACGAAAAAACCATACCCCCCCCCCCCCCCCTGGTATTAAATGGTCGGCCCCTTAGCGGTAATTAGGTGTAACTCACGGTAGGTGGGTTTGAGATGCTCTGACAGATTCATCCAAGAATTTGAAAAAAATGTAAACACCCAGGAATGGTTGTAGGAGATACCAAACAAGAAGACAATCCGTGTCTGAAAAATCCCTCTGGGGGAGGGGGGGGGGGGTGGGTCTACAGTGGGCCCATAGACTAATATGGTCATATTATTAAGCTAAAATAAAATCACCGATTTTTTTATGATTTCAGACCTGGGCATGTCCTTGTCGCTTTAAATATGTTATTATATTTTTTTTGTGAATTAGCCTACATATTGTGTCTATTTTATAACACCAGCAAATCATGCCTTATTCTATAACTACACACTTATCATATTTGATTGTAATTCGGAATAATATATTAGGCGTGTGCCTCAGGACGTCGGATAGATGTATACAGTAGGCATGGTAGGGGGGCTGTGTTTAAAAGTTGAGTGCGCCAAAAACACAGTGTGTCAGTTTTGTGTGTCAATTAAATGCGACAATGCGTCGAAGACAGAAAGTTATCAGACTTGGCACCTTTTTTATACAGGGTCTGCCCACTGGACAAACGACGTTGTTACGACGTTAAATCAACGTCATTGATGTTGATTCAACATCGCAACAATGTCGTGTGCCCGGTGGGTGGTAGCCTAATATCCAAGACTGTATTTTTACTATTAGGCATAGCCGAGTAAACACGGCCCTGGGCGAGCGCAGCGAGCCACGTAGGCCGGTCAGCGTAGCTGTGGTCAGCGCCATGTTAGGCCTACATATATCAGCCTACCTGCCTACTGGAGGGATAACACAATGCATAATAATACCCACATGTTTTCATAGTCTGATATTAACTGATCACCATTCTAACATGTCAGTATATTCTTGGGCACCATGAAACTTCTAATATGACGTCACAAGACTAGAGAGTGCAAATGACTCTGCAAAGGTTTATTAAATTATTGTGACGTCACTAATATTATAAATTATAACATTTCTTGTAAGTTGACAGCATTCATGCTGGACTGTTGCCTAGAAATGCTAGATCCGAGACTTGGATAATTCTTGGAAGGTATCTGAACTAGCTGGCCTTTCAGTGGCGGATCCAAATCCTGAAAAGGAGAGAAGAGGCAAAATCGGTTAGTTCTTCACGACCCACACCCTCGAATTCGACTCCCAGTCCGAGGGGGTTCACGTTACTTGGACCAAAGAACTTGGACATTCAAGCTCCTCGCTATAGATCTAGGCCTACTTCAAGAATAAAGTTTCCGAAACGTGGGAACTTGTTTTAGGGGTGGCCTATCCCCATTATTTTAACCTTTCAAGTCTGTGCACATAAGGTCTCACCACCCCAAATGCCAGTCCCATTGAAACACATGTAAACTGCCTCAATTCCGCAGGCCGATTTCACCATTTTTCACCCTATTAGATATTTAGTGTGACATATCAGGATAAAGCTTGAGATGTCCTTGTTCGAAAACAGGCCCGCTATGGGTATGGTTACCAGACAGATTTTGAGCTACGCCCCCTAGAGTGTAAAAAAGTCAATACTGTTAAAATTGGGCTATAATCCGTGCTCTCTTTCACAGAACAGACACACATCATTTTAACCCACTGTATCCCTGCGAGGTTATCATGAAACAGTTATTTCTGATATCCTTGACAAAGAAGATAACGTGGGCTTATTAAATATTCACACAATTATTACTTCTTTGTATTTTATTTTGTTTCAATAGAGGTTGGAACAGCCGCATTAAAAATATTTTGTGTGATGATTCCATCATTAGTAGACACCTCCCCGGATTTCGGCTTATTTAGGGTGGTGAGACCATATGTAGAGATATAATTTTCTTTGATTATTTTATTTCGGCCTGGTATGATGCTTGAAGGTGTTCTGAACAATATAGTTTTTGAATTAGGCAAATATATTGAAAACTGTTGCCCTCGGAGCCCTTTGAATAATTATTGATATCATGAAAATCGGCCTGGTTTCCTTGAAAGTCGCATTGAATAAAACAGTTAAATGAAGTGGCTATTCCCGCCTCTATTTCGTCACACAAAGTCGTCATGGTTACCTTGTATTTCGAAAATTGTTGTTGAAATATGCCACACATATTAGAATGGACTGCTATTAGTAGCATCCATACTTAAATTCACCATTTTTTCTTTTTATTTGGGCCCATATGACAATCAAACTACCAACCAGGCATTTCATCTATGACTTATATCACCAAAACACGGCCTCTTCTGGTCTTTTCTAGACATGGTTATCACATTTATTCACCAATTATATACTTTCTAATCAAAACTATTACACTTAGATTGTTACAGCAATGATAAAACTCAATAAAATATAGATATCAAGCTGCAGATTTTTTATCAAGCAGCTCGAATATGTCAAGAAAGGACCAGAACACACAAACCCCTTGTGTCTACTGATGGTCTCACCACCCCAAATGCCAGTCCCATTGAAACACATGTAAACTGCCTCAATTCCGCAGGCCGATTTCACCATTTTTCACCCTATTAGATATTTAGTGTGACATATCAGGATAAAGCTTGAGATGTCCTTGTTCGAAAACAGGCCCGCTATGGGTATGGTTACCAGACAGATTTTGAGCTACGCCCCCTAGAGTGTAAAAAAGTCAATACTGTTAAAATTGGGCTATAATCCGTGCTCTCTTTCACAGAACAGACACACATCATTTTAACCCACTGTATCCCTGCGAGGTTATCATGAAACAGTTATTTCTGATATCCTTGACAAAGAAGATAACGTGGGCTTATTAAATATTCACACAATTATTACTTCTTTGTATTTTATTTTGTTTCAATAGAGGTTGGAACAGCCGCATTAAAAATATTTTGTGTGATGATTCCATCATTAGTAGACACCTCCCCGGATTTCGGCTTATTTAGGGTGGTGAGACCATAATGTATTACTGCCTAGTCTAGGCCTATAGCCTAACGTTATGCATATACAGCATCGTTGGGAAGTCGAGATGGGCTCGTCTCGGCACAAGTCAATTAAGCTTTCAAAATAATTGTGTTTCGCAGGAAACGAATGGTTTTAGCCTTTAGGCCTACTCAACTAGTCTACAGGCTCATTTCTGGTTCAAGTAGACTTTGTAGTCTAGAGTAGAGGGGTCTAGTCTAAGTTAAAAATTCCGGGAATTTGAAGTTCCTGGATCTTGGGAACTTCGGAACTTATTCTCGGTGTCCAGTGTTTATTGACTTAGTCTAAAACAGGGTTTGTTGTATTATATCCGAGGGGCGGGGGGGGGGGGGGAGGTTTGGGGTAGATCTTTAAAATAATTTTGTTTCGCCAGGAAACGAATTCATTTCTGGTTTAACTTTAATTTCGTTATTTGAAATTCCGGGTGCTTGAAGCTCCGGGAACATGAAGTTTAAAAAAATTTGTTTCGCCAGGAAAAGAATAAATGGCCCAGCTGTTCATTTCTGGTTTAACTGTAATTTTAACAAATTATGCAGGGGCCTATGTTATTTGAAATTCCGGGAACTTGAAGTTCCGGGAACTTGGGAATTTGAAGTTCCTGGGGCCTGTTTCAGGTTCTTAAGTGCACTGAAACAATTAGTGCACTTAAACCTAGTAAGTGCATTTTTATTTTTAAGTGCACTTAGAATTTGCGTTTCAGTTGCATGCACTTAAAATCGCTAGTGCACTAAGGGAATTTTAAGTGCAGTTCAAGTTAACAATCATTAGTAGTTACTGAATTAGTAGTTACTGAATTATTTCACAAAGCTATCGGATTTTTAAATCCTGATGTGCGAGTCCTCCACTAAAATGGGGAAATATTACAAAAAAATTCTATAGGCCCATGTCTTGGCCTAGGTAGTCGACTATAGTCTAGCCTTTAGGCGGCCTAAACATTAGGCCTATGGAGTCTACATATTTAGACCCTATATAACCTTGAAACCTAAAACTTACATTAATTTGGCCTAGACTACACATTTACTTTACTGAAAAATACAGACTTTGAATAGATTATATTCTAGTTATTAAAAAAAAAGCGCAGTAGACTATAACTAGACCTCTAGATTATCTTATAGGGGGCCTACAAAAGCCTAGTCTATGACTACCTAGGCTACCATTTTTTATAAGGTGACAGTGTAGTAGACCTAATAGTCCTAGCTAGGCCTATAATATATGCCTAACCTATTATAGTCATTAGAGTGAACGTTGGTGGACGAAAAAGTAGGCTATCCCTGGCCTAGGTCTAGAACACCAACAATTGAAAAGTGCAGACAATTCTCAAGACACCCCAATTTCAATGTAGGCCTACAGTAGACCTATGAAACTTAAAAGCACAATTTATTATCCATTTGTGAGTCTGCATGTACAGACCTACATCTGCCAAGGCTAATGTGTTATGTTTATAAAGTCTCGTCCCCGCAAAACATAAATGGTCACTTAGTAGGCCTATCATTTATCGTCTGTGATGTCTGTGAATTCAAGAATCAGAATTTTTTTCTCGAGTAAGCGTGTCCTTAAGTGTGCATACGAGTGCACTTACGGATAAGTGTGAAAATTAAAGTGTTAAATATAAACTGAAACTCAACTCGGTTAGTGCACTTGCGGATTAGTGCACTAACTAAAAAAGATCTAGTGCACTAGCATTTTAAGTGCAAAACTGCACTTAAAATAAGTTAAAGTGGGCGACTGAAACAGGCCCCTGGAACTTGGAAACTTCAGAACTCACTCTCGGTGTCCAGTGTTCGTTGACTTATATTTTTTAGTCTAAAACAAAGTTTGTTATATTCTTAAATGGTGACTGCCCTATGTCATGTAGGCCTATGTTCAGAAGGTTCCATGTTCGGAAGGTTCTATGTTCAGAAAATATTTGGTCAAAAGGTCCTATGTTCAGAAGGTCCTATGTTCAGAAGGTCCTATATTCAGAAGGTTCTATGTTCAGAAGGTCCTATGTTCAGAAAAAATGGCCAAAAGGTCATATATTCAGAAGGTTCTATGCTCAGAAGGTCCTATATTGAGATATATTCAGAAGGTCCTATATTCAGAAAATTCTTTGTTTTATGTAGGAACAAACTTACATCTTCCAGTTTCAGGTAAATTATATAAATATTACAATGCAAGATATCAAATCACAGGCTCTCATTTTAGCTCACTCGGTCAAAGACAAGTCAAAGGTCAGATGAGCTTTTGTCATGGCGCGTTGTCCGTCGTCTGTCCGTCCATTAATCGCGATTGGGACAATCAACATAGGCCTAGTGAACAGCCACAAACCAGGAGTGATCACAGTAGCCGAGAAGGATATAGTCATCGCAATTCAGGAATATGAACCACTGTAGATCTGGTAATTTTCGCGTGTTCAAATTTTCGCGAATTTCTGATTCTTAGACTTTTCACGAAGTTTAGAATTCGTGAATTTTCATTTTCTTTTTTACCTCCGGTGGAAAACAAGCTTTTTTTTTGGCGATCAACGTCCGACAATTTTTTTTTTGTTTTGTTGAAGAATTTTTTTGTCATATGCTTTCCCTATTATGTACGTTACCATTTGTTGTTTTTTGTGGTCAACAAATTTTTCTCAATTTCGACAACAAACTTTTTTTTTCTGCCCACATTTTCAACAAATTTTTTCTTCTGACTTTTGTGGCGACAAACTATTTTTTTCAATTTAATCTAGCCCCCCCCCCCCCCAGATATCAAATGGTGCGTCCCTTAAAACCTCACGAATATTCCCAGATCTACATTATGTCTGAAGTCAAATCCAACTAAACCCGGTGCTCGCGTGAACTTGTCATAATATTATAGCCTGGACATGTAGAAAGTCCAAACCAAAACAGCTGCAATTACAAAGATGAGCTACGATGACTTTTTTCAGTTTCTTAGTTTTAGTCTTTAGTCACCCGTAGGCCCTACTTTCTAAACATATGACCTTCTGAACAAATAGTTCTGAGCATAGGACCTTCTGAACATAGAACCTTCTGAACAAAGGACCTTCTGAACATATAACCTTCTGAACATAGGACCTTCTGAACAGACAACCTTCTGAACATAGAGCTGTAACCTTTATGCGCGGGAGGGGGGACATGGGATTATATATCTTTAACCCTTTCAGGTCTATCATGACGGGTATACCAGGCGAGGCGAGGACGGTGGCCCGAGTCCAAATTACTGAAAAGCCTACATTTCTGAAAACTTTCAGTGATGAAAAAGAAAAAATCTGAAAAGACAGACGAGGCAGCCGCCTCGTCCCTCATGCTGGCTACGGGCCTGTATACCCGTCATCGATTTGTGCAACTATCATTGCGGGTGCCTTCAATACACACTCGAACAGTTATCCGCGTAATAAGTATAGCCGGAGACGTCACAATTCAGACAATATTATTTTCACAAACATTACCTTCCGGATAGTTTCCTACAGCGGCTTCAAGGACGCACAGTAAATTATGACGTCATAAACTAAATAGAACATTGCTAACTATATAGGCAGCGCTTTTATATATTTCAACATTTGGTCCAGTACGGCTCATGTCATAATGGTTGGAGCTGAAAGGGTTAATATAATTTTGTTTCGCCAGGAAACAAAGCAATTACTTGAAGGCTAAAATCATCAAAAAACTTATTAATGTTGGCTTCTTAATATGACCTTATTTACGATTTCTTATTTCGGCCATGCATGTCTCTATTCGTCTCTATATATATCTCGCTTAACTTGTCAACGTGCAGCACACAAATTAAAAACACTTGCAGTTTTAGTCTATGGACATGTTTGCATCATAGACTATGGTCATATTAAGAAACCAAAATAAAATTACCGATTTTTTTATGATTTTAGCCTGATTGTGTCGCTTTACTTTTTTATTTCTGTTCAATTAAGAAATTTTAACAAATTATGCTATTGGATATTCCAGGAAATTGCGAACTTGAAGTTCCGGGAGCTTGGGAACTCACTCTCGGGTGTCCCCCCATATAGGGGCATACTATGGGCCTACGGTAGGCCTACTAGGCCTTTTATAAATTTGTGTTTGTAAAAACATAGTTTTTAAAACATTTTTGAATTGAATTTTCCCTTCAAGATTAGGCCCTCTACCTTGAATCACCCAAATAATACTTTTTAAATGGATCGACCAGTCAACATCACATAATAAGAAGTAATAGATCTAGATATAGACTAGGCCTACACTATTTATTTGTTGAAAATTATGTTATTTAAAAATTTATATAATTAAATTATATTTTGGCTTGCGCCTTGAAATTGACCTCTTCAACTTGGAGATCATGACCTTCAATTACAAAATATAATATTATACAAGAAATGAATTATCAAGTCAAAGTCACACGAGAAAAGAGATAGTAGGCCTACACTTGTTCCTACCTTTATTTTTTAAAAATCATAGTTTGACCATATAATTGGGCTTATGACCTTCAATCAACCCCCTCCCCCCCCCCCCCCCCCCTTAGCGATAATTCCTCAAGGACGACGTGGCAGTTTTTTTATGCATATATACATACATGTATATATATCTATGAGGAGTCTCTTAGTTTTTTTAATGTTGATGATGGTATGGGTATGGGGGCCTACCCTTAAGGCCACTGTTTTTTTCTCTGTCTTAGATGAGCGCGCGCAGGAGATAAAAAAAAATTCCCAGCTATGTTTTTACTTTGCTTTTTTTCAGGTCAAAAGTTTCGCCCTAATTAACTTTTCTAAAAAAAGGCTCAATAATTTATTTTTCCTAAATGTTTTTTTACTGCCCTCCCTCATTAGATTTTGATTCTTTTCTGATCTAAAACAGATAAATAAAACACAGTGACCTAAGATACCATATCGATAATCAACAATATAACAAAACTTTATAGCATATATAGGCCCTATTCCAAGAAAAGGTCTTTATATATATAGGCCTATTCCAAGAAGAGGTCTAGTGGTAGTTCTACACGACTGTAGGCCTACATGTAGCCTAGGGGAAGGGCGGATTAGTTGAGCCACAGGGTGAGTTGATCAACCCCTTGCATTCCAACGGCTACATTTGGGATTTTGAGTTGACACCATCTGGCGATCAACTGTGACATTACCAGGGGCGGATCCAGGGTAGAAAAAGGGCAGGGTCACTAAAAGATAAAAAGGGCATACATGTAAAATAAAAAGCGAGCGCCGGAGGAGCGAGGAATTTTTTTGCCAATAAAATAGCAAATACACCATTTCTAGGCATCCAAGGGATAATCAATGGGAAAATAACTCACATTAATCAACTACCGGGTAATCTAATTATTATATACAAAAAAATATATTTTCTAGATTTCGAAAGAGACATTTAAAAATTAAAGGGGGGTCACGTGACCCCGGGAACCCCCTTCCCCCCTGGATCCGCCCCTGATTACCTCCACAGCCACGTAGTGAGCAGTGACCATTCGGCAGGTGGGGAGTTTTGTGGTTCGAAAATGCATTTTTCACTATAATTATTACAATTCCGATATTATGATACTTGCATCAATATTAAAGGGACTGGCCCAGGTCTAAAATCATTAAAAAATCGGTGATTTTATTTTGGCTTCTTAATATGACCATATGATGTAAACATGTCCATAGACTAGAACTGCAATTTTTTTTAATTTTTGTGCTGCGCATTCACCAGTTAGGCTAGATATAGTGACGAAATTCCCGTATTTCTTATTTTTGACATGGTTGTCAATAATTCGACATCATGAATTTCGTCTCTATATCTAGCCTAACTGGTGAATGCGCAGCACAAAAATTAAAAACTTTTGCAGTTCTAGTCTATGGACATGTTTACATCATATGGTCATATTAAGAAGCCGAAATAAAATCACCGTTTTTTTATGATTTTAGCCTGGGCTAGTCCCTTTAAGGAAGCAATATGGATTCTTACTATAGGCCTCATAGAGTTAGATATATAGTCAAATACATAGAGATGGATTATGTAGGCCTATTCATATGATCATGCCTAAAGGACGCTGTAGGCCTACACATTTTTGTCGTTGAAGCCATCAGCTAGGCCTACCATCTTTATTTTTAGCATATTTTTATTGTTAATTTTATGGTATGGTAATTACACATTACCCATACTAGCAAATGACCACTAAAAATGCACACCACAAACCCCTTTAGCTATTTAAAAAAAACTGTTTTGTATTCAATATTTTTTAGTATGGTCATTTGTCCTGACCGTAATATATATAACATAATATATGATATCTAACAGTGTATATTTATATAAATAAAAATGCAGTAGTTTATTTATAAGTGAATTTTATTGTTATACAATTCATCATACAAATGTAAAGATATAATAATCAAGGTAAAGGTGCCGGGGCTTTGGATGTCCTGGTAAAGTCTCTGCCATCCGGTTTGTTTCATAACAATTTGTGTATTTTCACGGTTATTGTTTCAAATAATTCTGTACTAGTTGTGGTTACTAACGAAATTTAATTTTTGATAAAAATTTATATCAAAATTTTGATCAGCATGTTTTGTTCTGTTGTAGTACCACTCTTCAAGACACCGATAAGCCACTGAATCTAATTCCAAACGAAATTTGTTGACAAACATGTGTTTGGCTTCAGTTAATCGAGGTAGGTCAGCCACACCCATATTACAGACAAACCTGACCCATTCGCCACCACACTTTTCTTCACCTTTCGCATCCATCCATACTTTGAAACGCGTATAACTCCATTTTAAATCAGGATCACCTATCAGGACAAAGATGCAAGAATGAGTCGTACATTCATTGTCTATCAACAATAACATAATTTTGTTAATTTACAGTTTCAATACATTTTCGGAATACGTCCGTTTATCTGAGGTATACTATATTATAGATGAAAGATGGAGAATTCCCGTGCATTGAGTATTACATTATTTTACGCTAGATTCACATACCTTTGTATGCCCCCGGCACTGCCAGGTGCGGATTGTGATTCAACGTCTGATAAAAATGCTCGTCTGGTACCCTGATGTCTCTCATCCATGCCAATAGGCTATGTGAGTTGTCGTTGTGTAGGACATAGTCAATAAATGCTCTACTTGCAGCAATGTGCGTGGATCCCTTGTAGATGACAAACCCTTTCGGGGATGGGTCTTTCAACTGATTAGTTTTCCAGAAGTGTTTTCTCCAGACATATTGTGTCCAATCAATGGGTCGACTTAAAAAAAATACCAATTGTTAAAAAATATAAAATGATGAAATTAATTAGTTTACAACTAATATAAAAAATAAACTGCTATACTGGTAAATAAATATTAAAATGGTTGATGATTTGTCATTTTTTAAAAAGTGATACTTAAACATGGTAAACACCACGAATTTTGTTGTTCTTCATCATGTGATGCAAAAATATATCACCAATTTCTTTATAGTAGCCTAATCGACAACATTAATCAATCAATTTAAAATAGACATGTGATTTAGGGTTGTGTCACTAAGGGGGCCACCATTAATTCTCCGGAAGGGGGGGGGGGAGCTAGAATTTTTGTCGAGGACAAATTCTTTATTTCAACCCGGCTCGGCGGCATGCTGAAATTTGTTTATTTCACACAGGGTCCGCCCGAAATTAATTATTTTCAAAAAAAACCCAGCCCCCCCTCTCGAGATTGAATGGTGGCTCCTAAAGATAGATGTAAAATATATAACATAAAAACTAACTGGTGTGCTGTGCCATCAATATCATTGGCACCATTATAAATTTGCAGAATCTGTACCAGTTCTCTGTTTGTCCTGAGAGGGAACTCTCGTCCCGTAAGGTTGATCAGGTATTTCCACTGCACACGATGTTCCCATAATAGATGCAAACACTTCATCTCTGCTTCAACCACAGAAATTTCTGCCCAATGAACACTGACAGGGTGCTCCACTATTTCTACATTTCCAAGACAGTTAGCAATGCCTTTCATGGCATAGTGTGTCATGACTGATGACTTATAATCCACGTGTATACAATATATATTGTGCGGTCGATAGATGGCACGCAGCAGCCGCTCTGCTTGCTCAGGTTCTTCGTGCAAAAGGATAGAGAAAGCTATTGGGAACCGCTCCTCCTCATGGGTCACTGTCTTGTTCATATAGCCATGCAATGAGCGGAAGTGGTCACAGTTTCTAGTAAGAAGCAGGTAGTCCTTCTCATAAAGAGCGTCAGGACGTCTGCACCATTGATATTGAGAGGCGTAGGTGATTTCTTCTGGATCGCCACGAAAGATGGCGTTGCAGTTTACAGGTCGCACTGTTGAGGGTGACTCTGGGATACCTGAATCTATGTACAGGTGCTGATTGACAGCTTCGTAACCTACTGGAGGACAGGCGTCTTTTGTAACAAGTTTGTAACTGGGCGGGCTGATCACTAGCCAACAAATTACAATTAGAACACAGCTCCATGAGTAAGTCAAATACTCTACTCGATGTAATAGTAATACGCGGGTATATAGCCACCCTAGTGTGCAGCGTGGCAGAACCCTGATGAGGTTCCTGAGTGTGCGGAGCCTTGGCATTACACAAATCCTCTGAAACCACACCATGTCTACCTACTAAGCATGCTAAGAAGTCACAAAAGCTATCACCCGTCATATCATAGCTGATCCTTTTCTCATTTTGTCACTATCCGAGATCTCTAACTAGCCTTACCCTACGGGCACGCAAAATTAACTTGACGTCAAGAGGGAACTCTGTAAAGACAAAAGCATATATATAAAATTGTACTGCAAGACATGAGCTACAACATAGGCTTAGCTATACAGGTATGTATCCAAGGGGGTTAGTCGGTCTCTGTAACGCTCTCCTGTTTTTTTTTATTCGTGTGATAAATTATCAGATCATGATATCGCACGTAACCTGGTAACATATAAAATGTAAAAAATGAAATTTTGGACGACCCTTCCCTTTGGGTGCGGAGGCTGTTATAGGCCTATACACAAAATCTAAATTTGCCTAGACCCTATGTAGAAGGCCAATGCTTGAAAACAGCGAAATTGTTCTGGAAGTTTGCAGCAGCTTACAAGCCATCCAGATTTGTCGGACACAACCTTGACATGGGGTTTTACCAACATGCCTAATGTAAAAATAGCATCGTAAAAGGCGATACCGGTAATAATATGGTGAACAATTAGGAGATATCTAAATTTTGACCTGTTACTAAATACTAAAAGGCCCTCTGCGTTGTTGAACATTATGGATTTCTCCGACCTTTTAAATTTAGTTCAAATAGGCCTACCCCACATGTTTTGAAGAATAACCACATACAGGTTCTTGTAACAGAAACAAATAAACAAAATTGCTCTACGGGAGCTATGGGGCCCTTCAACAATTACGTAACGCTTAGAGGGGGGAGGGGATTTTAAGGGATGTGCTACGAAGCGTAGTCAAAGTAACGTTAAAAAGCGTTACGAAGGGGGGAGGGGGGGTCAAAAATCGTCCAAAAAGCGTTACGTAATTGTTGAACGGCCCCTATGCCTCGCGTAGGGTGACTACGCGCTGCGTGCTCACTTTCACTTGCGATTAATATTGGAACAGCGGACATTATATTGCACATACTGACATAGCATAACTAAACAGTTAGTTATCAGGATACTGCTGCAGCAGGCCCGTACCCAGCATGAGGCAGACAAGGCAGTTGCCTCGTCTGTCTTCTCTCAGTTTTTTATTTTCGTCACTGACAAGTCTCAAAAATTTTTGGTTATCAGACCTTTTGGCTCGGCCACCGGGCCTCGCCTCGTCTGATTTCCGACCCTGGCTACGGGCCTGTGCAGTGCCTATATAATAGCCTGCCTAGGGGCCTACTACCACATCTGCATGTCACCTGGTCACGCAATATCCAAAGACCAGACGGGGCACCAGACGCAGTGACACTTCGGGCTGTGTGACCGGCAACATCGTCAGCTACCAAGGACGCGTAACTACTACATGTACTATGTAATATATAGTAGACTACCAGGCTACGTATTCCCAACATGGCTAACACTCTTTTTACACAATTTTAATTTGAGAGATATCTGATAAACGGTGTTTACTAAACGTTGGAATAATATTAGTTTTAGTTTAGCTCACTCACCTGACAGGTGCTCGCCCGATCAAAACAAAGACTCTGAATATGGGCTGTTAATATCAACACGACAGAATGATCACCAGGTGACGCTCGAGTTTTTCAACTTCGTAAATAAATTCTTATCATTCACACAGTTGTCCTTCACACACTGTCACAATGGCAGGGGTGGTGCAAATAGGCCTACATCGACTCAGTACTTGGGTACAAGTACATTAAAATGTTCAAATACAAGTATAGGGTTTTGCGAAATGTACTTGGGTACTACACAAGTACATTGCAAATGTAGCCTACTTGGGTACAATTACCAAGTAGGCCTACAAATGTAGGCCCTATAATATAACGCATAAAAATATACCGGTAAATGCATAAATTAAGAAACAAAGGTCATATTGAGTTGAATAACTTGTTTATTCATTGCATATTGTAGTATTGAATTATATTAACAGTCAATGTGAGATCAATATTGTTCATAATTCATTGCATATTGGTGTATTGATTGACATTCACAGTCAATTTGATCTCAATAAATAGTTGTGTATTGAATGATATTAGCAGTCAATATGAGCTCAATAAATTGTTTATCCATTGCATATTTGAGTATTGAATGCTATTATACAGTTATTCATTTCTGTGGATTACATCCGATGAATATACGTTTTTGAAACGTTGAATCGCTCTGTTGGCATCTCTCTGGTTAAAATACCTTGCCTTCAATACTAAAAAAATTCTCGACTGCAACAGATGATGCTGAGACAGTCTCTAACGCAGTACTCTAACGCAGAGGATCACTACTATGGTCTATTGTGGGTTGACTACAGCGGGCACGGCGCAATGGCCCAATGCTGGCTTATTGCTATGTAATCATCGACGCTGTTGACCCACAACTAAGACAACGTCTCGTGTTCGCTGAGTGCAGTACAGGGAGGTGTAAAAATCGCTCCCCTGTTTTTAATAACTGGGGTATGTCTGTTGACATTAAACATAATGACACATGTGTTGCGAAAAAAACATTTATTTCCTTTCAATGTCATAGTTATTAACTGTCATGATAGTGCTGTTTAATTGCATTTTAATTTGTTATGATGCATATTTTAACTACCCTGTACTTGTTTTAGTATATAATATTATTTGGTTATAAGCTTACATATCATGCATATTAATTTTCATGTGATTTTATGGAACCAATTGTCCTGTTGAACATATGTATACTGTTCATTTTTAATGACGCATATACTTGCCGTCGTGAAATAAAATATCAATTTATCTAGTTATTAACGAGGAATATTATTAAACTTAATGTGTTAGAATTCTTAATTTGCCAACAAAAACACCATTGGAAACCACATTTTCCACTCAATTAAACACATCAAATATGATATAATTCAGCAGAATATAATATTATTTAACTTTTTAAAAAATTAACTAGAATGAGACTGGTTGTGTGCGGAGGGTGCTACCCAGGTCATCCCAGAGGGAGGGGTTCAATCCCGGCTAAGTCAGACCCCCGACCAATGAGTTGTTTCGAGGGAATATGTCAATAATGTGTTTAGTGCTGAAATGGTTTGGTGTCATAAATTTAAATGATAAGAACAATTCAGCGTTTATATTTTCAGAATTATTGCCCATTTATTTGATCTTGAAGGGTATTTATTGTGGTTTGACACTTGAATATAATCATGATAATAGTTCGCCGCACTGAAAGTGTTAATGAAGGCGTGATTAGCGCAGCTGTTATCATGGTTATTACTCCCACATGCGCCCGGTCAATCTGACACTTCTAACCCTTCTAACTCTAAGATGTCCGCAATTATTATTTTATTTTTATTATGCGACGTGTTTGTAATCATTTAAGCACAACACTATATTTCCCAGACCAATTCAAATATAATTGCAATGCTTTCACAGAGCTCCAGATAATTTTTTGGTTTGAGGAGTATTTTACTCATTGAAATGAGTGATGAGGAGTGAAATATGATAAAAAAATAAACGAGCAGTATTTTTCATACAACAACATGATAGCTTTATTTACATCATTTTTTCTTACAGTCACATAGCTTTCTTCACGTAAAAAATACAACAATCATTTCATTTTTCTGGGTTTTTTTTTACTTTGATGGGTATTTTAATAGTTTTTATGAGTAATATTACTCCTCAGATTTTCTATCAATGAGTATTTTCTGTTTTTACATGCGTATTTTACTCATATACGCATGCTATCTGGAGCCCTGCTTTCAGGTTACAAAATTGATCGAGCTGTACTTTTCAAAACGTGAACATGGATGACCCTTAAAACTAGTGTTCTATAAGAGGTAATCGCACAAACAATGAAAGCTCCCCCTTTTCCAGCAGACACGAGACGTTAACCCAATATCGATTCAATATTGAGCCATCATCTGCAAAGCTGACCCACCAATAAACCAACACTGGGTTGACAAATCTCGTTTTTGACGGGTCAGGCTTGTGCATAGCTGTGTTAGATACCGATGGACGATAACCATTGCTGTTACGTCTGTGTGTTGTTTTAACAATTTTATCAGTACATCTATCTGGACGGCTCACCAGAAGTATGAATGAGAGATCAAAGGGACAAATGTTATAAAGCTCACCAAGAACAAGAATGTGTGATAACGCTTTACATTGATACATATAGATAAACTAAATTTGTTTTGCGTTCCAACAATTAAATTCTTTTAAAATTTAATTTATCTAAATTATTGCACTGAATAACTGAAAAAGTAAATTACAATAAAAAAAATGAGCAAAACGGATGTACTTGCAATGTACTTGTCTTCAAGTACCAAGTACTTCGTAATGTACTTGGGTACAAGTATAAGTACATTTTTGAAGCTCGAATACAAAGTACAAGCAAGTAAGAAATGTACTTAAGTACAGGTAAGTACAAGTACCGATGTACTTGGCCCCAACCCTGCACAATGCATCGACTGATTGACATTCACAACATAGTAAAACTTTTGTTATCTGATCAAATCTTATTTCTGTTAATATTTGAGATTTGGTGAGGTAATGATAATTTGGACATGTAGACCTAACCGGTGAGCATGGTTAGAAACACTCACCCGGTGGCGTCCGTCTCTCAACGCCCGCCGCCCCATTTTTACAAAAAATAAAAAGGTTCCGTAGTCAAAGATACATATTTAGCTTTATAGGCGTAATAGACTCTAATCTGATAATGTTGTATTAACTTTATATTATCATAGACCTAAATTCCCTGATATTATATAGGCCTAGTCCAGGGACTCTGTCAGCAAGGTGTGCCTTTTGGTAGGCCTATATAGCTTGCCTAACCTCACGAAATTTGGAACAGGGACTAGGCCTAGGAGAAGGAGGGTAAATTTGGGGCACTTTAGTTGTATCTTCTCTCAGCTCTATATTACTTCGTATAAATTGAAATAAATCAAGGAGAAAATATCAACAGACATCTATAGTAAGAAGAAAAAGGCAAAATTGAAATATCGACACCGAATACATAGATAATGGGAGTTAATAGGCCTACTTGTTTTTGAAATTTGTCCCTTATTACCCTCCATGGCGGGAAATATGGGACTAACATGAGTTTAAAAGTGTGGCAAGCAGGAACAAAGAAATTCTGTTTTCAACTATTGGGATTTCAAGGTAACTAGGCTCACATATATTTAAATTATCATGTGAAACTATAGCAACATAAAAAATACTGTTCATGTGCCATTTTCTAACAAAAGTGTCTCATATTACCCGCATATTTTCATTAAGAGATAGGCCCTACTGTTTTTTTGAAGTAAAAGTGCATAAAAGATAAATCATTCTGTAGTCTTGCATTCCCATTACGTCTGTCCCATATTACCCGTCTCTCCCCTACTTATAGGCCTAATACACTTTCTGATATTTTTCGGAGGGCGACAAAACTCCCAGCAAACGCAAAATCATTCTTGATTTGTCAAGTACAAATGTGATCAATATGACCGATTTCAAAATGTAAGCCGTGAAATTAATGCTGAAATGCATTATTAAGCAGCCCTCGCCGAGGCGGGCTGCTTACTGTATTCCACACGATCCGCCGCCGCCGCCGCAGTTATTTGTTTTCAAGATAGCTACTAATCTATCAACTTTTGCTTCCTCATACTTCACATAGCCATCACATACCACTGGGGAATTGTTTTGGTGATACTTTGACCCCATATCATCAACCTTTAATTAATATGGCCATTAACGACGAAATCCTCGTTAGCGCGTTTTCAGGAAAAAGGTTTTCATCAGATCTTCTTTTAATTTGGCAAATATGCTCAGATATGTCAGTCAATGACCTGATCAACTTTCGGGAGCAAACGATTTCAAAATGGCCACTTAGCGGCCATTTGACTTTTAGTAATTTTGTGATACTTACGTAACTCAAAAAAATGCAAAATAGCTGGACAAAATGTAATGTCTCACACATAGGCTACTCGGAAATCATGCATAATAGCTAAAGCGGTAGGCCTAATTTGAAATAAACTTATTAGGTAAGTTTGCTGATCTATATCAAATTTAAAATGGCCGACTGGGGATAATAGAGGGCTGCTTTCGTGTTCGTTTCCTAACAGTTCTTTCTAGTTGAACATGGCTTACCATAGTAATATATCATAAACACGGTTTTGACGTGTTATCTTATATTCTATTTTTTAATGAATATATTAAAATATTTCAACTCTGGGGTAATAAACAATTTATTCCAAGATGGCGGCCGCAAAATTAACAAAAAATATGGGCTTGTTTAACATTAGCACGGGTGGTCTTAAGCCTCCAAATCATGTAATTTTCATGGTTTTTCGCACATGAAAGCACAATTTATGTTTTTTGCAAGATTTGTAGGCTATTATAAAATTTTTTTTGTAGTGTCTTTGGAAAGAAATAACTCTTATTTGACCTTTAAATACAAGATATCCGTTGTTTTTTTACATATTTAAGCCTACTGTTGGTACTGTAAGTATACCGCTAAACATGTTGACGGTAATATGATCTATTTGTACTAACTTAGTGGATCTGAAATAAACGTTTCTGACGAGTAAACTGAAATGAAAAAAATCCAAAATGGCCGCGACATTCATCTTTATATGAGCAAAAAACAAAATGGCTATCAAAATGTAAGTTAAACTTCTTTTTTATTTGAGACTCGATATTGCTAAATTTATGATTTGTGTAAGACTTGGGGGCTGAAACACACATTTCTCATGTTTATTTTTTATCGTCTGACCTATATTTTATCGCCAAATCCAAGATAGACGTCATTTTACCTATTTACAATAAAAATAATGACGTCATTCTAAATACCTCAAAGCATGCTAAAAATACTGTGCTTAAACATAGTTTCGAATGCCTTACAAGTACAATGTAGCCTAATCTATCGTATTACCGAATCTATTTTTTTACATTACCATTAAACATAGATTGTTTTTTATATAATAGTTCGAATGCATAAAAAACGCCATTCTGAATTTGAAGGTCACATAGGGCCTATGGGTCAATTTTATTGAAAAACATGACGAATAAATATATCAACTCCAAATTATGCAGAAACCGAAAATTGAGCGTTAATGTGCAACAAAAATATAGAAAAGATGTGGTTTTGGCGGTCATTTTTTGTTTTGCCTATTTGATGGTGAATGATATCAAAAATAGAATGTCATCCGACAGATTCGAACTCAGCACACCCAAGTAATGTAATAACAAGCTCAAATGTCGAGCAAAGGTCAATGTTCAGCCACTCCTGCGTCACTGGAAAAGTGGCCTTTTAAGACAGGTGGCTGCTTATAGGAGGTTTATTTGTACACAAAATGCCACTTTGCCAAGTGACCTCCCATAATAAGTTGGCTGCTCATAAAAGTGGCTGCTCATAGCAGGTTCAACTGTATTAAGTCGTTTCTATTGGCCATGTTGACTAGCTTGTTTTGTTCTCGATTTTGATTATTTTGTAATAAAAAAATGTTTCAACGTAATACTAGAGATAATTCTTAGATCCACTGCTTAAAAATGAGTGTTACTTATATTTATAAATGTCATTTATACCTGTTGGTATATATTTGGTAGGTTTACAAAAGTGTCAAATTCTCAACTCGCCCCCATTTCAGGCAATGTCATCAACCAGATTCTGTATCTAGAGACCCTGGGAACAATTCTAAACATGTGGACAAATGTTGTACCGCCGGTTTATGTACCTCGAAATTTGGTCCCCCTGCTGCTGTACTATGCTTGTATACTCATTTTTGGTGAACCATTTCGATACATACCAATTCAGAGATTTTCAAAGAAGTAGAAGCTCACTGCACTACTACCATTTCACGACCTTTTTGGTTGTGGTATAACATCAGGTCTTTAGTACACAGGACAGATTCATTCATTGTAAATAGGGATGATCTAGAATATACTAGGAAAATACCATTTAAAATTGCATGGGGATGATGCTGTTTCGGAGTATATAAACTATATTAAAGCGACTGCTTATGTTGACATGTCAATTTCGACAATTTAATTTAAATGAAGTTATATTGCCCACTGGTCTTAACTAAAAATACAAACAAGTGGCTTTTTTTCATTATTCTAATATAATAAGTGTTGATTCACCTGATGACTGACGATCATCAAAACTGGCAGTACCGAGGCCAGTACCGAGGGGGTGGGGGGGGGGGGGGGGTCATGGTGGGGCTTTCGCAACCCCCCCCCCCTTCACAGACAAAAAGTCCACATTCTAAGGCTAACTTTTTTTAGATACCGGTAGACTTAATCTACATGTATACTAATGATCAGATGGTGAGATTGCTTGATTCCTTAATTGTATGTAAATGTATCGCCAGAAAGGGTTATTTAGCCTCCACATTTTTTATTTAACTTTTTTTAGATACCGGTAAACCTAATCTGTACTGATGACCACTTGTGAGATTGCTTGATATCCCTAATTGTTTGTAAATATGTCGCCAGAATGCGTTATTTAGTGTGTATTTAAGAAAAATCCGGGGGGGGGGGGTATGCCACCGGACCCCCCCACAAAAAACGGGCGAATTAAGGTCCATGATATATACTGAAACGCACCTCCCCTATCAGCTTCCTGGGTTCGGGCCTGCAAGTGAGTGGATATGTTTATTGCAACATCCACTAAGGTCCGCACTCGTTGTTTTTATATCATAAGTATTGGTTTAACTGATGACTGACAGCCTCAGTAGATGTTCTTTGTCACATCCATCAGGGCCGCCGTCTTTGTTCTGATATAATATATATATTAAAGTATCATATTATCGTAACAAGCCTCAGCGTATTTTCATGGTGATATAACATCCACCCGGGCTCGCACTCTTTGTTGTATAAGTATTACTTTAACTGATGACTGGCGATCATCAAAATTATGAGTTGATTATCTGAGTGGATGTTGATTGTATATACTGTAGACCATCTACTTAAATATAGCCTACGGTTTTTTTTTCTAATATAATATACATTACTTTAACTGATGGGATCACCAAGACTCTCTGAGTGGACGTTCATTGTGATGTATTTCATGCGTTGAATTAAACCACCGGTCAAAGGAAAGATAATGCAATTCTTGTAATTTTTAGACGTCGTTCGAGTGGAAACCCTGCAGGTAGTGCGGACGGGGCGGAGCAGCCTGTCCGGACGTCGACTTGACACTACATAATACGATGGAATACTATGTCGCGTGCGAATAGTTTTCACGCGATTCGCGCGCAGGCAGCAGGAGGATAATCTGATTCTGGATCGGAGCTATACGGGCGAACATGAGACATTGACACGATGCTGGATCAGTGCTGGGCCAGCGTCGTAGACGTTTGCCCAGCCGTAAAACATCGTTGCGTCATTGTCCCGTGTCTGTTAGGATTTTAGCCGAGCGGCGGTAATTTTCACTTCGTTAACGTCAAATGATCGTTGCAAAGTCTGCGTCGCGTGGACGCCTATCAGCGGCGTCCAATTGCATAGACATCGGATCAATTGCATCCCTTGAGAGGCCGATGACTGCCGATTAGTGATACGGATACTTCCATTTTGCAAATCTAATATCTGCTGAAATTAGCGATGTTCGTGCGGAAAATATCTCACGATAGCTTTGATATTTCCAATGTAAAATATTCTTTTTTTTTCGAGGAATAATAAATAATCGGCATCATGTAATTTATCTTGGTTTGCCAGTACCTGTCTAATAATTTGTTTGGACATGATAGATAGATAGATATTTATTGACGACGGTAAGTCTATGCAGACCTATGCGTCATTAAAATGAACATATGTACAAGACTATATACAACAGGATTAGTTCGGTAAAATATGCATGCTAAGTTAACTTACACATGTTAAAATCAAACGACATTATATTCTAAAACAAGCACAGGTTAAATAAAATATGCATGAGAACTATTTAAAATAACCTACAGTTGAACAACATTGGCATGATATTTTTAAGTTTCCCGCACCAAAACCAGAGATAAAATAGCTATTGCATATAGCAAAAAAACCCTCTGGAAAGCGTAGAAACCGAGTAATTACATAATGAGTGAGAGTATTTATAAAGAAGAAAATAATAATATTAGTTACATTGAACATGTTAAGAAAACAACTAAAAAATGCATTGACTGACGTCAGCTCGAAACACCAAAATGATTAGAGGAATCACCAGCCGCACCAGTCGCTGATACCACAGTGGTGTTCCTCCGACAGCATGGATGATTTCATGAGTGGATGATTAGAGGAATCACCAGCCGCACCAGTCGCTGATACCACAGTGGTGATCCCCCGACAGCATGGATGATTTCATGAGTGGATGATTAGAGGAATTTGACGGTAAATAAAACGTATAAGTATTTCAAAATGTTGTTTGGGATATTTCAAGCGTTAATTTGGTCTACGTGTCTGTTTTATGCGTTAAGTTTGACAATGCACAAATGTGTTCTTCCTTTCTGGTATAGAAAAGGAAATTGGCCCATAATTTTGAAGTTGTTGGGAATGAGAACTTGTAGTGAAAACTGTTCCTTGTGTGAATCCTTGCCAAGTATCCTTTTTTGGGATTGTCCTGCTTTTTTCTATTTCGTTCCTATAGTAGGCCTACTCCTGTAATGTCCGGACTCCAGGCGTCAACAGAATACCATATTTCCCGAAAAAGTGTTCCTGAGGTCATACCTTCAATTGTATGAGGCCGAGCACGCCAACTCTCGGTCGCGTAGGCTCCCCACAATATTGAATCTTTACGAGTGAGCAGAGGAGAAAGATTGTGTTTCTTTAAAATTGAATGCCAGAGAGGTGTTCGAATCCGCGATCTCCTACTTTTCAAGCAGGCGGCTTTAACCACTGCACCAGGGTCCCCACACTAACACTTAGAAGTGACTACTTTCGTTGTAATTTCCGTGTGACGCATCTACCTAAAGCAGCCGAGGCCACCTGGTGAATGCATGACAAGTTGTTATTATTTCATTTACTTCCACATGAAACTTTTACCAGAGGTGTGTCTCAAGGAACAATCCATTAAATTTGGGGGATGATCTGGATTAAGATCCGCATTCAATACTTTATAAATGAGATTATCTGTGGCGTCTGTGATCCTAGGATGCGCCGCGGATGTTTGCAGTCTCTGGCTGACTGTCTAGTTTAATATTCATGAAATGGTATTGTTATGGATACTAGGCCTATATGCCCTATTCTATTCACGTCCCATTTAATCAGGCGACTTTTGCGATTGGGCATTTTATCGCTAATATTTGTGGTCGCTAATTACTAGCATGTGTGTTGACTATAGTGCACGAAGTGACCTGCTGTCAGATCTGTGCTCGCTAAATTTTATGAAACGGTAAAATTGCCTGTGATTGTCTGGGATTGCCAAATATTATGCTCAGACGTCTAATGCGTATAGGTATTATACCGGCACACTGGAATGAGCATAAGAAATAACACCTGCCTTTTAATTTATGGAATAAAAGGACCAGTCAACTGCTAAAAATTGCAGGACTTGGGTCCCCCAGAATGCAATATATAGCCCATGGGTAGGCCTAGGTACGTTTCATACCCACCGCCGCATTAAGAGCAAGTTCCCAAATCGTAGCAAGTCATTTTATACTCGAGCGACATCTATGAGTTAGTAATTTCACCAAAGCTCAAAGCTCTTAGAACTGGTTCTTAGCTGGGTGTAGGGTTTGCAAGCTAACTGACTTTAATACTGCGGGGATCGCCAAACAGCTGACCCCCAGAATGTGTATTGACAGGACAGCTTTTCCACAAAAATTCTACACTCCGCCAATGTTGGTTCAATGTTGGGCCAGTGTCGCAGACATTGGTCTAACATTAAAATAGCATTGGGGCAATGTATCGTTTGAGTAGTATCTTGTAATCAGTTTAGTTGCTGATATTAATGTGTCAGCTTGTACTCTTATAGGCTACTGTATGCCTACACGTGCCCAGCAAACACAAAACATTTGTATAACATTTATACAATGTTGGTCCAACGTCGAAGACATTGGGCCTATGTTGTTTAAATGTTATACAAATATTTTGTGTTAGCTGGGTGACCGTGCCACGCATGCCCTTTCGCAGTTGAATTGATCTTTAAACATGTCTTGGAAAAATAATGTTTGTTTGTGACATATCAGGAAAAAAATTGTTTGTTTTTGCTCAGAAAGAAAAAAAATGTTATGTTTTTTTGTTGGGAGGGAAAAAAATTATTTGATCAGGAAGAAAAACCATACCCCCCCCTCCTGGTATTAAATGGTTCGCCCCTTATAAATGGACAAAATCATGTAAATGTAGCTGGATTAGATCACAGCGATACACCATCAAGTTATATGGTGGTCTGTGTACAATATGTATGTAATACTAAGAGTGGTTAATTGTGGGCCAATATAATGTAACATTAGACCAACATCAAACCCTTTAATAACAAACAGAGACGTTGAGCCGCATTGGTCTAACGCTGGGCCAGAGCCGTAGACAATGACCCCGAATTAGTTTGACACCGGACCAATGCCTGTGTTGGCTGTGGCCAAGCTCACAGAAACCACCGGTTGGTGTCCTAAGACTAGGTCAGCCCCTATGATAACAGGCAGGAGTCACTGACCCATTGATGGCTCAATGTTGGTCTAGCTTCTATGACGCTGGTACAACATTGACCCATCAATGGTTGAATGCCTCTTGTTTGCTAGGAACTCGCTACTGGTTCCGTAAAGGCTGCTTTTTTACAATTATTTTATTTTACCGCATTTCGCTATTTATATAACTGTATGTGATGACTAACAATGAAATAAAATAGTCTGATATTTCCGAATAGCATAGTCACTATAGATCGTGTTTCTCTTGTCATTCAAAATTAACTTTGAATTCAGTGATAGCATTGCCACTATATTTTTATAGGTATTTGAGGTATCAAATAAAAGACTGCGCAAAAAAAAAGATGATTTACATCACTGAGTTTGGTTATTTGGTGTGATTCAGACTGCAATTTCCTACGGTCTGGGGAGAGCGTCTTGATGGCGGGCCAAAGGCTCAGATGCTGGCCCACACTTAAAAGCACCATACTAAAACAGGGTTCTCTTTTTCAATTGAGTGACATTCTCTGTACCGGTACATTATTTCATGTTAATATCATATTGATGTTTATGTTTACATGTTGTATGGAAAATTATATACATAATGACACTTTGAATGCCAAGGCTGGATTTTAAAAATAAATGTAAAATAATGTAAAACAAGGCACAATGTTTGAGTAGGTTGTATCTTGATCATTATGACATTATCCTAATATCCCTGAAGATTATAACAATAAACAGAAATTGCTGTCCACATGTTTTATGGAAAACACACTAATATGTATATGGGTCAAAATTAGCTAAGGTGTTATATTGATGAAGGTAATTACAAAGTTCCAATGGGGAACAATAATATATCTAAATTTGTATTTTTTTAATATCTCCCTCAAGGTAAATACATCATTACATAAAAAACATAACTTCATGGAGAATGGTTTACTTTTAAGAGACTACGAGTAAAATATGTGGTCAATATTACAATATTTTATAACAATCAAGTGTAACATTTTGACAAGTGTGTATTTGGACTGCTGGTATGTATAATATTTGTTTCAAAACGAAAAAAACTTAAGTGATGCAATAAGGATCATGCCCAATTGTTCTTGAAAAGTTGGTAAATGTATAATAATATTGTTTATAGAACATACAACTCGGTATATGAAATAGTGCTTACGCATGTTACATGTGTCCGTCAAAACCTAAACAGAACTAGCTCTGCTTCCTTACTGCTTAAAATACAGTTCTATGATGCCACGTGATGTGCTATGGATCCTGAAATTGATATACTGTAGTACTATATAAAGGAATGAAACTTTGAATCAGATTTGCCAGAATAATACCGAATTAAAAATAATCTGTAAAAAGTCCGTCAAAAAGTAACATGCGTAATTTCGGCCGACCAAGAACACCCACAAATGGCTAAGTGTTCAGCAAGGAGTTCACAAAAAACTACTGAGGACACTCTCCAATTACGTCATCATTTGTTGTATTAGAGGGGAAGAATGACAGCATAAAAGTAAACAACACCCTGTCCGTCAATAACGCGCGTATGTGACATGCGTAAGCATCAACGTCAGTTACATGTAAAGAACTTTGCTAAGATAGATAGGAACTATCACAAACTTCTCAAATATGATCAAGGCCATGAAACTGTGAAATAACACACAACTATGACAACAAGATCGCACAGAACTTATAGTTTGACAACAAATTTCAAAATTAAAAAAACGGTAAATTCGTATGTTACTATTTGACGGACAATGATTACGTACGTTACTATTTGACAGACGGTGATTCGTGTGTTACTATTTGACAGACAGGCTGCTCCCCCGGCCATATTGTTTATTAAGCATTGTTCTGTAGGATTTAAGTGATTTGCTGTACAGATAATACAGCCGAGGTTAGAGTCCCTATAAAACACATACTTTTATCGTCTGCACTGTTGAAAAATAATTTATTGCAAAAACAAAAATCAACTTTTTGTCTGTCAAAAGTAACATGCGTAAGCAACAAAACTACAACTTTGATGCGATCGTGGCGAAATATGTGTAAAACAACTATCTTTTTAATGGTAGATAATGTTAGCCCTCAACAATCACTTTGATGGGAAATAGTGTTTTTTGTCCAAAAAATATGTTACAATTTAACTGTGTCTGTTACACTTTATTACACCTTAGCTAATTTTGACCCATATATAATGACACTTTGAATGCTAAGGAACAATTTTTGAGATATTATATGTCGACTCGTATCTCGAGCATTATTTTATAATCCAGATATCCGAAAAGATAATAACAATAAACAGAAAATAAATATATTATATTTATGCTAATAAATGATCATAAGTACAAGTTGAAATTAACATTCCTTGTTTTTATACAGATAGATGTATAAAATTAATTTAAATATACTGATATTTCATGTAACATAATTTCATTCAAATGATAATATAAGTTTATTTTACCCACCTCATCACACAAACATTTTTAGTAAAGAATATATAGATTTATTCTTGAATATAGAATTAATATATTCAACATTAATTTTAGCGAAAATATAGATATACCATACAACAAGCAAACAAATAGATTACCGCCTAATTCTTAAGTTTGGAATATTGTTTAACTCCAAAAAGACTGCTTATGGAATTGTGTTACATGTTGTTTCATTCAACATATATACTTCAAACATCATGATGTATAGCATGTAATGCTTCGTTGAATTGACATGTATCATAACCAGCTGCCGCACCAACGCTATGCAAAAAATACGGGCTTAAAAATAAATAAGGGTTCTTAAATAAAAACGCAAATGTATTTATTTTTGACCTCGCATTAAAAAAATAACCCACCAAAAATGATGGTGGCTAATGTCAAGTGCTTTAAGAGCAAACACACCATGGAGCTGAAACACTTCTCAGAAATGATGCAATCGGTGCTGCATGAAATCATGACAGGACAATAAACTATAATGAGACAAGCAAATTCATCTTTTAGTCCAGGTCCGGACCGCGGGGTTAAATACAATCACAACAAATCTTCAAGTCTATCAAATCAGTCAAAGCAACTCATGAACTAGTTGATTATGTGATGGCCGCTCATAAAATGGGTGGTAGGCCATAATTTTATGTGGATAACGATGAGTAGCAAAGACTTTCGTCCAACACAGGTGAAACGTAGTGAGATTCCGATCATAACCATCCATCACCATGGTCACTGTAAATTTCAATAGCTTCACAAATCATTTTAAAGAGTGATAATGAGAAACGTTTGATACATGACTCTCCTCAGGTGTACATGTTTATAAAGCTGATTTTAGAAAGATGAATTGCAAACGAGGACAATTTTGCCCTACCGCCGATAGCAAATAACCTTTTATCGATGACGTAAATGCCAGATTTTACACTAAAGATGTTCCAGCTTAAATTACCGATGTTGCTAATATAGTTTTACCATCCATTCATAAAGTACATTATAGCACTCAATCGTACCAAAAAGGATATATGTAAAATATCTGAACGTCTCAGAAGAGGTCCACGATTTTTAAATAAAAGGGGATAAAGTAAAGACCTGCAGACTGAAAAAGTTCTTGTTGTCCAATAACGAGCATAAACATCAACTGATGAGTCTGCTTAAACTCAAGTTGTACTATAATACCAATGCTTTGGAACTTGGAAAACAACATCTTTCGCCATCTAGAGGGTGGTGAAGCCACATACTTGTTTTCAGATATTTCAACAATACCAGTATCTGAATTAAATCTTAGCTCTACACAGCACAGAAATAAAATGATTCTCGAACCATCAAGCGTACTCATTGAATATGTTAAAAAGAGTGGATACACTTCAGAATCAAAAGGGATTCAGTTGCTCCTGTATTACCAAAATGTGCCTTTTTGTAATAAAACCAGCTAAGCTGATTGAGCAGGTTATGAGAATAACACAAGCAATATTGAGCAGCTTTTAACAGCTTGGTGTATTTCACTTGAGCAGGTTCTGTTCTGGTCATTTGCTCTCTTGTGAGCTTTAAAACATGCTAAAGTTGATTGATCAGGTTCTGCTTTCACGGGTAGCAATGCTGTTTCAACATTTAAACGATGGGGTAAAGTTAAACCATACAAAGTTCTGCAGAATGCATCCAATATGTACCTACATTGGCAAGCTTGGGTGAAGAATGGGATCCTTAAGAATATCTATTGAATCATTTAACATAATTTTGTTGCACTGTTTATGGTTAAATATTATACTCTAATAGGCTAATGAAGTTCGGAAGGTCAAGGTTAAGAATGTATGTCAAAAATTGGCTACCGTCAAATCCTCAGCAGCAATATATTTATTCAATTATTCACCTTGTCATCGCACTTTCAAACAAAAATAGCACATTTCCAAGATCACATCAATCCTCTTTGAGTGTGCCACTTGCTGCTACACATTATGGATGTGCCATTGAAAACGAGAGTGGATTTTAAAAACATTGTGGTTTCTAGCAGCAGGTGTCATCTCCAGACAATTAAATATATTATGCAAATATTGCACAGTCTGACGAAGATGACAATACATCTGACGAAGATTATTTGCTCAATTAACTTGTTGGTGACATCGTTTTCTCATATTATCTTTGCATAATCAAAGCAAATCTACATATTTCAGATGCACATCTATTAATTAAGTCTTGTCTGAATTATGTCTGGACAATATGGACATACATAACGTACATATACCCTAATACCATGTAAGGAAAGATTAATTATATGGACATAATACCCCCTCCTTGGTGGATATGCCCACTCCACTGTCAGTTTCTGTTAATTTTGTTTTTACAATAATTTTAATTCTCATATGCCGGTGGGTATACACGTAGGCCTATAACTTTTGGGTGCAGATCGACGATTAGTTAAGTTGGTAGAACGGTTTTGACATTTATTAGCACTAAATTTGCATCTGTCCTGGTGATTTGTATCGATACACCCATGTTTGTTTGCTTCGGCACATACCATTAAATGTTAACCCCACGTAGTTCTTCTAGTCACTTATTAAATATAATATATTTATCTTGTGTTTTTTATTATAATCTGTAGGGATAGTCGGATTGATGACAAAATGCTCAATATAAAATGAAATGAATGGGGATTTAGGCCACGGAGGCTCTTCCCAATATTGAATCATTACGAGTGAGCGGGGAAGAAACATTTTGTTTCTTTAAAACTCGGAGGCCTGAGTGGGGTTCGAACCCGCAATCTCCGACTTTCCAAGCAGGCAGCTTTAACCACGGCACCAAGGCGCCCGCCCATAATGCTCAATATACAACATATTAAATCTCAAGCATTGTTCCCTTATATTAAAATTAAAACTAAATAGCCTTAGCATTTAAAGTGTATTTATATATATTACTGTTGTTCTCCATAAAGAAATAAACATCAATATGCGACTAACATAAAATATGTATACTAATCATAATAATCATGATAATAGCCAGATTATTTATAGTATTTTACAAACAAAAAATCTGCCCTAGCATTTAAACTGTATAAAACAATTAAATTTTACCTTGTTCTTCCAGTCAGTTATTAAATATAATATATTTATCCTGTGTTTATTGCTATACTATCTATGGATATCTGGATAACGCCACATTGGTCAACATACATGTCTTAAGCATTGTGTTTTATTATACAATATTTTAGATATATTTTAAAAAAACTCAGCCTTGGCATTCAAAGTGTCATTACACATACTATTTGGTTTTCCATCAAACATTCAAACATATACATCAATATGAGAGTAATATTAAATATTTATATTGCGTACAATATTAAATATCCACAGTATATATAAAAAAATAGTCTTAGCATTGAAAGAGTCATTTTATATATTTTTTCTTCATGAACATGTAAACATAAACACCAATATGAGATTCACATAAAATATTCATAATAAATATAATGATAAATATCCAGAGCATGAGTTATTTTTATCCTAATAGCCTATTGGACGCAGAGATATCAGCACATTTGAATATTACCGCAAATTAGAGTTAGCGATAATGACGCGCGTATCCTAAATATGTAGTTATAAAAAAACATTAGATATAGATTTTTAAACTTTTTAACTTCCAGTCCCCTGGGGACATGATGGGGACACTTTTGGCGAATTAGCTTGCTTCTAAGTACCACTCAACAAAAATAACAGATCTCCAAACTTGACACATATTTTATAATATTTGTATTTTTTAGGCGCCCGAATTGATAAAGGGGTTGAAAAAAATATTCAAAATGAAATCTGGGCACAAATACTTTTCAGTGACCTACATGTGTATATGGCCGAGGGCTATGACTGAAACAATAGTAAAAATGATTAAAACTACTACCATTTTGAACAATTTTTCGAATTGCTGTCAATTTTATTTTGGTGTCCTTCTAAAAAATGGTAAAATAGGCCCTAGGACTTAAAGCGTCCTGTTTGGCAAAAAAGAACCAAAACTCGCTATGTCCCAATGGTCAAGCTAAATAAAAATCGCAATGAAAATTTCTCAGCTTTTGTGAGTACGAGGGCTAGATCTGGCTCCCGGCCTATGACCTTGCAACAGAGGAAAGCGCCTCACACATTTCGCTTTGGTCGAGTTGGTGTCTCTCGGCGATTTTCGTCTCTCGTCGCGTGCATGTTCGCGTTGGTGTTTTTTGCCCTTTACAAATCTAGATTATGTAGACTGGTAAAATGAATGAATGAGTGGTGGTCAGGTCATCTTTGTGTACATATAGTCTAAACTGGGCCAATAGAACCTTCTCAGGATGGTGGGATGAATGTGATGACACTGCAGAGGGGGAGCGAACCTGGATCTCCGACTTGCGAGACATGCACCTTTAACCACTACACCTACAAAATAGCACAGATTTCACCGACTTTGTCCAAATTCAACACATTCAACGACAATGACCAATATAATACCCCTACCATACGGGACTTTTGCATATTTCAAGAGTATAATGACTCATTTTCACGATTTTATGGGGATGTAATCTGCCACACTAGGCAAAACACTTTTCTACACGCAAACCACTACACAGATCCACTTTCATTTTGGAAAGCAGGATTGCAAATTGTGAAGGAAAATTATATTTGGGCTATGCCCAGATATATTGAGTTTTCAACGGAACTTAAATTTATTATTCGTGGCACGTTTTAGTAAGACGCTATTTTTCCCTGAGTTTTTATCTAATCAACTTGAAATTTTGACACAACATTCCCAGAGTAGTCAGGAGGGGCTATGACTTTACTAAGACATCCATCGTGTTCTTCCGGATTAATCCAGGATTTTCTGGATCACTATACTCTTGAATGGCAAAAAGCAGTTTCTGCTTACTTTTAAAGTGAGCAGATACCGCACTATGCTGCACTTCAAATGCAAAAATCAGTATCTGCTTACTTGTAAAGTGAGCAGATACTGCCTTTTGGCTTGCACGGCAGTAGGCCTATGCTATAATTGGGTCCAATGTTGGTTCAATAGTGGACATGTCGGGTGATTCTCCATTCATTGCCAGGAGGGTGAACAGGGTGCCCCTATGTCCAGACCTACTCCACCCTTTAGTCTCTAAATTTAATAATAAAAATACATTTATCCAATGTTTCAATTCTGGGCCAGCGTCGCAGACGGTGGCCCAGTATTGAACTAATATTGTGTATTTGGTATGGACAGTTGAAACCTTTCAAATGCAACAATTTAAACTGGAGGGGAATTGTGACTTTTCAAGTAACAATAATGTTTGGACTACGTTTTGTGCGTTTTTTTGGCAACCATTTTAAATATTGTTGGGCCATTTTTATTATGAGAGATTGATTAGAATTTTAGATTTCTGGATTCTGACTTCTTTGATGGTTTAATCTGTATCACTGTCTGTGACGCTGGCCAAACATTACAACAACATTGCGTCGACGTTTCGTGTTTGATGCAATTACAACTGTTAGTTCAATGTTAAAAAGTAACATTTCAAAGGTTCTACTGTTCATATCAAACATCAAATGTTGGTTCAATGCTGAACAACCCTCAGCGACGTTGGCTCCACATTGAAACATTATTGGACATAGGCCTCTAGCTGTATTTTTAGCTCCCGCCGTCACCGTAGGTGAGACGGAGGGAGCTATGGATTCTACCTCCGTTTTTTTTGGCCTCTTCTTATGCCTATAACTTTGTAAGAAAATAAGCTAGGATAACAATTTTTGGTATGTGGGTTACTACCAGGTGGCTAATGGTCAGGTTAAAATATTTTTAATCTGAATTCAATACGCAAGGTTGCAGAGGAGAAAATGATGATGTGACGGCGTTGGGCCGTCCGTAAACAATTCGTTTCCGGAGCATATCTCTGAAAGTACTTGTCCGATTGTCTTCAAATTTTACACACAACACCCCTAGGGGGTCTAGTTGTGCCTGTTGGGGTATTTGAACTTTGACCTACTTCTGGTTCAGAACTATGACCTATTTAGACGTTTTAAAGCGCACTTCGTTCCCGGAGCAGATCTCGAAAAGTACTGGGCCGATGACAGTCATATTGCACATACATGTTCTCTAAGGTCCCTAGTTGTGCCTTTTCAGGTTTTTGGACCTTGACCTTGAAGTTGACCCAGCACTTTGACCTAATTTATAACATCGGTAAATCCGACTGAAAGATTTTGCGGAATATCATGAAAACCGCTCAAGATAGCTACACCATCACTATAAAACAAATTGTGAGGTTTCAGGAGAGGATGCATCTTGAAAAATTTCAGGTCGATAAAATTAAAAATGGCCGCCTATCGGCCATTATTCACCTCGACAGGCCTGATATTGCGGAATATCATGAAAACCGCTCAAGATAGCTACACCATTAATATCAAATAAATTGTAAGGTTTCAGGAGAGGATGCATCTTGAAAAATTTGAAGTTAATAAAATTCAAAATGGCCGCCTATCAGCCAATATTCACCTCGACAGGCCTGATATTGTGGAATATCATGAAAACCGCTCAAGATATCTACACCATTACTATAAAACAAATTGTAAGGCTTCAGGAGAGGATGCATTTTGAAAAAATTCAACTCGTCCAAGTTCAAAATGGCCGCCAATCGGCCATTATTCACTTTCACATGGCCGTTATTTGGTAAACCGTGCTAGATGGCTAGACCATTAATATGAAACAAAATGTGTGATTTCAGGAGAGGATGCATCTTGAAAAAATTTGACTCGATAAAATTCAAAATGGCCGCTTATCGGCCATTATTCACTTTCACATGGCCGTTATTTGGTCAACCGTGCTAGATGGCTAGACCATTACTGTAAAACGAAATGTGAGATTTCAGATGAGGATGCATCTTGAAAAATATTGACTTGATCAAATTTAAAATGGCCGCCTTTTCAGCCATTATTCATTTTCACATGGCCGATATTTGGTAAACCGTGCTAAATGGCTAGACCATTACCTGATTACTATAAAACAAAGTGTGAGTTTTCGGGGGAGGATGCGCCCTGAAAATTTTTAACTTACGAATTCAAAATGGCCGACAATCAGCATTATTTACCTCGATAGGCCTGATATCAGGTAAACCGTGCTAGATAGCTAGACCAATACTATAAAACAAAATGTGACGTTTCGAGAGAGGATGCCTTTTAAAAACTTTCGAATCAATCAAATTCAAAATGGCCGCCTATCGGCCACTATTTACTTCCACATTGCTGATATTTGGTAAACCGTGTTAGATAGCTGGACCATTACTATAAAACAAAATGTGAGATTACAAGAGAGGATGCATCTTGAAAAAAATTGACTCGATCAAATTCAAAATGGCCGCCTATCGGCCATTATTCACTTTCACATAGCCGGTTTTTGGTAACCGTACTAGATGGCTAGACAATTACTATAAAACAAAATGTGAGATTTCAGGAGAGGATGCATCTTGAAAAATTTTGACTTGATCAAATTCAAAATGGCCTCCTATCGGCCATTATTCACTTTCACATGGGCGATATTTGGTAAACCGTGCTAGATGGCTAGACCATTACTATAGAATGAAATGTGAGATTTCAGCTGAGGATGCATCTTGGAAAATTTTGACTTGATCAAATTTAAAATGGCCGCCTTTAGGCCATTATTCACTTTCACATGGCCGATATTTGGTAAACCGTGCTAGATAGCTAGACGATTACTATAGAATGAAATGTGAGATTTCAGCTGAGGATGCATCTTGAAAAATTCTGACTCATTCAAATTCAAAATGGCCCCCTATCGGCCATTATTCACTTTCACATGCCCAATATTTTGCAAACTGTATTAGATGTTAGTCCATTACTATAAAACAAAATTTGAGGTTTCGGGGGAGGATGCACCCTAAGTTTTTAACTAATTTATATCGAATTCAAAATGACCGTAAATCAGCTACTAGTTAACTCGATTGGCCTGATATCCGGTAAACCGTGCCAGATAGGTAGACCATTACTGGGATACTGATTAGGATCATTAATTTCAATGGAGGTTTGCAATCTCTGACAGGCTGTCTAGTTCTTGGGCGGGGGCCCTAGGGTAGTGGTTAGCACCGCTGCCTTTCACGCCAGAGTCCGGGGTTCGGTTCCCGGTCTCGGCGGTTTGAAAGAAACAAAATTGTTTCTTCCCCATCCACGTGTGAAAGTTAGTATTGCGGGGAGCCTCCGTGACCGAGAGGTAGCGTGCTCGGCCTCAGACCGCCAGGGCTCGAATTTCGAATCCTGTGTCTGGAGGACAGTGTCATCTCAATCATCTCACCATCCTCAGGAGGTTCTCCTGGCCCAGTTTAGCCAATATGTGCACAAAGGTGGCCTAAAGCCCGATTCGATTCATTTTTTTTTTGTCTAGTTCTTATCTTACTCTTAGACTGGGCTTCTTAGACCTAGTTGTTTTGCGTCTTGATTTTTAACCTAGACTAGGACTACATTAATAACCCTATACAAAATTGCTTAAATCAAATTCTAATTCGGAGCGGGAGCTCCTGGACTTATGTAGTCTTGTAATTGATTAAATGTGGAGGGTTTTCAAAGGGCGCAAGCCAGTCGTGTCGCCTCTGACAATGGGCCCCTATATTGACTGGCCAAGATTCATTCATGGGCTTCTGCCTACAAGTACATCAATGTACCAACATTGATCCACAGAGTGATCCAGAAAATCCTGACAAAAATCCAGAAGAACATGACGTATGACTTGAAAAGTGCTATGAAAAGTCATAGCACACCTCCCGAAAACCTAAGGATCATTGTGCCAAGGTTTGAAGTCGATTGGATAAAAAAATCAGGGAGAAATAGCCCTCGACATTTGATGATAAAAGTGTCGAGATCCATACAAAACTTAATATATTTGGACCAAAAGGTCCAAACATAACAACAGTTGCAATTCTTTTCCAACACAAAACGTTGAATCAATGTTGTTTTAATGTTGGGCTAGCGTCGCGGATGGTGATACAACATTAAATTACCAGAGAGACAAGTCAATGTGTGCACTGTGCACCCTGAATGCGACTCTATTTGACAAACAAATATATATCTATTTAAAACTGCAAAAGCTCACTGAGGACCTCTGAAATTTGAAGTCCGAAGTCTAAAATTACAGTTCAGAATGGCTGCCAAAAAACTTTGTCATAATAAAAATAACCCAACCAAATTTAAAATTGCCACCACAAAAACTCATAAAACCTAGCCCAAATATTATTGTTACTTGAAAAGTCACAATTCATGTCTAGTTTTATGTGATTTATGTTTGGGATTAGAAATGTCGGGCCAGGTCGTAGGAGGTGAATGCAAAAGGGGTGAAGATAACCCAACTGATGCACAAATAAGTTTTGCAGCACCATCTCTATCTATTTTAAAGTCATATAATGAAGATCATCTTCCACAAAAAATAGACCCTGCAGGAGTATTGACCTAATGTCGCATCATACAGACAAAGATAAGGTGTTGATGGCAAAAAAATGGCATCATGGGTTAATGAGTGTGATGGGGATATTGACTTGCTTGGAGATGAAACGGGAGCTTCATTTAAAGAGCTCAAAATTAAAATGGAACAATGAAAGTGTGAGATAGATCCTATTACGGCACAATGATTATAATAATAATATGTCTTTGTCAAAAAAGACAACACATACCTATACATGACAAGATTCAGTGCGTTGTTCCAATGATTAGCTATTACATATGGCATTTTTTAGGGTAGTTGTCACATCACTGGAAAATAATAATGTTAGAATTTCATTGATCGAAAATTGACTGAGAAATCAGCTGAAATCATGCAAAACAATCGTTTGACGTCCTTATTATTAGTATTGAAATGTATAGAGAGATAGGCCTATTTTCGTTATTTTTTCACGCAATATAAGTGAACCAAGTGAAAACAAGCTACCCTATTTTATAACATTAATGTCCATTTCATTACGACTTAGGCAAATCAATTAGAAGTAAGACAAGCAAGCTATACATTTGTTGAAATTTCACTCTTCCGAGGCTCAACCTTCACTTTTCCGGACACGTTCGGAAAGACATACAAGGTCTGCCTCATGAAGCCGGGTTTTGAAACAGAACGACTGCTTCCAGCTACGGGATCGTTTTACAATGTCAAAATGGATAATAATCGTTTTTTTTAAACTATTGTCTTTGTAAATCTAACCATACACGATTGCGTAGACCTTTACAAAGCCTCAAAATCCGCTGAGCGCGCTGGTATGACTACAAACTGCATTTTGCTCGCGTGGCTAATTACATCGCCCTAAATCGTGAAAATGATATTGAAATATGCAAAAAGCTCCGTGCGGGTAATAATGTACTGGTCACTGGCGTTGAATGTGTTGAATTTGGACGAAATCGGCGAATTCTGTGCAATTTTCGACCATATTTAACTCGTGTCGGCTCAATCATCACTCGTGGTGGACGATTTCACTTTTCTTTGTTCGTCAATTAGTATGGGCCTATGTGTTTTTGTCTCCACCGATAAAGTGGAGACATGTTTTTTGTTGTGGTCATTCGGCGTCTCCGCCACCGCCGTAATCTCTTTCGGACACGGTGTCTTGGCGCCATCAAATTTGTTATTCATACTTTACTTGTTGAATAATTTAGGCTATCTATTAGGTAATCTATCTGAATATGAAATTTTGCAAATGTAGTCATTCGGCGGCCATTTTCACCCTACTTTTCTTATGAGTACTCTCCAGCCAGATCCGCTGGGGGGTTGCAGCCGGGGCAGTCGTATGTCAATAAAATTCTCAATATTTTTCCACTTAAGAGTATTATTTCTCAACTGGACATTGTTTTACTGTGGTCGTGCGCCGCCGCCGGGGCCGAGATTTTAGCGCAGTGCCAACTCGGTAGCCATTGTGCAAGACGGCGCCCAATTTGAGCACTCTCTAGGCTGAACCTCTGAACCCTTTTGTGACACGTTTGAAGCAAATGAAAATATACATATTGTGTCATTCAGCAAAAATAGGCCCACTTCGTAAAATAGATGTTGCAATATCGGAAAATACGGCAAATGATGGCTATTTAGTGATCCATATATATACCACCAGATGATGACAGATACTGTATTAGGAAGATGACCGTAATGTGCAGATAAGGCCATGATGACGGTGATGTGAGTATCACCTGCTGTTATGGCTGATTGTTTTGCTTGTGCTTGTGTTTCCGCTCGTGGTGGCATCTTATCAGCACAGCGACGTAGACTTTAGGCTGGTTTAATATTGGGTCAACGTCGCGGACGGTTAGTCAACATTGAACCAGAATGGGGCCAGCGTCTCGTGCTTGCTGGGTATATTATCACAAGTGACGAACAGTGATAAGAGACCACACCGTATATGTGATAATAATATCCACGAAGTACACATCAAATACAAGACATTGACTCAGTTATGTTGGGCCAAGTATCCATATCATTGTCTAATCTTTTGTTATATTTTATTGAATAATAAATAATCTGATGTCTAATCATGGTAATTTACTTCAATAAAGGTGATCAATCATATAATAATTATATCAGTAACGTGATCGATGTGATCGTTAACCAACACGTCTCTGACAGTTCTAAGTGGCTCATTGTTGGATTACTGCATTATCTAACACCAGACATTACCCAGATCTTTCCGCAACATTGGGTCATCGCTCTGTGTTAGATCGATTCAAGTGGTGTCGTTATGATGTGATGTATATCCTACGTCTGTGGGTAAATCAATGGGCACGCCATTATATAAACAATTTTCTTTTGTATTGCTTATTAAACCGCTCTCTCAACATTATCTCACGTATTTCTTCTCGTTTTCATTCACCTGTCCAAATGCACTTCCCGCAATTTGCACCTGAATCGCTGCCGCAATTCCCACTTCAAATTCATATTATAGTTTAGATTTTTTTTATTTAATGGACTAGATATTTTTTTTCTCAATGCACTTTATTCAAAATATACCAAAATATATCAAAATAATTATACTAAGCATGATTTTGAGAGCTGAAAAAATATGGCTAGACAAAATAATTGGCTAAAGTATGCTGGCGTGCAAATCCAAAGGGCAGTATATGTTTTTTTTTCAAGATACTGCCGCTTGACTTTGCAGAGAAGTAATGGATTCTACTCCCTAATTAAATAACGCCATATTGAAGTATGTGATTAGCTGCATGGGATAGGGGGTGGAAAACTATATTTCCTACATTAACCCTTTCATGCCTGAATTTACCATTGTCATCTTCATCCACTACAAGTCGCGAATTGCTGTCGCAATTCTCGACTTGTAGTGGATGAAAATGATTTGATGTGGTTTAAAAATAAAAGGAAATTACCATGTATTGGTTAACCAGTTTCATGGAAATTTTCATTCTAAAACCCTGAGTTGTACGAAAATTAAGTCTGTTTTCAGGGATGTAAAATGATGCTTTAATGCATCATGAGGGCTTAAAGGGTTAAATTTAATTTGATATAATCTGGGGTGAGACTTACACTACTGGCTGTAGCATATAGGCTATGAAAGTTTCGCTTTATTAGCGTTTAAATGTATAAGTATTTTTAAATCAGTTTGATGTTTTCTTCGTGGATAATCGCGAATGGTGTGCAGTCGTGACATTATTGTCGTTTTGAATAAATTATTTGTGTTTCAATTAACATACTTCCTCATAATTTGATTTAAATGTCTGAAGGCTGCAAGATTATAACTATTTTGAAGTGAAATAAAATTAGTTTAATTAATTTCCACCCACTTGAAGTTGTGAGTCGCACTAGCGAGCGGACATTTCAAATATTTAATATGACGCTTGCAGATTTGAAATCTGGTGCATTTGAAATGTAGAGCTGGTTAGTGGAATTGTACTGAATTTATCCTTCGTTCTCTTTGATTGTCACTCATAATAAAAAAAGTATGTATATAATAATTGGTCATTGAACAATATTATTCATGACCTGACGAGAGATTGAGATTTTATAGTTTCGCATGAGTATGGCAATTAGACCTTCATATTAAATCCAGGCAGATACAGGGAAACAGCGGAACAAATATGAGCAGTGCCATGACGAACAGAGATCGCTTTTAGTTCTGGTATAACGTTAGTGGGTCAACAAGTTTTGGTTGCCACTGTCAATGTAAACTCCACTCTGGTGCACGATCTGCACAGATCAATGCATTTCTAATTCTGTCTGGTTGATCAAATGCCTCGGCGTGCTGGCACTTAATTGAATAGACTGCCCCTTCTGCCCCATAAGCTCGAGAACTTCAGTCTGAGTTGGGCCACCGTCGTAAACACTGGCCCGCTGGGAAAGCGACGCGGGCTCAAGATCTCGCGTTTGCCTGGTATTGGCGTGCGTCGAGTGTTGAATGCATCTGACACTTTGCCTTCTACATTCCTTAAAATGAAAAGTTCATAGACCCTATTAGTATATTTCGAGCCTATTTTGTACATCTCCGCTATTTCATTTCAGTAAATGATTGCTTAGTTATGTAATAAAAACCCTTATTTGTTATGTAGCGGGGCTCAGAGAAGAAACTAAATAAATTTATCGATATCTGAGCACTGCGATCACTATCTGCACACGAATGTACTCTTTCCAGTAATCGTTGGTAATACTATTCTTGGCAGGTTAGTATCAAAAGGTCATGAGTGGTTAGGTCAGAGTACAGCTGGTCTTGAAACATGTGAAAGACGAAGTAATGATGAATGAATACTTTTATTTGAATTATATTCGCATAGTGAATATGCATTGGACAATCAATTTTTAATAATGGTAAAGTTATGGTTGAATTATTTTGCCCAGATAATAAGAATGGTATAACACTTATTAATACATACACACCTTAGAACAACACACAAGATGTGATTAGGGCTAATCTGTTTAATATATACATAGGAGCTTGCTTGTTTAGTGTTAACGCAGCCGACATTTAAGTCAATGATGGTGTTCCAATAGCAAAGACGTTGCTCCAGCATTCGACCGGCGATAAGCCATCAGTGTATATATGTATATATATAGGCGGAATCTAGTTTGGCCAGTCAGGTGTTATCTGTTTCTTGTCTCTCTTAGCACCCACACTGCTCCTGTAGTTGACAGTGCCTGGACAGTGTCCGGTAGGTCACTGCACATCAACTCTGCCTCTGAAAAAAAAGGTGAGGTCAATAAAAGCCGTTTAAGTTATTATGATCCGTCGATAGAACTGGGGAGCTGCAAAACAAATATCGGTATATTCTGACAATATCAGATGCACCAGTCTACACATAGACGTTATTTTGGCTTCAGTCATGATGTCATGTTCTTTTTTTGTAACAAAGTCCTAACTGGACATTAACAGTTCGTGAATTTTATCTTTCATTGTTAAAATATTATTAGGCTGAAGTATTTTAATAATAAAGATGAACCATGTAAAACGCTAAGCTTATAATTTTTACCCATTTTAAGTTGTGTCTCACCTGCGAGGCCTACTACTAAAAGGGGGTAAACTTATTTACATAATTATGTACAATTTCTATCAAAACATACGTCAATCTTACAAATTTAATGGTTATTTCCTCCTTCAAATTGTATTGTTTGAAGGACAAATAAGATGGCCGGGTGTAGAGGTGATTGGCACTTTTACCCTTACAGCGCGGGGATCGACTTTAGTCGTCAGAATCTGACGTCTGTAGACGTCAGATTCTGACGTCCAAAGTCGATCCCATTACTGTAAGAGTAAAACTATGTATAGTGGTCGTAGACCCATAACATAGGCATTCAAATGAAAAGGAAAGAGCTGAAAAAGACATTTATGACGATTTCAAATTGAAAAAACCCTTTGGTCTTCATGGTTTGTACACAAATAATTCAGCGCTTCAACCCTTTCAGGCCTGAATTTATCATTGTCATCTTCATCCACTACAAGCCGCGAATTGCTGTCGCAATTCTCGACTTGTAGTGGATGAGGATGACTTGATGTGGTTGAAAAATTAAAGAAAATTGCCATGTATTGGTAAACCATTTTCAGGAAACTTTCGTTTTAAAACCCTTGGTTGTAGGAAAATTAAGTCTGTTTTCAGGGTTGTAAAATGATGCTTTAATGCATCGTGAGGGCTTAAAGGGTTAATGGCTAAGGGTTAAAGGTATCGACTTTGTGAAAACCATGACTATGACGAGATGGTGGGCACTGTTTTAAAATATTGATAATTAATCAATAAACAAAACGCTTTATCTTTTATTTTGAAAAATGTAAATGGGGGATTCCCACTGAACTATCAATATCTATGGTATTTCTTGCAGATTAGGAGTTGAAGCACAGCAGCTGTGAGGGGCCTTGAAAAAGAAGAAGAAGAAGAAGAAAGTCTTATAGCGACAGTAAGAATATACAAAATCTGAATGATTATTGATAACCGTTGTAAGGATTATAGGACGTGGCTGTATGAGCAACACATTCACTACGTTTAAAACACACCACTACATTATTTTATTTGTTCGACCACTATATTCTAAGCCGGGAATGGAGAGTTATTGTTGATCAAGTACAGGCCAATTATCATGGTGGGCCTATGGTGCTATAATCAGTCATGTGTGACCGAGCTGTTGATTATGAGGGATCCTCATTATGGTCGGATGTGTTTTAAGTCAGTTAAAACTAGTCCGTAATAACAGACTCTGTGTGCTATACAGAGTCTGTAATCATTGCCATTCGTAAAGTTGTGCCCCACAAATACGGTGCGCATTCGATCGATCGCGCTATGAATTACTGCGTCATTGTTTGATCAATCATTTTTAATTTAGTCTGTAATGACAGATGTACATCTCATTAGATTAATGCCTTAACGTGGGGACTTAAAGCCCTGTCTTAATAGGTGAATTTATCATCTAAATAGGGCTACCCTCACCTTTTTCATGTAATTTTTGGTTTCAGCGTACACTGACCGCCAGCATAGAAAACCACAGCTTTTGCTATGCTGTCAATCTCGGGCTTTATTGTATACAAAATTATCAGTATGATACAGCCATTGCAACAGCAGTTACTGCTTACTTTTCAAGTAAGCAGTTACTTGTGTTTGCTTTTGCAGGACAGAAACATAATATTGTATCAGAATGGAGGCCAAGGTGGAGACATTGCTGGCGGATATGCTGGAAGGCGAGATGTCCAAGAAGTTACCTGCTAATCCGGACGTGCTCGGCACTGATACAGGTAATCACGGCTCCCGTTCCCCCGCAAATGACATGGAATCGGTTTTTAGATTTTGCAGTAGCTTTTACTGACACATGTGAGCACGTCATGCGGAGCGCAAGGGACATCACAACAACACAAGAGGCTGCACCATCGCTGGTTCGATGCTTTCGTTTTTTTCGTGTTATTTTCAAAGTTTTACATGTTAACCAGTACATGAATTATCCAACATGTGCTTAGATTCGATTCCTGGTGCGAAATTATGTAGAGAAAAAGATTTATTTGATTTGGTGAGTCTTTTAGTTCAAAAGTTATGTAATTTTCCGGTTTCCCTACTTTCGCTTGATGCAAAATCAAGATGGCGGCCAAAACACCCATGGGGTTAAATTGCGAGCTGTGAACATCAAACTATGTTTTCTAGACACCATAAGGGTTTTAAAAATGTAGGTTACAAAAGTTAACCCACCCTATGCTCGTGGAATATTTTCTCCTGCCATACTAGTGTAAGTTAATGTAATTTTTGTTTCATAAATCTTTGCTAACCAAATACTCACACCTATGACCGGTGTCCGTCCGTCCGACACGTGTCCGTGAAGTTTTTTTCCGGCACAAAACTCTAAAACTTACCCAACACTATTGAGATATGCAAAGCATTTGTTAAAAAGGTTCTCGATATTCAAAATCGCCCCCACGTGTCAACTTCACATTTTTTGTGAGCGAAAAATAAATGAAAAACTTGCAAAGCGTAACACTATTCATCTCTGAAAAATCGAACGCATACAACATTAAATTTGTAATTTTCATCATTTTGTGATAAGGCAATAAATTTGCTTCAACAGTTATTTCTAGTCAACAAACATAGCTTCGTAATTATTGTTTTTGTATTTTCAAAAAATTATTACAAATGCTTCAGGTAATTCTACGATCAGCAGGCAACCCCTGGCTAATTGTTAGCAAACAGAGTCGTGCATAGACCTTTTGTAAAGTGCAGCGCTTGCCAGTGTCAGCCAACATGGTCCATCATGCTAGTGGTTACCAACAAACAGACTGTCAGAGTCAGACATGGTACCCTGCAGACGGTACCCACGTATCAGCTTGCTAGCCTTTAAGTCCGAGATAATGGTAGCTTTTTCCGTAAACAGATAAAACACACTTTGTTTCTGTCGCACCACTGAGCTCGAGCTCGCGAGAATTTAGTCAAATTTCATCAATAACAGAACACCCTTAAATGAGACCTATTACTGCTACCCACGAGAGTGGTAAAATAATATAATGTCGATAAATTTGCCACTGATACATGTATATTAACGATAACTGGTCGAGCTGGAAATCTGCCATCCAGGCAAACACATCTAAAAATGCAATTTATAAGTGTTTTACATATCCAGGTATCTTTATTTCAAAAAAGTAAATAACTAATTTAGAAGTGTTTTATATACATATGTTACATATCAGTTTGGAAGCGGTGATCCAATATAATTATTATGTCAAAACAAACCCTAGGATGTGTTGCGTCACCTGTGTCGATACTTATGACTACTGTAAATAGCAAAACACACCAACGCGAGCGCGATTAGGCACGCGACGTGGGACGCGACGACAGACGCGACAATCGTGTGACTACTCACACACCAACGCGACGACCGACGCGACGTCCAACGCAACATTAACATGTGAGCCCGCATGTGAGGAGAGACGGCCGGCACGACGGAAATGTAACAGTTTTGAAAAAGATCGCGTTGCCCATCGCGCACGTCGTCGCGCTGGTATGTTGTGCTAATGATGAAATAATGTGTTTGAAAAAACCGTCGCCGCAGACAATCACTGTGTGTTTCACGCTCAATACTTGTGCAATATAAAATGTTTAAATTAAATCATACAGCTCTATTGTGCAAAATAAAAAGGCAGTTTTTCAGGTAAGCAGTACTTACAGAGTGCTATGGCATACTCATGGTAAAAAAATAACTCATCACTCATATTATATAACGTAACACATGTATTTGTCAGCTAAAATATGAAATTCATGATTGTGAAGTGGCTTGTATTCCAAAATGTAGTGTTATCTGAAATGTGCCACCTGTGTTTCAGAATACATCCCTATTCAGAATAAGACGGTGGGCTACATAGTGGCCGGGGTGCTGTTGAACAGCCACAATCACAGTGAAGTGCTTCTGATCCAGGAGTCACGAGATGGGATGAAGGGAAGCTGGTACCTTCCTGCTGGAAAACTCAAGCCTGGCGAATCATTTCAGGTGAGCACGGGAATTAAATTCAGTTAAGTTGTTATTACACCTATTGATGCCCTAATGGTATACTGGCACGTATGTAGGGCCTATATCTGCCGAGTAGACACGTTAATTATTATCATTACTCAGAAAACACAGAACATTTGTATAACATTTATACAGCGTCGTCCCAACGTCTTCGACGTTGGGCCAACATTGTATAAATGTTATGCAAATGTTTTGTGTTTTCTGGGTATGGAGGGCACTGTCGCATAATCACAAGCACCTGTGGAGTGTAGATGGTCAGCATTTACGCCCTGTCATGTAAGTGTAAACTTATCATGATTGTGTAGTGGATGTCAGTGTTGTAGAAACTAGATTGTGAGAATAATAGTAATATGGTGTGTGTAGTCAGACAATATGGTAATTTGAAGTCCAGGACTTCTATTTTACAATTTGAGCTCTACCAGTGGCATTTGATCATCAAAATGACACTGATAGGGCTCAAGTAATTTCTGAAATAGAGACATCACCCTCCAAACACATGATATTATTATAATAAATAATAAATAACTCATCAAAAGATCATAGCAATTTTTTTGAATACACAAATCAGTGATAATACTAGTTAGGAATTCATTATAAAAAAGTAACTATTTGCCCATGGCTCGACTTAATGCGCAATTGTTTAGTTTAGAACATAATTATGTATTTTATGGGTTTTTTTAGTTAGGCAACAACAGTAATTGTCCTGACACGATACGCGACCCTCATTGGCAACAGTGTAGCTTTACATTAATATGCTACCCGCCTGACATAAAATATTGGTAACAAGCAGGCACAAAAATCACATTTGGCTTGCTAAGCTGTGAATGCATACACAGATACCAATTCACCTATATCAACTATTTGTCAGACGGACATTACGACATTACATTTTTTATCCCCTGCCTAAATAGAAACGGACAAGGATTATGTCGGAGCAATTAAATGTCCGTCTGATCTTCGGGACGTCCGGCTGTAACAATTCGTTTTCGAACAATATTTCCTTCAGCATGAGCAGGATTCCGCTCTTATCACTAGTACTAATCGTGCCTTTTAGGGTTAAAGTACTTCAGTTTAGTGTTTGACATTTTTGGGTTTTCACTTTTTAGGGCCATATCTTCTGCAATATCAATGTATTTTTTTTTCACCGAATGTGATTCTTTGGGGATCTATATGTGCATTTCTGGGGTACTGTATCTTGAACAATAAGTGACAGATTTCTACCATATTTGTTACAAATGTTGTTTCGGGGACTGTTTTCAGGGCTACTGTACTTTGATCTACTGTCAGTACTGTCATTGCTCTGATATGGACAATAAGCATGATATCATAAGTGATGGAATGTTTAATACCATATTTGATATAAATGATTCTCATGGCCTCTACTCTAGTTAGTTAGTAATTCGATGGTATTGTTGACCTCGAAAGCAAACTACAGTAACTGCCCACTTTTGAAGTGAGCAGTTACCGCTGAAAAATGTTTCACAAATGTGTGTTGAACTATGTTTTAAAAAGCTATTCGTCTGATTACTATCTTGTAGTGCTTAGCATTTTTCCGCCGGCTCCGCATTATTTTGCCACATATGACTTATGTACTTTGGATACATGTAATCTTCCCATATATTTTTTGGAATCAAGCTATAAAATGATATTTTTCAAGAAAATGATTATTGTTGTGTTTTCTTCAGACGCTTGGCTCCAGCTTAAAGAATAAAAACAAGTCGCGTATTCTAAAAATCCAATTATTCCATGCGATTAAAGTATACAAGCTATGGCGAAGTTAAATTATAAAACGAGGTTAAAAAGTAGGAGGTTAGCTCAATATATATGCGTACCCAGCAAGCACAAAACATTTCTATAACATTTGTACAATGTTGATCCAACGTCGAAGACGTTGAGCCGACGTTGTGCAAATGTTATACAAATGTTTTGTGTTTGCTGGGTACTGGAATACGTGTGTTTTCAAAGCTTGATTGGGAGCTAGTAGTGTATGAGGAATTGTCCGTTTGTTCAGTGTCAATTTGTTCCCGCCCATTGAAGCTTATAAACGCTATATCTTCTGAAACGTTGGTATGATTTAATAAAAATTACACATATGGCTTCTCTAGCTATTTCTCAAGATGCGAATAACTTTTGAAAGAAATGCATTTAAAACAAAATGGCTGATGGCAGCTTTCCTGAAGAAAAATCGACTTACCGGGCAAAACTTGTTCACTATTATTGATTTTGTCCCTTACACGGTATCTTACCACTGCGGTTTGTTTTGTTGGGAATAAAACGACCATATTTTTCTGATATTTTGTTTTCAAATTATTTAGGATGTATTTCGTTCTAAATATTTAGGATGGAGCGAAACGCTTGGTGCACAAGGAAACAGGGTATAAGTTTGAACCCACGAGTCTTACGTCAGTGGAGGCATGTTCAGGAGGGTGGTATCGTCTTACGTTCACGGGAAAAATAACAGGTATGTATGTGTTATTAAACTAACATCGGTCAGATGTATCACGTTTTCTGGTTAGAATTCATTGGAGCTTTCCTGATTCTGCGGGACGTTGTAGCGACACACAGACATGTACTTCCATCCTAACATAGGATAGAGGGAAATACACAAATGTTATATATATATATATATATATATACAGCGGTCATTGTTATTGTGACAAACACACTTTAGTTGATGACTTACTCAGAACTGTGTTCCTTTATTATGTGATTTTTTTTACAGTAATACATTAAGAAAAATAAAATTACTGACACACTAAAATGTATAAAAAACATTATCACACGCAGATTTTTAATTGTAAACTCTCTATTCACGCGCCATAACACGTGCACATCCATGTTCGTATGATAGGTTAATAAATATAATGCACTGTTTCTGTTTAATATCTAAACGACACCCACACAACACAACTATCAGAAAATACTACTTAACAACGAAATGAGGAGTGTGGATTGGCTTAGTTTTATATGCGAATAAACGTAAAAGTACCGCTATTGATTGGTCGGAAGTGGATTTTTATATTGCTGTGCTAAGCCAATGTAAGCCGAACTGACTTTGCACGAAATTAAATTGACTCATCCAAACTGAAGCGGTGATTGCCAGTCAGAGAGACATGTGTACGTGCTGGTGGTCAAACATCTTCACAAATACAACATTATTGGCGGGAGTATCTATTTTGATTTTTTTGCAAAATGCTCGTATGCTAACATTGACAAAATGATCCACAATTTTTAACATTATCACCACCCACCTACAATGTTCTGTATTTCAATCCGACCTGTAAAATAAATTCCAGCAAGCACTCCCGACTTGGGCATAATCAGATTTTTTATTTTTTCATGGCTGTGATTAAACTTTGTGACATTCAGCCAGTATTGCTACGCTAAAGTTAGCGATCTATATGGCTGCCCTTCAGATTTATCGGCCCTTTAGATAGAAAGAGATACTGTGCAGTGAGTGACCTGTACATCATGCTGATCAAGCTGTCAGATATCTGGCGCACTGAGGATCTCTCTGCCAGACAACACAATATTTCTAAAGTCTTTATGGACTTGATTCTGCTTCTGACCATTTCTCCATCCTGTCCAATGGGTTTGAGCGGCAATCACGACTGGTTAATATAATAATAGAGTTTAGTGCAATGTGGTTAATGAAGGCCCGACTTAGGCAAGTTGAGTCCTTAAATTTTCGGTTACTTTAAATTGTGTCTCGCTACCGCGATCCCAACATCTAGGGACTTAAAATCACTTGAATTTGTGAAAATGTATAGTCATGACATATAATATATGAGTGGTCATTTTATTCCGAAGCGGCAATGATGCCCTGGTAGAGCTCAAATTTTAGATGGTAGATTTACGCCCTGCAGCTGACTATTTACGCATATTTGTGTGTGTAAATATGCAACAGTACCGTACATACTGATAATAATTATTTTATTAGTTGGTTTTTAAATAAACCGTTTTGAAAGTGTGACAGCTGTTCGAGCTGCAGCCGGGGGACTGATGCAGTGGTTAAAGCTGCCTGCTTGGGAAGTCGGGAGACCGCGGGCTCGTGCCCCACTCTGGCATTCATGTTTCAAATAAGCAAACATGTTTCTATCCTCAGGGGTTCTCTTCGCCCAGAGGTGGCCAAAAATCCCACCTATCTCATTTTGTTCGATCTGTAAGTGTTCAATACACTTGGCTACCAATTTCACCAATATAAACATTTTCACCCACTTGTGTGTCGCGTCTGTGAGACTCACCTTCAAGTGGCTGGGGATTTCAATTATGAGCTGGCACTTGATGTTTCATTGCTTCATGTTTTATCTAGCTGTCATTTTGGGAAACGGATAAAATATTTGTTGTTAACAAGCTGAAAACAAAAAATCAGTGTGACAGGTTTCTCACATATTGCAACAAATTGTGACGCCAAGAAAATAAATTCACGGTAAAATAAACATGAGACATCGGGGACACGTGATGTGCGCGAAAATAAAAATTGATTGTCATTCCGTGATTCCATGATCACCAAGAATGCGATGTCAGGGGAGTATTGAGGATTAAATACAGTGTCAAATAAATAACAAAAGATCCGTAACAAAGTATAGTAAATCAGAATGGTATAGGTGGCATATCCATGTTACATATATTATTTAAGCACCCCCGATATTATTAAAAACAAGATGACTGACGGTCAACATTTTGAAAGAAATAGCCACCCAAAAAGGTTGTGGGCGCAATATGTGAACCGTCGGTTGGATCACATTAAATTTTGGGGGGTAATTTTTTTACTTAGATTTTGTTATTGTGGCAATCTTTCAAGATTTGTTTAGTTTTTTTTCTAGCGAAGGTGGTGGCTGTTTTTTGATGAACTGATCTGAAAATATGTAGCGGGGATGGTTATACCGAAAACAGTCATAGTTATATAGTTTAAATAAATTGTATGAATAAAAATCCTCAATATCACTAAAAAATAAAGGCCACTGCGTTCGTCAAGCGAGATATGAGAACGATAGCGGAATAGAAAGATCTGAACATGTTTGGGGCATGCCTGATAAGGGGATGAGATGTTGCCTGTGTGCGGTCCTTGGGGAACCACCAAACACCCCCGATTGGCGATTAGTAGAATGGATCGCTGATATCCAGTGAGGCTGAAACACTGTTTAGGACTCATTGCGTTCTCACTCCGCTTTTTACCAGTCTGGTATTTTTCTGTTGTGAATTCAGCAATGATGTACAGGCCACTTCTTCTAATTATTGTATACTCCCTCGCAGTATCAACGACAATGTAAAACATATTGACAGGCCTGACAATAGTAAAATTTTAGAAATTTTTTTCTCACTTTTCAGAAAATAATTGATATATTATTTACTAATTAAGACCTCATCAAATTGCTATTTACTTACGGTATTCACTGGACCTTAAAGGTCTAGTCAACTGTTAAAACTTGCAGGACATGGATCCCCCCCCCCCGAATGCAATAGTGCCCATTGGTAGGCCTAGGCCCTATATCATAATAATACTAAAATATGCGTTTCATACCCACTGCCACATTAAGAGCAAGTTCCCAAATCATAGCAAGTCCATATATATTGAGCGACATCTATGAGTTAATAAGTCCACCTAAGCTCAAAGCTCTTAGACCTGGCTCTTAGCTAGGCTTCGGTGTGCACAAGCTAGCTGATATTATTACTGCGGGGATTGCGAAACAGTTGACCACGCGGATGAAGAAGATGAAAAAGAATTGGTTATTCAACCAGGAAAATAAGTAAACATAAGATATATGAAACAATTCACAGGGTGGTTTGGGAGACCTCCATTAAGATCACAAGGTCGCTAGCATGGAGGCCACCCATGATGTCATCTACATAAACATATTACATTTTGAAATTATGAGTAGTATGTATATGGACTATACATGTGAAGTGAGCGAATATAATGGGTTTACTATGAAGTTTAACCTCTAAACGTAGTAGCTATATAGAATAAAGTTGGTAAAATAAACGTTGATTCTGCCGTTCAAAGCCAAAAGGCAGCATTTGCCTACTATACAAAGAGGCCGATCCTGCCGTTTGGCCCCGCAGAGCAGATTTCACTAGGTCAAATTGATACTGCATACATAACAGTTTGAGATATTAAAATCAGTAGCATATGTGTCTATGAATTTTAATTTGACGTGCGCAGAAAACCCGTTAAAACTATCAGTGTGTACTTAATGATCGCATATTGATCGTTACATGCTATTTACAGTTTCTGGCAATTGATATCGAACACAACCTTTGGCAAAATTATGTTTTACAAAAGGTATGCGTAATTTATGTTGATTTCTTGTATTATGCGCATGAATTTCAGAATTAAGCCTAAAATGAAATACATGTATTTCGGGAGTGAATTAAGCTCATCAGGGTTCGTAATAAGGGCTGAAAGTCTGGTTGTCCAACGGACAACCAAATTCTTAAAATGTGGTTGTCCGCCCGATTTTCTGGTTGTCCGCATGCCTTTGGAAGGCTTTGCTTAGGGCGTTTCCTGCTAAGCCTAATCCTGGAAAGAGTGATATTTTGTCATCAACAGACTACTTTTCAGTACGGATCAGTTAGTGTTAGATAGTGTTATCGACGTGTGACGACCAACTTTCTGTTTTTAAAAACACGTCTTACGACCTTAACAATTTAGCAGCATTAACAGACTTCGAGCTAATTTTTATTACATATTTTTTTGTTTGTGCAGTTAATTAGTGTCATTAATTAATATTATGTAGGCCTATCGTTTGTAAAACAATTTCGTAACCTAATATAATTCGCTTAATGTATTCAAACTAGGCCTACATGACTGCAGTCTACAAAAGGTGGCTTTAATTCTTAGCAGTGCTATGTTTGACGCGATAACGGCGGCACCGTTGACATAGATAGACCTACACTGTTGTAAAAAAACTGGCCCAGCGTTGGGTCAATACAGACGACGCCGGACCACTGTTGAATCAGCATTGGACTGGCAATCCTAATTGGGATAAGATCGGTTAAAGCATGGAATAGTAACTTAAACTATATCCATGAGCACTTAAAAGTAATGAAATACAATTTGCATAAACTAGTTGCGAATGACAATGCAGATCAGTATCTCACGATCTATCATAGCTACTATATGAATGTACCGGTACATCGACTGCTTACCACGTGCATGGCTGTTCCTTTTTGTTGGGAGTCCCCCTATCAAACGTTGATTATCAAGACATACCTGCAAGTCTAACACACAAGTCATAATGACAGGGAAGGGGAAGGAAGACGATAAAAGAAACAGCCCCAGGAAACGGAAACCTGGGGATTCCCCACTGACTAGAGGAATGTGTGTAGACATTGCGATATCAATGGATACAAGTTTACATTTGGCTTCAGCACTGATTCATTGCAACTGTCGCATGTTAAGACTTTTTCAAGAAAACTAATTGTTCTGTTTAGTCCTAAAATTTAAATACTGCGTTTCTACCACACGGCATTGTCAACAGTCAGACGCACATGACTGCAGACATGATTCAAACTCTGTCTCTGATATGACACTACTTTGCCGTGTGCTGCGTGTCATCATGGTACGGCATATATGGCAGCGTGTTCAGTGGCAAAATTGTTTCTGGGATAAATGTGGTTGTCCGTACGGACAACCAAAGTGTTCCAAAGATTCATATTTGGTTGTCCGTGACGATTTTTGGTTGTCTTGGACAACCGGACTACCACTATTACGAACCCTGCTCATATTTAACATTTTAATAGTTGGAGCCGATATATGCCGTTTATTTCTAGGAGGTTCAATTCTTTAAATATCGGATCTGTGTGCGACAGGCGAGATTCCTTACTTATTATTCGTACTGTTTTTTTTTGTAATTTAAAAATTCAATTGTTTTCCCTGCACCATAAAAGAATGCAATAGTTAATGTGTGGCATAATTAGAGAGTAGTAGATATTAAAAAGAATATTTAGCATGTTTAGAGGAGAGGTGAATTTTAGTTTATTGATTATATCTATTATTCTGACTATTTTATTCAAGACTTTATTTAAATGATATTTCCGAGGACTCCTTTTCTAGTTTTTTACTTTTTTTTGTTGGGTGGGGGAGGGGGGGGCACTAATTTGATTAAGTATTCGCTGGAATAAAAACAGTCACTATCATCTTTGCCGACAAGGGGTTTAAATACTTATTGGATGTATCAGATGTAATCGTCAGACTTAAAACGATGTTAAGAATGATCCATAAAGATAGTATAATTAAATCTCACTTCGTTTACGATAACATCGTGTACGGGTCCATATGAACAAACACTGTAGTTTTTTTACTTATGAGACGAGACGATGCTTTGAAGATAAAGACTGTTTGTGGATGATGTCGATCTATGAAAGGGCTACGATGTTGCGCTGCAAAAACTAACAGCAGCAACCAGCTGGTAACTGCTTACTTCAGTTACTGCAGTTTGCCGTTGTACGACAGAATCACAAAGGAGTGATCGTTTTCAAATATCGATGTTATATCATCATTTTGTATTTTATTTTTATTGCTGCGGATATATTTACTTTGTAGTTCCTTTCTACATGAATGGATAATTAAGATATTGTCTTTTTAATTTCAGTAATACTAATATAGACCTTATCTATAGTTTATTATTGTTTGACCTTACTTCAAGATTTATTTTGAACTGTTAGAGTAGGCATTGTATTTCGTATACAAATGCATCCTGGAAAAATACACGTAGATTATTTTTGAAGATAGGTGAACTTGACCTATTTTCTGAGTCAATGCCACAGCAGATTGACTGACACTCCTCATATATCACAGGCCTGAATGCTTATCATTTTTTTTTTTTTTTTACAAGCAATGAAATAGATAATTAGTGCGGTATGTACTCTTTCAGGTTCTCATTTTAGATGTTGTTCAATATTTATTATTTATATCCGCAAATCAGTTAAGTTATATTTATATCCGCAAATCAGTTAAGTTAACTGATAAATTTTGTTTATTTTTCACATATATATGACCTAAGTGCCTTGGAAATTCTTCCTACATACTTTTTTGGCACCAAAATGAGCGTCCAAAAAGCTTGTGAGATATTTTATGAAACATTGGTTGGATGACATTCAAATGTTAAGTGGGAATTATCTAGGTAGTTTGGCTGATCTGGCATCTGGATTTATATTTTGGAGTAGTCTCCACAAAAAATGTAGGGACAAGGTTAGGGGGCCTATGTGCCTGAGCAATTCTGCCCCTATTTTTTTGGCATAAACAACTTCTTTCAAGAGGGTTGCACAAAGACAGATCTTGTGGGCGCAATATCTTCTGAACAGTTGGTTGGAGCACCTTCAACTGTATGTGGTAGTTTTCTAGATATGTCTATAGATCTAATAACGTCTTAGAAAGAATCCATTGAAACATTGACAGCAGCCATTTTCTTATTTGTGTGCGTAATATTTGTATGAACTTACTAGCAGGCCTACCTGGAAATATCTCTCGGGGATGTTTTTATGTTTTCGTACTAAAAACAGTCACATCTGTAATAGTCACATCAGTTTATCTGTAATTCAAGTGATTATCACTAAAATTCCAGCCTTAATTGTTATATTCAGTATTTCTCCATTATCAGTACTTCTCCATTTCTGGTAGAAAGAAAACAAAGTTCAGTTTTTCGCTGGTTTCAATGTCAGTCCACTGTCAGCGACTTTTGTCCAACATCAAACCAACATAAGCTGAACGTTTTCTATTTACTGTCTGATCATCGGGGTATCTTTTACAAGCGCAAAACAAGAAACCGCAATGCTCTGAAGAGCATCAGAGTGGCAATTAGCATTTGGCACCTATTTTTCCGTGTCGGGTGTCCCCTTGGTGAGCACATCCATCACCAGAGATGGCGCTACCTCCACCCACCCAGAATTGCAAAAGGTCCTTGTCTAGCGTTGGTGCGATTTAGAGGTAAACACCTGCGACAGTGGCCCACTTTAGCACCAATGGTCATCTTTATACTCTGTGTAGGATGTCTGGTCTGGGAACGCTATCTGTCGAGAGAAGTGCACACATCCTACCCGGGGGGGCTAACTACGTGCAGTCACTACAAAAAATATACTCTCTTGCAAATGAAGCCTCCCAAATGACCGCTAAAGCAGTTTACTTTTATGAAATATTAAACGCCCTATATATTAGAGTGTTCTCCACACGCTAAGGCCTATCTGTTCTAGAAGGATATTCAATGGCTTGTAATAACTTCCTTTCAAGTTTTATCTGATGGACTCATGAGAGGCAATTTTTTTTCATTATAATCAAGATAGCATTTGGTCAACTTATAAGAATAAATTGCTGTGTAGAAAAGACGGCACAATCTGAACACGGGAAATAACTCCACTACATACGTTTGTCGCCTCGGATCTAAAATGTGCTATATGCCAGTCATCTGAGTGACAAATAGAGCCCTTTTGCACTACGGCTTTGTCGCATCAATCGCTGATAACCATGCTGTGTGTTTAAATTGATTCTCCCTTGGTGGGAAACATCTAATGTCTGTAAATGAAATTAGGTCCGTTTATCAATTTATGCCAGAGTTGTCAATTTGAGGGAAACTACAGCTGGCCGTGTAAATTTCACTGCATGTTTATACTGGAGTTGGAATGGATCACCCCTGGGACTCTTGTGTGACTTCATTTATTTCCTGCCATTAAATGCATTATAACAAAACTCTCAACATTGTGTGCGTGAAATATTCTATTCTACTTCGCTATTTTTATAATGTAATGACAGCTTGATCGTCACATTTGATGGTCAACTCCGCCTGTTTTGCAGAATAACTATTTCATCATTTTGTTTGTACCACTGAGCTCTGTCCGAAGGGACAAAGGTAAAAACAAAGACTGCCAATCATCATCACGTCATCTTTTGAAACGTGTTTAGAAAAACTAGATGCACAACAGTGGTATTGAAGACGTAAATACATTGGTGAACTTGAAGATTAAAAAATTGTTGTGAATTCCCATCAAAGAGTGCACAGATTCCATGCTTCATGGGGCGGGGGCTCTGGTGTAGTGGTTAAAACTCTCTGTTTGTGAAGTCGAGACCGCGGGATCGAGGCCCGCTCTGGTATTCATGTTTCAAAGAAACAAGGTGTTTCTTCCCTACTCACTCGTAAAGATTAAATATTGTTTGGAGCCTGAGAAGTAACGAGCTCGGCCTCGAATTTCGAAGCCTGTGTCTGGAGGGCAGTGTCATCTCATTCATCTCATTATCCACAGGAAATACACTTTTCGTGTACACGTGAGTCAGCAAAATACCTGTTTTCTGCATGTCATTAAATTGGAGAGGCGCGACAGTGACGTTTCCTTTGAATAGAAGGCGCAGTAGGCCTACCGTCCCAGTAAAAACAAGCCATTGAGGTAATGTTGTTTTAATATTGGGGCATCATCTGCGACGCAGACACACCTGACGTTGACCGTGAGTTTTTTCCTTGCTCGAAAATCTCTGCAAAAAGGGATACGACTGCCTCAGTCTGGCAATTTCATCAGTTGTCAGGCGTCTGAAATCGCAGGCATGGTAAACAGGATACCCACGGACAGAAAAAGACGAGAAAAACAGGAATCGTTAGTAATATTCCCTACAGGGAAGTCTGTGTTTTTGTAAATGCAAGGAAAACACAATAACATTTGATCTGGTGAGGGTAACTTTTGCCAATGTAGAAAATGGCGTGACTGAGAATGCTATCCCAAATTTTGGACTATTTGCAGATAATTTTATATATCTTTGCTTTTTGTCGATTTGAGTTTTTCTTAATTATGCTAATTCTTATGAATATATTCTTACACAATTATTCTTTTCAGATAATTATATAATTTTTTTTTTGTAAATTTAGGTTATCAGTTAGTATTCACGTTATTATGAGCACATTCTTACTCCTAGCGCAACTTTACATGACTGTACTTACAGGTCTATGTGGCTAGAGAAGTAGGGCCCAGTTGTTGAAGGCAAAAGCAAAGATAGATCGTGTACAAGAAATTTGGCCATAAATCTACATCTAGAGAGGAAAATTCATTTTGACAGCAAAAAGTCAGGAAAAATACAAAGATTTTTATTACCGAAACCATGTGTGGATACTCTGTTAAAGCAAACGAGCGGTAATTCTATTACAGGTACGCCTCATGGGGTCAGCGATACAAACTCCTCCATATCAATACCGGCTAATACCTACACCATAACCAACTCAGCCAAATGAGAAACGTTGCCAGCAAATGGGTCGAAGACTGCGATTAGATTTGCCTCCGTTAGCCCTAATGCTCCTTGTCCATATTTTAGTGAAGCGGGCAATGATGAGTGCAGACCGGAATCGGATATGAAGTGAGAAACGAATTAGACTGCTCCCGAAACACCTCTGAATTCGGTACGGCGGCATACCATTCCAAGTCAGGATCTAAGTACTCACCGATTGCGTCCTCTTGCTTTCCTGCCGAGTGATGAGTAAATTCCTCCAGAGAGTTCTTACATAGATGACATCCTACTCTTGAACGTGTCATGTTATAGCGCAGACTATTTTTAGACGAGTGTTCTCATCGCGAGAAAAGCAGTCGTGTTCGACAAACAACAGACGTTGAACCAAGGTTGTTTAAATGTTAGGCCCAGCGTCGCAGACGGTGGGCCAACATTTAAACAACATTGGTTCTCGTGTTTGCAGTCCTGTAGAAATCGAGCTCGCCTAATTCAATCCATCTCAATGAACTCATTGTGAAGGCGGAGCCATCGAGTCGCCGCGCAGGAAAGTTTACCAGCCACTCGTGTGCGATTTGATTAAGACGTCTGGCCGCACGAAGGTGATGCCAAGGTCGTTCTGGATCGTTCCATCTTGTTGGCTGTGATTGTGCGAAGATGAGCTGTAGGAATCCCTGTGATGATGGGTAAGATCCCAGCATATGCGCGCTTCTTCCAAGAACCTGGTCAAATGGCCTGTCAAATGTATGTATCCACCGACGTTTCCCCAATCTATAACGTATTTTAAATGCTGTGAGCTTACCTGTACATTTTACACCAACATACATGTAGCTACAACTGCTGAATGTGCAATAAGCAAACAGGATATGTTGATCAGCAAACAGGATATGTTGATCCGATACGGTGGCCCAACAATAAACCGACATTGGGTCAATGGCTCTTGTTTTTCTGGGATGGCAATGGTAACTAGTTTACATTAATGAAATTCTATCACTCAGTCCATGTTCGATCACTGGTCAGCAAACCGGGGGCGCCTTGACGCAAACAGGAGAGAAGAACATGTCGACGCTTCAGTTTGAAGCTTTTACTTATAAGTTTTTTTTCTTTCTTGTGACTACCAAATATAATTATGTCGCGATATATTTTATTTATTTATTTTTGTTTACATGTACGTACATGTCACACTTTTCAGCTTGATTTTTCATTCTGTAATTGGATTAGATGTACCTGCTATAAAATATGTATTGAGGTTTGGCAGTGATGTGATTGTTTCCCATTTCCGATTTTTTATGATAAAAAAATACCCCAGGTAAATCGTATGAAAAAGCAAAAAGATGACACACTGCATGGGGGTTTGGTGTGGCCTAAACAAAATTCGCCTCGCTGCACCTGACTGGACATTTCAAATAATTGGGTCCCAATCACAACCCCGATTTAAAAACGATGACACTTTTGTATCTAAATCCATACAAGTGTGGTATATATACTGTTGCAAATTTTATTTTTGGTGTCATAAGCACATTATCATATCACTGACTAAGATAGTGAATTTACTGTGCGTTTTCCGTTTACACTATTTATTATAATGCACTTATTGGGTAATATTTCGAGAGTGTTCCACAATGTGACATCTTGACATCGCCAGGGGATCACTCCACGATGGCTCCGTAATATGGCGTTCCTAGCCTACATCTTGATGTCTCCATGATGTGACATCCTGACACCGTGATGACTCCACAATGTGACATCCTGACATCTTGATGGTTCTAACATGTGACATTCTGACATATTAATGGCTCCACAATGGGACATCCTGACATCGTGATGACTCCACGATGTGACATCTTGATGTCTCCATGATGTGACATTCTGAAATCGTGATGGCTCCACAATGTGACATCCTGACATATTGATTGTTCCAACATGTGACATTCTGACATCTTAATGACTTCACAATGTGACATCCTGACATCGTAATGGCTCCACGATGTGACATCTTGATGATTCCAAGATGTGACATTCTGGCATCTTAATGGCGCCACAATGTGACATCCTGACATCGTGATGGCTCCACTATGTGACATCTTGATGATTCCAAGATGTAACATCCTGACATCGTGATGGCTCCACGATGTGACATCTTGATGATTCCAAGATGTGACATTCTGACATCGTGATGGCTCCACGATGTGACATCCTGACATCTTGATGCCTCCACGATGTGACATCTTGATGATTCCAAGATCTGACACCGTGATGGCTCCACGATGTGACATCTTGATGATTCCAAGATGTGACATCCTGACATCGTGATGGCTCCATGATGTGACATCCTGGTATCTTGATGGCTCCACGATGTGGCATCCTGACATCTTGATGGTTTCACGATGTGACATACGGATATCTTGATGGCTCCACGATGTACCATTCTGACATATTGATGGCTCCACGATGTGACATCTTGATGATTCCAAAATGTGACATCCTGACATCGTGATGGCTCCACCATGTGACATCTTGATGACTCCAAGATGTGACATCCTGACATCGTGATGGCTCCACGATGTGACATCCTGACATCTTGATGCCTCCACGGTGTGACATCTTGATGATTCCAAGATGTGACATCCTGACATCGTGGTGGCTCCACGATGTGACATCTTGATGATTCCAAGATGTGACATCCTGACAGCGTGATGGCTCCATGATGTGACATCCTGGTATCTTGATGGCTCCACGATGTGGCATCCTGACATCTTGATGGTTTCACGATGTGACATACGGATATCTTAATGGCTCCACGATGTGACATTCTGACATCTTGATGGCTCCACGATGTGACATCTTGATGATTCCAAGATGTGACATCCTGACATCGTGATGGCACCATGATGTGACACCCTGGCATCTTGATGGCTCCTCTACGATATGACATCCTGACATCTTGATGGTTCCACGATGTGACATACGGATATCTTGATGGCTCCACGATGTGACATCTTGATGATTCCAAGATGTGCCATCCTGACATCGTGATGGCTCCACTATGTGACATCTTGATGATTCCAAGATGTGCCATCCTGACATCTTGATGGCTCCACGATGTGACATCTTGATGATTCCAAGATGTGACATCCTGACATCGTGATGCCTCCACGATGTGACATACGGACATATTGATGGCTCAACAATGTAACATTCTGACATCTTCATGGCTCCACGGTGATTCCGACGTCGACATAGGATTGCTCCACGATTTGAAATTCTGACATTTCCAGGGGATGGGTATCAACGGCCTGCTCATACTGTGACATGAGCCCGCATTGTCTGATTATTTTTTTGTAACTACTCCTCAATTATAGTTGGGACTGTAAGATTTTGATGATATATTTTAGCATTTGTTTTAAATAATTAAATTAGACAAAAAAGTGAATGCAATGTATTGAAAGTTATGAGATCACATCTTTCAGTGATATAATACAAAACAAATGTATGAAAACACATATTTTGACATGGTTGACCTGACAAAAATGGTCAGACAAAACTGCTGATCTGAAGCAAATATAAGAAGATAACCAACACGGGTTCAACCTCGAGCGGTGCAGATATATCTTCAATAGATTCTGCAGGAGATCTGACTTTCAATGACCCAATTTGACCCAATGGTGGGTTATTGTTTGGCCACCGTCTTCGACGCTGGCCAAACAATAACCCAACATTGTTTCAAAGTTTCGTGACTGGGAATTGACCCTACCAACCCAGCAAACAATGTTGTTTTTAATGCTGGTCCATTTAAAACAACATTGGTTCAACGTATTATGTCCGCTGGGAAGCACACGAAATGGATCAAATGTATGTTGAATGCAAGACCATCGTCTGCTACGCTGGCCCAACATTGATGCAGCATCGGTTCAATGTTTTCCGGGCTGTCCCCGTGGACGCTGACTCGAGAGAGAAAGGTAAAGTGAACTGACGGGTCTGCGGCCATTGTTTGCGGATCGTAGACACAGATTGTGCGCAGGACGGGCCGCTCGTCTGCGGGTTTTCGTTCAGGCGCAGCCCTGAACAGGGCTCTCTGACCCAAATGACGATTCTTTTCCCTCGTAGAGCAGGAGCAGACGACCCAGCGCCATTCGGCGTGTCATGTCCGTGCGGTCCGCGGGGCATTGCTAATTTATACTGTCGCCGCGAAAACAAAGCTCATCGGGAGATATGATCTTTGCGCCGCACACAACAAACAGAAGGCGCGGCGGCAGTTTTCCCAACAATGTTCCGCCGCATGGGGATGCCGGACCGACATTGTTCCAACGCCAAGCTCGACGCACGGCACTGCGTGTAAGTCTGTGTCTGATATAGTAGACTATTTCCCGGCTGGTCGATCTTATCTGCCATCTCGGTTGCTTCACTTATCTTCCCGAATCCCGAAAAGGGCGGCTGATCAATCTTTAGGATTAAAATATGGCAGAAGTTACTGAGAGAACTCTAGATATTAAACCCACATTAACTCAATAATATAACGCTGGGTGCATGGGACGGCCAACATACTCTGTACTGTCGTGAAAAGCAAAAAATCTATTATCTGCTTACTTGTAAAGTATACATATACTGCCTTGTGGCATTGCACCACACCTTAATCAATTTGTATTATTATTTTAATCTATATTGTTACCTAATTGGCCGGGATAGCAATGTCCGCTCAGGTCTGCGATTCAAAGTTACAGCACAATATCCCACTGACATTATCTATGCCCAGATTATATAGTTACTGATTAATACCCTGCTCGTTTTGCAGAGTAGTCTACTGATTAATATAATCTGCGAAATCGAAGAGGTGACAGGGGTAGTTTAGGGTACTATTTTATAAAATAGCTTCTGTGATATGAATAAGAAAAACAATCTGATAAAAGAAAGCAATCAACTGGTGAGACATCACTGATAGGCCTACTCGGTTGTTTGTTGCTGGTGATGTATTGTCATAAAATATTCCCTTGGTATTTACCATACATCACGCCTTTGTGATAAAGCAAGTTCTTTGTTCATTATATGACAGACTCCAGTTCAAGGCCTAAAACAAAAACAAACCATTAGCAGTGCAAATGGCTGATTCTAGAAATAGACAAATTTGCCAAACAAACGCACAGATTAGTAATCCGCATTCAGTTTACTTTTCAAATCTATCTTGCAGGCAGATTAATCAAACCGGTTTCAGATTGATAGAAACCTGTGCTAAGCGAGCTGCACAGATTAGCAATCCAGACTGAGATTGGGGACAATCGAGTTGCGCTTATTAGTTGATTAAGGTGTCACGACAACTCATACACAAACCGACTCATACTATATCGACTCGTACCATGACCGACTCATAGCATGTCCGACCCGTATCGTGTCCGACTCGTACCATGACGTACCATGAACTACTCGTATATACATGTACGCACAGTGGACATAGGTTTGTTCATCCCCACACGATTCATGCACAAACCACTGTTTAGTCACTACTGAGCGGCCAGCTCGTATACCGTACCGACATGATTTTAACGTGTTTATGTTGTATCACATGTTATCCACTTATGTTTTACTCATTCTCATGAAAAATTATGTTTGTGCATTATGGGTTCCAGTCGAGACATTGGTAATGGGAATCGAGTTCAAATGTAATGTGATTTAAGTGTTTAAAATCTTGTAATTGCAGTGCAGTTCAGCTGCAATAAAAAAGTACAACATTTTTGGCGATGTGTGGACTATCAGGCAGAAATTTAAAAAGACGCCGACATTGGTACGCATTTGTCATACGGCGACGGCTACATATAAATGCAGGTGACATTATTCAGCCTGGTGAAAAATGGTTGGGGTTAAAGTCTATCTTGATAGACTGCCTGAATAAATTTGTTCCAACAAAATTAACATCTAAACGCCAGAACTTGCTCTGGCTTGATAAATCGCTCCGCAAGGCTATTTGGAAAAAGGCAAGACTTTATAACAGAGCGAAAACTTCAGAACGACCTGACCTTTGGGCAAAATACAAATTATAAAAACGGGACACGCAGCGCAATCTTAGACGTGCCCGTTGGTCAAAGCCTTTCTGGCGCTATATAAAATCACAGCGCCAGGATAGGTGTGGTGTCTCTCCTTTATTGCATTATGGACAACTGCATTCAGACAGCAGACGCAAGGCCGAAATCCTCAACCAACAGTTTTGCTCAGTATTTACTGATGAGGACACCACTAATATGCCTGAATTAGAAGGACCACCAACAACTGACATGGATAAAATTGAAATTACAGAATCTGGCATAACTAAATTATTGAGTGAATTGAACGCCGATAGAGCACCAGGACCAGATGAGCTTCCAAATTTACTCCTCGAAAATGCTGCCAAGGAGATATCTCCTTTTTTGAAAGATATTTTCGAGCACTCTATTCAGACCGGGAAATTGCCCGATGAATGGGTCGAGACTAATGTAGCCCCTGTTTCCAAAAAAAAAGGAGATCGGCATACTGCTTCTAACTACAGGCCGATCTCCCTGACATGTGTTTGCGCCAAATTGCTCGAACACATTATTTGCAAGAGTATAATGACCCACTTTACAAAAAAACGAAATTTTACCACCTGTGCAACACGGTTTCCGTGCAGAGCATTCATGCGAAAGTCAATTACTATTGACCACCGAAGACCTGGTTCAAATTATGAGGATAAAATTCAGACAGATTTAATTGTATTAGACTTTAGCAAGGCTTTCGATGTAGTTTCCCACCAACGTTTACTCCACAAACTTGATCACTACGGAATTATGGGATCCACATTACTTTGGATTCAAAATTTTCTCACCACTCGAACGCAAAAAGTAGTAGTAGATGGTAGCTTTTCGGACATTGCTCATGTAGGATCTGGTGTGCCACAGGGTACAGTACTTGGTCCGATCTTAAAGTACACCTTACTTAGGAGTCAGCATCAGTGAGAACCTGGAATGGGGGATCACATATCTAAAATTGCGAGTAAGGCGAATTCCACACTGGGTTTCTTGAGGAGAAATTTAAAGGGATATCCCTCAAAATTAAAAGAGATTGCATACTTTTCAATGGTTCGGTCACTTTTGGAATACTCTTGTCCTGTATGGGATCCATACAGGCAAGGTGATGTCGATAAATTAAACAAAATTCAAAGAGCTGTTTCGTAACAAACAACTACAAGCGTAAATCAAGTGTGACAGCTCTTATCCAAGATCTAGGCTGGACTGACTTACAAACTAGAAGAAAGAACTTCAGGCTGACAAGCGTGTACAAAATTTTGAATGGATTAATCGCTGTACCTGTCAGTGACCTCTTAACCCCAGCAGACGAGAGCACTCGTGGTGGACATACAAAATCATTTAAACACATTAGAGCTAACACCACGCTGGGACAAAATTCCTTTTTGTACAAAACTATACCTGATTGGAATCACCTTCCACCAGCTGCAATTGAATCCAGATCAATAGCAGCTTTCAAGAGCCAACTGAGCGATTAGTCTGGTCGGCCGCTCAGCACCATCCCTTCGCCTGATACTCCACTGAGGAGGACTGCGAAGTCATTATTCAAAGTCAAAGTGGTAGCAAGACAAAAACATCATTGTTCATACCAAACCCGGCAGAACCACATCAGGTTGGCCAAGATAATTCAGCACTGGATGTAAATGGTAAACCTGGTAAATGGTCCTTTGTTGTGCTCTCTGATGCATGTATGTTTACTTTACACACTGATGATGGGCGTGAAGGGTGTTGTAGAAAAATGGATAGAGTATGAATCCAGACGCAATGCGATTTCGGCTACGTGGAAACGTTTCTTTTTGGGTTTGAGGATACGTCAGCAGCCATGGCGTTGGCAATTTGGTAATCTTTGATGAAAATCTCCACCATCATTCTTACATTGACCTCATAGATGAAAATTTGCTGGAGCCAGTAGAGCAAATGTTTAGGGACCAGCAGCACCCATTTGTGTTTCAGCATGGTGGTGTTGTCATGGTTCGAAAACAATGATAGACGCAAAATGCTATGTCCTCCACAGTCTTCAGATGTAAATCATATCGAAAACATCTGGAGTTGGATAAATCCAGGACGCATAGAAGGTCAAACCAACCACATGTGAAGTGCTGACATAATTCGTCATGGTAAAATCAAAACCGTGTTTCCGTCTTTGCTCAGGAGGGAGCCGCCATTATAAGATCACGTAGCTACTATACTGAAATAGTAATTGTGGCAATAATCATGCTAATTATGTTTCAAATACCATCATGAATATATTTTTGTTTATATTCTGTGGAAAATATGAAATAAAGTATCCGGGTATCAGTTTATAAGTTGTGATTCAGTTAAGGTATTTAGCATTGGTGTAATATGCATCACTTTGGGGGTGAACAAACTTTTGTCCACTGTGTATATATGACCGACTTGTACCATACAATCGCAGAGGATGTAGTAGGATTAATATACAACCTGACCCTAAAGAAATTGCAAAAAACGTTTTTTTTATCTTTTTGATCAGTATATCCCCTGCTGAAGTACATGTCAAAAATTTGTGTCATGTCAAATTTGAACAGGGGAAAGGGTCTACAAGATGAATATTCAAAATGGCCGCCAAATGCGTCAATTTACACCAATATACTATACAAATTATACTGTTTCAGCGTTGCTTTTTACTGTGACAAGTTAGAATATGATAACGTTTTACAAGTCTAGTAGTAGGATAATATATTATTACAACACTTTAGGCGCTAAAACGAATATAATCGTTTTAAATTTATTTGTTAGCAGATTAATGTACTGTTATTCGGAATAAACTATGTGTTAATTCAACATCAACGCTTGTAACTTTTGGGTATCAAATTACATGGAAGATTTTAAATGCGAACCCTTTAAGCGCTATGACCGAATGTTATTATTGTTATTCGAAATAAAAAGTGTGTTTCAACATCAACACTTTTAATTGCTCAGTCTCAAATTAAACAAATATGAGTAGCTAGTGAAACACAAGTGGGTGTAAACTTAAATACTACTACTTAGTAGGTAAATACTGTAGTTGATGGGGATACAATATTTGATTTACATATATTAAGCATAATGCTGTATTTGTTTAACAAATCTGAAAATGTAATTAATAGGCAAGAAACACCGTCTCCAAAAAGTTTCAAAGTTCCAAAATATCGACGTTCTCGGCATTTCTAGATTCCATTGCTATTTGAAGTTTAGCTTATATGTGCACAAAGGTGGCATAAAGCCCGATTTATTTCATTTCATTTACTTAATATTGCAAATACTAGTTAACAAATATGGGAAATTTCCGCAAGGCATGCTTGGAGTCTAAGATATGCTTCCTCAAATTACTTTTCCAATATTATTTATAAACAAACTTATTTTACTCAGAAGCTCCTAGTCATGCCAGTGGGAAAACAATAGTGAACTTAATCTTTGAAGTCGTTTTCACACAACTATAAAACATGCACCTAACAGGTTATTGCACGGAGCCATCCATTTGTTTTGTTATGTTATGTGTACATGTATGATTTGCGCGCACCCCTTCTTGCACTGTGTCTTATGTCGCATCTCATGCTGTGTATTGCGTCATTCCTTTCGCTACGTCCTAAAAAACGTCTTGTGCGTCGTGCTTCCCTTAATGCGTCACGTCCTGTGCCGCGTTTTTTACCCTTCTTGTTCTTGCTTTTGCGCCACAGCTTGCCTATATATTTCCTCCTTGCGCTGTATAGGTAATTCAGTCCTTGGTCTTGCGCTTAAATGTGGACCTATATATTATCACCCGATGTTTCCCAACATCAGGTTGATATATTCAAACCAAAAAACAACAAACTAATAACAATTAGGTTTAATTGCGATTGACATGTTAACAGCGCTGATGCGCCGGCAATATGAAATTGTTGGGCAACTTGATTTATCAAGTTACGCAAGCAGTGTTCATTTAAGTTCGGCATTTTATCGGAAAATGAAACACTCATCCAAGGCGTGAGCCTTCAGGTGAACACCTCATTCCTTGGACACACGACGTACGTTTAGGCCTATATTTTGTCTTAGGAACATCATTTATCTCATCAATTGAATACAACGTTTTTATCATATTATAATGTCACTTAATTTGTGCCGCTATGTGACGCAAAGCAATAATTTACCACTATTTTGTCTCACGGTTAACTGAGACTTGACAGGATTGCCAAAATTGTCTTCCATCCTGCAGCACGGGTTAGTTGCAATATAGAGGCTGATAACCATGATAACAATAAAATTGTATAGGGCCTACGCAACATGGAATGATTTGGTGAAAAGAGTAGCACAGTGACAGAGATATAATTTATATCACATCCGGCGGATAACGCAAATGCATGTATACATGCTTTATAGTTCAAGGCTATAATTTTAAGGTATTTTAAGGTATCGCCTGTCTGCATTTTGTTGTTAATTGGTTTACGCAGGGCTCTCAAGGGCAGGATTCGTGGGGAGACTTGAAACCCTTTGTTCTGAGAACGTCGCAGCGTGGGAAACATCGTAACTTTCCCATTCATGATTTATTTTTGTTACTGAAATGTATTTAAGCCCGCTTTCACTTATAACTGTTCTTGTAGCTCCCAACAAAAGTCACCTTCATAATAATAAAACAACCTCTATAAATGATTATATAAATGGTAATTCAATATTATTGAAATAAGGTAATAATTATAAGCCTGGTATTTACTAAAAAATGTTCTTATTCTAAAAGGCTTGCATATGCTTTAAAAAAGTATCTGGTATAGTATTGATCTAAGTGGATTCAGTGACTACTAACCTTGTTGAATATTGCATTGCACAGACAATTGTTAAAATTGAATCATTTTTTTTAAATAAATCCTAATTGACGCCGGCACGCTACCTTTTATAACTAAAAATAAAAATTAATTGACCAATAAGCGTATCATTACCATAGTTTTTGTATTGATATCGACCCCTCACTATTAAAAATTAAATAATATAAATCCTTTTTGAAATGACAGATGTTGGTTAAAAACACTTATTGGGCTATCAAATCGAAACATAGCCATGAATTCCATGAATGTCAATTACATAGCAATTAGCGGTTCGACGTCATATCTACCATTTCCCCTGACCCAAATGCAGAAAACTTTTAATATGTCATTCTCTTGGTCATATACTATGAATTTCTGGCATAAAACGTTTCTTGCATTTTTTTATGGTCCGGATATATATACGTGGTATATTGATCCTACTAACGTTAGAATTTAGAATTATAATTCACTTAGTATGAATGCACCATATTTTAAGATAATTTTCATTCCAGAACAGTGTCCTTGCGTGGATATATACCTCTCGCATTATTCTTGTATTAACAAAGAATAACAACGTGAGTGTATGCACATATCAGTATAATAAACAAATACTACTAATGCGATCAAGTTTCACATTTTCAAAGGAAAAAATAGTGTTACCATTCGAATCCCCTCCTTATGTCACCGTTTCGATTTCATGTATAACAAGAATTAGATGAGCTTTACCAACGGTAATACCTCATAGTAAGCCCTACCAGCGGTAATCGAACTCAAGCAAACTGTTGTAGCCTATAGTTGAGCTAAAAATGTGCAACTGTCCTTTGAAACATCTACAAACATTTCCCAGTGTAACGGCATGAGACCTACTCCTGTTAATATTAATTTTATCCAAAGTAGTTATTTCAATTTAAACTACCTTTATACTCTTGGAAATATGCAAATTAAAAAATTGCCACTGGGTGAAATTTAGTACTCCCGGTGGAAATGATGACTCTAGCCTCTGCTGAACACAAAGCAATCAAAATATAAACTTCTGTATGAATTTCCGGGTTAGGGTAAATTTTGCCAATATTCTGCCTGACTAATACTGAATACTAGTTTCAATAATCATGTCGGCCATCTGCATCAATTGCTGACCCATATTGCGTTATATTTTTATGACAAGCTCGACGAAAAAAATATCAAGTAGGTTTGTTTTGCAAACTATGCGATACTGTATGCATATGATATACAATGTTTTACAAGTGTAATTTGATTACTGGAGTGAAAAAAAGGCTTTAATAATTTTAGGTAATCACAATTATTTCATGACGTCATCATAGAGCAAAATATAACTGTAGACTACCTCTACACACCAATCACGTAACCAGGGTAATAGCAACCATGGCGGAAAACACAACAAATTGACCCACTGTTGATTTGATGGTGTGCCAATGTATGTTTTAATGCTGATCCCCCCGGCTACAACGCTGGCCCAACATCAAAACAACATTGTCAATATATTGTGATCATTCAACAGTCATCTGCATGGTGAGCTTAGGTCGACTTGACCTTTTTAAATTCGATTTAATGCGGCAACTCTGTTCTGCAAATCAAAAGGCAGTATATACTTACTCGTGATGTAAGCAGATACTGCCTTTCGGTATTGCACGGCAGAACTTACCCATTTTGAATGTTTAAAAATTAATAGAAAATGGATCTTTTCTAATCGCACCTGTTGTGTGTGTTCTCAGGAGGACAACTGAAGACTCGGGATCTTCACGACGAAGGATCAATTCAAGCTCGCTGGTTTCCTCTTTCCTCCATCAGGGAACAGAAGATTCTCACCCTCAGGTCAGACCAAAACAAAAACCTTGAATTTACAATAGTTCACACGAAACTAGAAAGCTCAGGCTATAGTGAATGCGTTCTTGGCGAGCGGGTGATAATATGAGATTTTACTTTACCATAATGTAGAAAGCCTCATTCTGTACAATTGCTGATTAGGCCTATACTCAAACTTTAAGGTATGACATTTTGTTGTCCGCTGCTGTTTATATAAATAAAGATAAGATAAGAAGACAACAGTTTGGACGTAGTAAAACGTCCTAAATAATTATATTTCATATTCAAGAATGATTCCTGAGGATTCCAGAAACGATGTTGTTGATATACTAAAATGTTAAATGCCTTTTGAATAACTAATTTATAATTAAATAATATGTCTATTTGAAGACCAATTAATTTGCTTGCTACTTGTCATAACCGAAATTTATTTCTCAGAACAACATACATTTATTTTGCCCGTCGTCTTAAAAAGGTAAATTGTGGCCTATGACTACCAGCGACATCTGGTGAATGGCAGGATTTTTGAACCACACATCTGTATGATTTTGTTGCACTTGCACAGATCTTCAACCTACCGTAATATTTGAGACTAATAGCAAAATTCGCAAAGCATGTGATACGTTTCTACTTTTCATTAATGTTTTATTCACTAATGAACATATTACACGTTATTCTTCTGTTTATGCTGTATTATGTTTTCTCTCAAGCTCATCGTCACAAAGACGCTCTGTCGACCGCGGGCAATTATCGTGTTTCTCCCCTGTCCCATAGACACTTATAGGTGTCCACAGAGCTTCTGAAATCAAAAGTTATCATAATGATATAAATTATTATCAATAACGATATTTATCGTTCACCTCCAAAGCTCTGAGCTACAGCGACACACAACTTCAAGTGACTAAAATGTATGTACCAACCTAATTGTCCCCTTGGATATGAAAAGGTGTATCTGCCACTTTGCGAAGTGGCAGATACACCCTTTCATATCCAAGGGGACGAATTATATCAGTGTTTCAAGATTGTATATTCACAATAACGCAAATGGCGACCATTTCAGAAGACTGTCTCTCTGACATTGACTCTTCACCTACCCTACTAGTTGCTCTGATTTAAGCTAGGCCGTACAGCGTGCGGTATACATGGTGCGGCATAATTAAAAGGAACATAAATGAGTGAGTTCAACTCCATATGTCTGTAATAAGATGCGATTTTGCATGGGCTGCGAATGCGGCAAAATGAATCGGTCCATGTAACATAGGGATTCGTGCGGCATGCTAGCTTCGGATAAGGACGGGGGAAACCGCAATGCCGTCAAATCTGGGTTTTCGCACGCCCTCTGCATGCCTCATTCGATGTATATTATAGAATATGGAATCATAGCTTTAAGATTCTTGTTATACATGGTGTTTTTTCTTATCATATCTGCTAAGAGCTGAGCTTTACGCTGATATTAATAGAAATATGAATGTCACGGATGCCCTTTTGTATTAGTTGGGCTTAAAAATGTCAGAGAAAATGTTAAATAGGTTTCTTATGTGAAATATATCATACGCGTCACTGGTGAAATGTGGTCCTCGTGAAAAAATGATTTGGTTGTCGTCCCATGACCCATAGCCTAGGCTACTGCCCTGTAGCTGTTATGTAGCGGGGGGAGGCAAAACAGCTTACTTGTCAAGTAAACAGTCACTGCTGTTTTTATTTACACTGCAGTATTTTAATCTGGAATCTGTTGTATACTGCCCTGCAAAGCCAAAATGTGGTATCTGATTAATTAACAAGTAAGCAGATATTGCCTTTTGGCTTTGCATGCCAGTATCCCTGCATCACTGTGTCCAAGCAGTGTCGAAGCTGCTGTAGCAGTGTATATACAATGTTTTGTGATGAGGATGTTGAGATGATAATATGCCAATGTTGTCCTTCAGCATGTTCAGACACAGGAATGTAATTGTTGGAAATACTATTTTAGGGTTACTTTCAGAAAGCAGATGACGAACCATATTTTCCTGGATGTACTGCGGTTTTGCGATTGCAATTACCCGGTATTACGTTTTCATTAAATTATGCCTGTGCTCTTTTGTATGTTTTCATTTTCAAAATGACATGCGTTTTGTAGTCATGATGGATGTGATTTTCCAATTCCATCACTGTTATCCGACTTGGTTAGTCCCATTCTATTGTAGAGTCCCATGGAAACGGAATAACACGCATGAGATCCAATTCTGATCTAAACTCGATTAGATATTATTGCCGATGATTTGACATGATTGTGACATGTACATTTTTACCGCTTCACTTGATGCAGGGACTACAAGGTTATCTTAACCAGACACATCAAGAAATATATAGCGGAGTTTGCGATATTGCTAACAACATCTGAACATTGATATTTGATACCAAATATTTATGTTTATTTCTTTCTAGAAATATCATCATTTACTACAATAACACTGCTGTAGTGATGATGATCCATCGATAGAAATTAAATTGAATCACACGTAATGCAGCTTGGTGATCATTTTCCCAGATTTTGTGTGCAGGCCACTATTTATATGCACTATTCACGCTATGTATTCAGGAAAGCCCATGCACTCTTTGTATCAAATCAAATGACATAACTCTCAAATTATCTGCCAAATGACAGAATTTTTTTGAGAGATGTTTACAAAAGCACTTTTTACAGAATATTTAAAGCTGGCAATTTGTTTTAGAAATTCCAGATTTGCCACCTCTGGGTTTAAAAGTCAAACTCGTATCAAACTGGGATGTTAATTTAGATGACAGTGACTGAGTGTGGTGCTGTGTCCCTTGGTGCGTCATCCTCCCCGGGGAGTGTCCCAGGTGGACAGAGCCCAGCGGGCCGGGCCTGAGGAGGGGAATACCGGGTGGGTGGGGGTGTCCGGACGGTTCCACGGTCTCCCTGCTGATACGGACCCGCGGTCGTCACGCCGCAAGCGGGACGTTCATCAGCGGCCGCGAAGGCGCGCCAAAACTTCCGCCGCATTGCTCTCATTGCCGTCAATAGCTTCCACCGATCGCGTTCCACGATGACCCATCTCTCTTCTGCTCGGTTTTCCTGTCACTGTGGCCGACCGCTGCGGGGAAAACAGGCCGCTCAGTGCACCGCGCTCGGTCCGCTGCCCCCGTTCTGATGAAGAACGCAGGGAAAGGAGCCGTGGATCTGGCAGAAAGCTGGACAATTGCCCGCGATATGTCCCCCACATTAGTCCCGCACCGACCATCTTCTGCGGCCGCGACCTCACTGGCCGTGCAGGGCCGCATTTCCTGTCTGGCGCACTGGACGGTAACAAGTGGGCGATATTAAATGATAGAAACAGCGCCCGGCCAAGCAAGAAACGGTGTCTCTGATCACCATTTTTTTCGATTTTATCAAGTCTCCTTATTATTTTATTTTTAAAATGTTTGATATTTTCGCTACATAATACGATATGCTGCAGTCACAGCATGATTTTTATCCCCCGCCCGTAGGGGAAGGGGGATTTTAGTCGCGCCAGGATTCTGTCTGGCGTCACGTTTTCTTGTGGGCGCAAAAACTCAAAACTACTGGTCAATTTTTTTTGAAATTTTAACATGACATTACTAGCAACATGGGAATGTGCAAATGAATTTTTAAAGATGCTACCGAAATTCAAAATGGCCGCCAGAAGTAAACTCCAAAAAAATTTGTGTGCACAAAAACTCTAAAACTTTAAGTCAGAAATTTGTCAAATTTCACGATCACATTCCCCACCATATAGAGATGTGCAGGTGATTTTTTCAAGGTTTTACTGAAATGGCCGCCACGGATCAACTTCAATTTTTTAGTGGGCGCAAAAACTCAAAAAATTCGTTTGGTCATTTCTTTTTAAATTTCAACATCACATTCCTAGCAACTTGTGGATGTGCAATTGATTTTTTAAAGATGCTACCAAAATTCAAAATGGCCGCCAGAAGTCAACGCCAAAAGTTTTTGTGGGCGCAAAAACTTTCAAACTTAACGTCAGAAATTATTCAAATTTTAGAATCACTTTCCCCACAATATGTAGATGTGTAGGTGATTTTTTAAGGTTTTGCTGAAATTCAAAATGGCCGCCATGGATTAATTTCAATTTTTTTGAGGTTGCAAAAACTTAGTCGTAAATTATTAAAATTTTACAATCACATTCCCCACGATATGGAGATGTGCATTTGATTTTTTACGGAAATTCAAAATGACCGCCATGCTTGAATTTCATAATTTTTTGTTCGCGCAAAAACGCAAAAAAATGAGGTCAGAAATAATATGCAGGTGATTTTACTGAAATTTAAAATGGCCACCACAAGTCGACTTTCTAAATATTTGTGACCGCAATAACTTCAACCTAATTCATGGCGGGGGATGATATAGGACTTCAGTCCTCTTGTTAACATATAACCTGACATACTAGTCTATCGACTGACCAGCGAATGTCAAGCATTTGTTAAAAAAAATGGACCAGTATAACATATTACACCCAAACTTTATAGAAACACGAGTCGAATTTACACTAAATTAGCAAACTTCCATGCTGGTATACAGTTCGCATCTGGCTAATATGTCATTATAAAGATCAAACTCGTATTCTTATGTTTGATCAATAAACATAAGAAATGTTATTGCACTTTTACACAGGTCACTAATTATTCTGGAAAGATGGAGGAGTAATGTGAGACAGTCGGACTCTTCTTTTTTTATTTAAAACAAGTGAGCATACATTTTATTGCGAAACTGTTTGATATGAATTTGGCCTTCCTAACAATATTGCATACTGTCCTGTCACGTCCATAGCTGTTTTCAGCCTTAAAAATAGTTGACTTACAAACAAAATCACATTATTTAACTTCAAGGACTGATGTTAACATATCAATGGTCGCTTTATCTGTGAATGTATCTGTAAATAAAATATTTCTTTTAGCCAGCTGCGTTTTTTTTTCTCTGCAGTTTTCTCTGCGTTCTTCCTTATTTTGAAGTTGTTTATTCAGAGATAAGCCCAAGCTACTGGTAATGCCCATTACAAGGTGTGAAGAACGACCCCTGTGTGCATCTCCTGCGATAGGGCTCAATAAATGACCCAGATAATATCAGCTCTCTAAGTTATAGTGGCCCACAGAGTCACACTGCCGATAACGCCACCTTCGCCGTTGACACATTGCTGGCTTAATGCTGGGCCACCGTCTGCAACATTGCGCCGAAGTCGAGTCCATGTAACGTGGCTGCCGGGCAAGTTGGTGGCCGTTTTTTTTCAGGTTCACTGCAACCAGGAGAAAAAATAAATAACAGTAACTTGTGAAGACTCCCGAATGACGGAATTATGTATATTTGACGGGAAAGTGGAACCAAGGACCACAACTGCACGTTAAGGATTTGGCCCATAGGTCTATATAGATAATACGAAGGTTTTTGCAGTAAGTTGTGTGGCATTAAATTATTGTTTAGAGCTGCGTTTCTTAGGAAAAAGCGACCAAATATGACATACTTGGCACAAAAAGAAACGCAACAAATTTAAAATGATGATGCCTTGTTTGACAATTGTGCAGCCTTAGCCTGTTTTTCGATGTATTGCTATGGCGGAAGGTGACCTGGCTACGGCTCAAATTGTTATAAAGCAGGTTAGCAATATTGGGAATTATCACCATATTTCAAAACACCGAGTAACCTCTGATAGGCCACGACAGGAAACATGAGGACGCATAATGCACTGAATATCCCTGTGCGGTACAAAAAACGTGTGTTTCTGCACAGACACTAACGTTACGCATCGGGGCTATAAGCAGCCACAAGTGAGTGACAGTCAATCGATGACTGCTTGGGTCAACTCTGTTTTGCAGTGCGACATGCAGAAATGAGTCATACGCAGTTCTGTGGGTGACCCACGTCAAAAAACTGACAGATGCTCCTCTTCAATAACCAAGTAATGTGTGACATATTTCGCAATTCCCGATTTGTAGTGGATGAAGATGATTTGAAGAGGTTTAAAAATTATAGAAATTGCAATATATTGGTAAGCCAGTTTCATGGCTATTTTTTCTTTAGTTGTAGCAAAATTGAGTATGCTCTCAGGGATGTAACATGATGCTTTAATGCATCGTGAGGGCTTAAAGGGTTAATGTTTGTCCTTCAAGCAAGAACATTCGACGGGTAAGTTAGCATTGAATTTGCTACACTGGCAAATATTTTGATTAAACTTGAACTGATATAAATTATTTTTAACCATTTTAAGTTGTGGGTCGCGGTAGCCAGGTACAACTTGAAGCGGGGGGGGGGGGGCGGTGGCGTAAATTGGTTAACTAAGCGCGCGTTTAAGGTTAACAGGTTAATGATGGGACAACTCTCGAAACTTTGCCCCGATCTGTCAGAAACCTTGATTTCACCTGCTAACAATACGTTTCTGACCCGTTTATTTCTGCAATATTCATTTTGGGACTATTCATAATGAGGCATGTATACATCAATTTATTAGAAACCAATTGAATATGTTTAATCTTTTATTGAATATCATTGATGTTTTTATAGGCGATTACAAAGTTGTTTCAATATTATGTCTCCAGTTGAATTACAGGTTTTATTATGTGAATGGTTTCATATCCGAGCCATCTGCTGATAATTGTTTCCATTATCACACTATAGATGTGATATGTTTCATCACGACATTGCACACTGTTCTCAGCCCTGTCACAGGTGTGGTAATTGTAAAAGCAATATTTTGTCATATGCTATATATTTTTGATTATTTTCAAATAGACTACACGTTGAGATATACGAAAAAAGTGTACCAATTATGTCGAAACAACAAAGTAACGATAATACATGCAAAATAATAAAGACAGTGCCTGGTGGCTTACACGAACGCGCCGTGAATAGGCCTGACCGATACCCAGTTCATCACAGGTTACCGTACACTAGAGGCGATTCGTAGGCCACAAAGAATATTGCTTATTCAACACGTATATTCGACACGGACTGGGTGTATTGAGCCGGATTTGGCAGGGAGTGACACGTGGTCGTTGACACCTCCGATAGCCACGCGGTGTAGTGCGGAATGTGACACGGATGTTTCATTATGATTTCCCACACTGACGGATTCGACCCCGTTGAAGCTCTGAGATGCCATCCAGCTGCTCCGAACTGTACCCTGTAGATCCGGACATGTATCTGTGTTGTGGTCGGGATCTGCCGACAGGAACCGGGAGCCTATGTGGGCCTCCATGAGCCGCCAACGAAACAATAAACATACACATTGTCTTAATAATTTCCGGACAGTAACATGGCTGAGCGCTTCCGTGTTGCTCTCGTCTCAAGACGATTATCCGTGAAGCCTCTGTTATAATACGGGTATACATCGTATGCATCCGATGCATCAGCGTTACCTCCTCAGGCCACCGTGGAATGAACCCGCCGTAGGTCCGTCATGTACACGTATATTTGTCAAATTTAAACCAGACCTAAAATGCATGAGGATATAGTGTGTCATGGGATGGTTGAAACACCATTTGGAAGCATTATAAACTACTTTGGCTCGAAACAGAGTAGAGCCTCGTACATTGGTACCGTACTCGTTCTGCGTTTTTTACCGTATCGCTGTCGGCGTCATCTGTGTTTATTCTGAGATCTTTCACGTTATTTCCGGACCATCTGTATTGTTAGCGGCGTCCTCTTGGCTCCTCTCCCGGGATGTACCGCGTTGCCACCGGGGCATCAGGGTCAGCTTCGTCTTGACTCTGTACGCATCCGTATTGTTCATTACGTAATATAATTTATGTTTTTTTTTTAAATGTGACAGGGATGACTGCTCCGAGATGCACCGCACTCCACTGTGATCCAATTCGGCTATGTGAGAAAAGGGCATTACCGGGTAAACACGGCCGTCAGTGTGTCTAGCTTGTAAACTGGTTCATTGGGGACAGCTGTGGTAGCACCTTGTGGTCTGTGTGTCGCATCCGTATCTCTTTGTGTGGCCTCCAAGTGCTGAATTTCCTCTCTCGGATGGTGTCTGTAGCCTACGCGTGCTGACCGCGAAGACGACGAGGCACTGACTGGGATGCGACACGGATTTGTATTACCCCGCGGCATGATTCAACCAATGGCCCTGATACATATTTCATATGGCGTCATGGAACTCAAACTGATATTCCATTATGCGGCGAGAATGTCTGTGAATGTTACCGGACATATCTGCGCATGAACCGCGCTTGATCTACGCTCATGTGATCCATGCATTGGAGGGACATAAAGGATCAATTGAAATGGGATGCATTAGGATAAGACATGTGTCACCTCGCTATTACACTTCTAGCCAAATATGTTCAAATTCACTTCTCTCTTATATTCTGAGGAGCCATCTGTGTTAAGAAAACTTATATCCACGGCATACTTAGTTATATAGTGTATTTTCATTTTCACACAAAAAATTGTATCACTCTTCATGCTTATATCTGTTACCACGTTATTTTACTCTTCAAAAATGCACTTGTTTATATGTATGCACAAAGATTGTGAATCTATTGCTGAATAAATCGACTCACTTACTAAGTACTATGAAAACGAGAGTATCGTTTAAGACTCAAAGAAGGACAGTAGGCCTACGAAAGTGCGAAACAGCTTAATCTGGTGCATGCTCGTAGGCCTTATACTACCTGCTCTTTCACTTCAGGTCCAGCTGCCTACCTGAAATTATACGAAAAAAACAATACTGGGCGTTGCCTTAAAAATAATTACTCAAACTTTTAAAAACTAGTGCGAGAAACGCATTATTGGATAAATGGAGAGGTGGTTTGACAACACACCATCGCCGCCGTACAAAGGCGGACATAGTAACTACTTACCTGAAAAATGAGAATTTGCTGCTGTTTGCATGGCATATTTGATATTCATACCAGTTATGCATTTTAGCCGGATATGACCTTGATCAAACCACTAAAGTCAATTAGCCCTTTCTCGCGGTGACTTATCACACCTATCCATACATGTGTAACGCTTATCCATCAAAATAAATTGGATGATGGAAGTTGTTCACACTTTCCCCAGAAGCACTTTATATGGACCACAAGGGTGGACACTCAATCTCACACGTCAGGGAAACATTAAATATGGATTTCAGCCTTTCATTTTATTCACAGTGTGACGCTGCCCTTGAAACTCGTTAGCTATGAATAATTTTAGTCATTGCATAATATTTATTATAATCACCTTGATCATAAGAGTATGTATTACAGAGGAAATATTTTGAGATGATATTTGAAAAAAGTAAAAGAGCATATTATTTTTACGGATGACTGAAAATAATTTTTTGGTGTCTCTGCAAGCTAGAGGTTGCCCCAGTGTTAGGACAGTGTCACAAACGGTTGTCCAACAAACCAATGCAAGTGAATGAACGATGCTTCGAGCCGTATCTTGCACATTCATGCCAAACTCTGCCATGATAATCTCCTGGTCCTAATGTGAGGATGGAGATATGAATCTGATGACACTGCCCTCTACACTATTATATCGAAATTCGAGCCCTGGCGATCTCAAGCATTGCACGTTACCTCTCGGCTTCCTACAATACTGCATCCATACGAACATAAGGTGTACTATGTATGATGTCAATTCAAAGTTTCAATGATAATGCTTGATATAGATTCAAATTCACACATCATCGAGCTGTATGATCTAAATGTAGTACATTCCACAAAATGTAGCCTGCGCAACCAAGACAAACTACCTCTTTTAGCTACCAGGCCATACTCAGCTGTTTGTCATAATTATGTTTGCAGATCAGAAGACATAGTGCCGGTGATTGAGGCTTCGCACAGGTACTTCAGTGGATTCGGAGTACCTCACCACCCCATCACCATCACCAAGAAAGCTTACAGAGACATCACGTTCCGCATGGTGCTCATCAACATAGTAGGCGGGTAAGACGAAGTACAACACTGAATAAAACATGGTCTTTAACCTTTAAAGTGCTAATATATGTTGGCCAAGTATAGTACTCTACTCCTGACCACACCCACTCCGTTATTTAAATATTATAAGATAGCGTGACTAAATGATGTGATTGTTTGGAGAAGAGTACTATGCTTGGCCTGATATTTCGATAAAAAACTGCTTGTTCACTCTGAAAGCGTCATAAGTGACTTAGTTAGCTCTTTTTAAATATTTGATAGGTCTACGATTATTATAAATATTTTAACCCTTTCAGGCCTGAATTTACCATCGTCATCTTCATCCACTACAAGCCGCGAATTGCTGTCCCAATTCTCGACTTGTAGTGAATGAAGATGACTTGAAGCGGGTGGCAAATGAAATAATATATCGTTATTATTATAACAGTTCCACAAAAATTGTCATTCTAAAACCCCTAGGTTTTAGGAAATTAAGTCATTCTTTTGAGTTCAGATAGATGTAAAATGATGCTTTAAAGAATCGCAAGGGTTGAAAAGGTTTTAACCCTTCAGTGTCGGGATAAAACTTTGCCGTCAAGAGTAAATCCCCGCACTGCATGGGTTTCAACCCTACTATTATCTAGGTTTTTCTTCTGATTTTCGCTCACCTTGAGATGTGAATTTCTGTCCGAACCATAAGCCTACGCCTCCCCCCCCCCCCCAAGGTGAACGTAAATTACCTGTATTTAAAAATTACGTAAGTGTAATGGTGTATATCTAGTAAAGGGTAACATCGTTTTGATGGATTATATCACTTTCTTCTATTTCGTGAATTTCGGTAAAATATTACCACCTGGTCAATTTATGCTCCACGTACATTGTTTTGCATGTGCGATACTTCTCCATTTCTCTTAAATTCTTCGCGAATAATTAGTAAGAATGTATTTAGGTCATATTTCCATCAAGTTATTTCACTGTCCTATTACGTTATATTTATACCTGGACTTACAGCGGAATTGTTTTGAAAGTTATTCTTTCTGAAGGCGATTTGACTTGAAACAATAAAGAACGAATTCACGCACATAAACCTCTCTTTTCTGTTGAGGTCATTATTATTATAATACAGCGCTATTATAATTATATATAAATAATGGGTGGTATTTCTGTTTACGCGATATGATTCTTCTCTGATCTTGTTAATCCTTATCCTGCTGATCACGACTATTATCATTTTTAATTTGTTTTATTAGTCGACCAAATCACTGTTTTTGGGAATGAAATGCGTGTCTAAATATCAAGAGTATTGGTACCAACCTGAATTTCTGGAGCGTGATTTTTTATATATATATATAGTCTTCTACACTGTCAAGCCTATATTTACAACAGTAATATATATCTGGAAACACGAGTTTATATAATACATAATAATTTATATTATATTGTGTGATTTAGTGCTGCATTTTGAAGATTCGTGCGTTGTATTTTAAAACTTACAGTGTCGTGTATAATTTCAAAATTTATATATATAAATATAATTTTATATCGGCATCCTGATTAATTGCATTAAGAATGGGGCTTACAGTGAGTTAACCCTTAAAGTGCTAACTATATGAAGTCAGTCACGATCTCTACGCTGACGACACTCACATATATATAAAACATTATCTAGCCCGAATGATCTGCTTTTTTTAGGAAAAATTGCAAACTTGTTCACAAAGTGTTACCATGTAGATGACCAAGTCTAAAGTGAAATTGAACCCTGCTAAGGCTGAATTTCTTATCATTGGCTCTAAGAAGTAACGGGACAAATTTTCTACCTCGTGGCCTATTTTATTAAGTAAATAAATAAAATGAATGGGGTTTTAGGACACCTTTGAGCACATATAGGCCAAACTGGACCAGGAGAACCTTCTGGGGATTTTGGGATGATCAAGATGAAACTGCCCTTCAGACACAGGATTCGAAATTCGAGCTCTGGTGGTCTGATGTCGAGCACGCCACCTCTCGGTCACGGAGGCTCCCCACATTATTAAATCTTTATGAGTGAGCAGGGAAGAAACATTTTGTTTCTTTGAAACTTGAAGTCTAGAGTGAAGTTCAAACCCGCGATCTCCAACTTTCCAAGCAGGCAGCTTTAACCACTGTACCAGGGCCCCTGCCCTATGTCAACAAGTAGCTCTGCAAGAAAATTGTGCGTCATATTTGATTTCTACTCAGCTATATCTCAGATCTGCAGATGCTGCTTCTACCATATCCGTGATTTGCGTCGCATTCACAGGCATCTTTCTCGTGGTACTGCGAAGTACGATTGCTGGTGAATTAATTGGAAGTAGACTCGATTATTGTAACTCGCTCTTCTATAATATTGCTGACATGGACGTTATTAGATTGCATCGTGTACATAATTGTTTGGTCAGAGTGGTCGAAAATTCCTCTCGTTTTAGTAGATAAGCTCATCTTTAAAAATCATTGCACTGGCTTCCGGTGCCGTAGGCCCCTACATGATACTGTTTAAGTTATGTACCATAGCTGTTCCTGCACTCACTATTCACTAAACCCCCATACCTTAATAATATCTTTTTGACGGCGGTCAGTTCCAGGCAGCCTCGATCTACTTGTAACATACATGTACAACTTTTTATTCACGTGCACAAAACGAGGAATGGATCATGGCCTTCTTTGTTGTTGTAGGCCTACCCGCACTAAAAAAATTCTTCTCTCTGCAATTTGGAACTGCTAAGCCCATGACGGCTTTCCAGAAACAATTAAAAACTCATCTATTCGGCCTGACTTTTCCGCCCTAGCTCATCGATGATTCGGTGAGATGCTGACGACTATATGCTCCGAACCGGGATATGACAATGGTTATGAATTGGTACTGTGCGCCTCTGAGCTCAGTGGTTCCGAGGAGATTGAAGTTCTATAATTAATTGATTGTGTATAATCGTTTCATTCTTCATATTTTATTTCAAACAAAGAATTTGAATTAGAAATGAGTATTAAATTTGCTAGATTTAAATCTATTTTTCTTCAAATAATATATACATTTCAGTAATTTCCACCCATTTTTCACCCACAAATTCAAGTGGTGATTTTTTTATAATTTCGCGCGTTAATTATAGACCTCATCTTTGAGATGACAATTTGTTTTTCTAAGCATTCGCCATGGTGAACTTTTTGCAGGCTAAGAAACATGAGGGTGTTGGTGGACACGAAAGATGGGGCGCATTTCCCAACAGGTGTTGTTAACCGCGGGGATTACTGGCTGCACCAGAGCAAAGATAGGATCATTCAGGTTAGCGCTGCCTGATTAACAAAGTGTTTACTTGAAAAGTAAACAGTCATTGTTGTTTGTATTTGCCGGTCAGAAGCTCAAAAGTATTCAGTTATGGGTTGTAAAAATATATATATATAATTTGTAACTGTATTTTATGAACTCATTTTCCGTGCTAATCTAGCTGAAGTGAAAGTAGATAGATATTTTATATTTCAGTAGTAATTTATGTTTTATCTCTTCGTGCATCTGCCCTGGATATAGCCCTGTAAACCCATGAAATCAACCTCGAAAAATAATATTTCAATCAAACTGCTTGTCAAATCAGTCAGGTAGAAAATGAGCTCACACAAACAAATTTATTCATGATATTATTCATAATGCGTGAAATATAGATATATAATTTTATTTTTTGGAATAACCCATATATTCTTCAATATTATGATATGTACTCAATGGCAATATAAACTTCCACGTACATATAAAATGAAACATATACATATAGCTTTAACAAAACTGTCAGCCCAACGAGAAAGATCGCATGTATGATATTTCCCAAATTATACGATAATATTTATTATATAGATGGAGCAGCACTGAGAATGTAGGCCTACATAATTGGGGGACTCAATTTGGGAACAAAATTTGTTATTTTGTGGCCCCTAATGTGGCTTTATTGTCTTGTCTACTCAGTGACACAAACATATCATACATGTATCTGTAGCTGTGAAATGTTGTCAGTAACGGTGAATATAATCTCAAGCTGGAATTTACGTTAGCAATTTCAGCTCCACAAATGAGCAATACTAAAATAATATCACACTAGCGTGGTCAGAGGGCAATGCGTATAGAGGCCCAACATTTGGCCACTACCAGAATCAAATGACATCGGTAGGGCTCAAATTGTAGAAGAGTCCCATATCACCACATTGTCCTACCAAAAACTGATTATTACAGTTAATATTCCAATAGAGCTTTCAACCGCCGGTGCAGAATATATTCGGGGTTTTAGTTTTTATTGGCACATCAAGTACCATGTTTTAAACATGTTAAAGATAAAATGTGACATCAATTAGCAAGATTTGAAAAGAGTTTACCTCCATTTCGTCAAATCTGAATAATTTTCACTCACTTGAAGTTGTGGATCGCGTCAGCGAGACACAACTTCAAATGGGTGAAAAATCAAATTAAAGAATTTGACGGTCACAATGCCACTCACAATGTATACAGTGCTCCTGTATGTGAATATATGCAACAACACCTTGTATAATTGCAAATGATAGCCTGCATTGTATTTTGACGATGTTGCAGAGCATATTCAGCACCGTAGACATGCGCACAGAGACCGTGGGAGTGCTGGCGGTGGAGCACGACAGCACGGACAAGCAGGACGGCATGTGCCTCACCTGCCTCGTCATCACCTGTGACGACAAACCCCTGGTCCACGGCAACCACTCCTGGCTCCAGCTGGCCGACGGCAAGCTCAAGTTCCACCTCGAACAGCTGATGGACCCCGGCAACATCATACCCCTGATGGACATTCTTTAAATATAGATTAGTGTATTATTTTTTATATGCTGGGCGACTCAGCTCTTTTTATCCTCTGTGTGACGTTTTATATCTGCACCGCTGCGGAGTGACGTTCCAGCAGACATAAGAAGTTGAATGAATGTCGGTTTAACGTTGGTTCAACGTCGTATATGGTGTGGCAGCGTTAAACCAACGTTGATTCAACTTGTGTCTTGTGGAGTCATATTTCTGAACGGTCGCATCAGTGCTGAAGACGGCAAATAGACACCATAAAAAATACTATTGATAAAGCAAATCTTAATTAATATAACTTGATGATAGGCCTAGTGATCCTACTGAAGGTAAAGTTGTCTCAAGTTTCAGCACTAAAAACTATAATCGGCTGTGAATTACATGTGCTACCAGGGTAAATGATACGACTCCACGCCCTCCCATCTTATCTCACACATGCGCCCATACACCACATCGTGGTATGGGTGGGTCTGCGGTGCGGTGTGTGGAATGTTCTGAGGAAGAAGTTGGCTATCTTTTCTATTTTCAGCTAAATCGATATGTTATTACAATGCTGGATTTGCGTTGGGACAATGTGGGACGGCAGCTCAGCGTGAAACCAGCCATGGACGATGCTCACGATTTTCTTTGTTTATTTATTTTATGCATAATATTATGTTTTTTTATGTTCATTTTTATTGAATACAAAGTCAATATGTCAACAGGTGTATGTCATGACTTGTGGAACATGAAAATTATATATGAATATGAATAGTGTAGAGAAAATATAAGTGGAAAATAATCTAGAAATTATTTGAAATGCAACTCTTTTTAGCCCGCCTTTTAATTTTAATTAAAAAAGGGGAGGCTATTGCAATATAAGGTCGGCGTCGACCATTTACTTGTGGGCGCGATAACTTGAAAAGTTTTTAATATATCCTTCCCGATTTTTTTATGCATGTTACTAATGACCAGTTCTCGGACAAGTTCAATGATGGCTGACAAAATTTGACGCTGTAGGCGCAATAACTTTAAATTCAATAATGGCGGGGGGCTAATGTCGAGTGTGCTATTGTTGTTGTATAGATCTCTCTTTTTTTTATTTTAGTGGAACCATCACCCAATTCAATTTCATCATAGCCATATTCTCCATCATTATATATAATTGTTTTAAGCAATATTTACAGCGAAAGTGATTAAAACCAGTCATGTTTCGGTTGACCATGACTGTGATAATATAAGTTGATTATATAATAAATTTAAACACTACATTATTTGTTTTATGGTGCGTACATCAATCCCAGTCCAATGGATGTTGCATGCGTTCTAGATAAACACATATTTTTATCTCAATACCAGTTATTTAATCATGTTAATCGGCAAATAAAAAGGCATTAAAAACGACTTTAGTCATGATATGATTAGCTTGAAAAGGTTACAGTTTAGGTATACCTAACCACAATTTTCATTATATTTTCATTCGATGTCTATTGTGAATTGCCACCTCACCTGCTCACAGGTGAATACAATTTGCCAATTTTATAAAATACACATTCGTTATATTATCATAATCGGCACGAGTGTTGCATTCACTCCGAATAAAAATTTAAAAAACGAAATAATAGAAGATAATCAGCCGCCTCTGCGACGCGGTAAACGTGTCAGGGAGGCCAATACGATAAGATGTGCAAACGGTGTTCATTTGAGTTCTGTATATTCAATATTCACAGTGTATTCATTGAAGACGTGCTGCATTTTCCATACCGAACAATATTTAACAGCATTCAAAATGAGAATTTATATCGTTACAGCCCAGCAAACACAAAACATTTGTATAACATTTATACAATGTTGAACCAACGTCGAAGACGTTGGGTCGATGTTGTTTAAATATTATACAAATGTTTTGTGTCTGCTGGGAGCTTCAGCCATTAGTTATTCATATTATTCGAAATGTAGATGCATGCAATAACTAGGAATCCTAGTATAGGTCATTTGAAAAAAGACACTCGGGGAGAACAGGGTTCATTCATCGTATTACATCTGTTTAGAGTATCTGATAAGGACTTCAGACATGTGCGTCGTGGAATGATATACATTTTGTATTTTAGGCTGTTGATGTTAATGCAGTGTTGGTTTGCGGCTTAGAATAGAGAGAGAAACATACTAGACGAGAGAAATGTCCTGACATTTATTGTGTGATTATATTGTCTGATTCTGAAGTTGAACTGTTGTTACGCCACATACATCTGATCACTAAGCTTCCCGGTTATCTCTCACGTTCTCTCCAAAATGGAGCCAATGTACCAATGACTATCATTGGCCACGTATCCGAGAGGGATTCGACAACACAATTATCGAAGTTTTTTTACACGAAAAAACGTGAAACAAATTCCGTTATGATTGATCTTCTGTATATCAATTTCAAAGGTTACAAAATAACCTTCACCCTTAAAAAACAAAAATTGATCATTTTGTTCAAGAAAGCAGTCCATTCTAGGCTTTTAGGTAGGTCGCACATCCCATGGACGTCAGATTCTGACGTCTAAAGTTGTTCTCCGAAATGAAAGAGTAATATATTTATAATGACCTTAGACCTTATAGGTATTCGAATGAAACCAAAAGAGCTGAATAAAATATTTTTGATGATTTCAAATCGAAAATAATCCTTTGGTCACCAGGGCTTATACAAAAATAAGCAATGTGAAATCTACAAAAAATTCTATGCATCCTGATATAGGGAGGATTTTCTGACGCTGCGGAAAAATAAAAAAGTGTAGGCCCACCTTTGACAAAGCAGTGTTTCGTTTTAAGTAAGCTGAGTGTACATAACCCCCCCCCCCCTCCTTAAATATAAAAGGGTGTATCTGGCATTTTACCAAGTGGCAGATACAACCATTCATATCTAAGGGACGAAATTTTGTCAAGACATTTATTTGTATTGATACATGTGACAAGCGGCTAGAGACTCGAATCTCCCATGATTTGGGTCGTAATTTATTTACCATTTTTCTGTTAACTCTATTTTTTTGTCTGTTTAAGTATGTTTATTATTATTTGTGAAATAGGAAAATCGGTGAAGCATGAACAAGTAATCGATGTTAAAAAAATCACATGGGCTACTGTACATTATTCCGACTTTTGTAATGAGCCGGTTGCCTACATTTAAAGATTATCTGTGTTATTCCCTCGTGGTTTTAGTCCTGTTACTTCTTCATTATCGTGACTTGATCTGAGATTTATAGGTGATAAACCTACCACGCAGACGTGATAGTTTTCTAATTGAATACATGGCTACGAAAACATCCATGTACAGGTTGGTTGAACGTTGTAATAACACTGCTATCAGGTTAATAAAACGTCGAGAACCGTCTTTATTTGTCAACAGTGTAAATACAGTAGGCCTACAGCCCATCATTCCTGTTACGTCCACCATCTGAATTTAACATCAAAACATTTCATTTGGAATGATATCTTGTAGCCATTATTTTATATTTAATATGTAAACATTTGAAAATTAGTAGCCTTCATATGTTCTTAAAAAATAATCACGACACAAAACGATGTGCGATAATTTTCGCAGATTGTGACGTAAGTATGACAAATAGATTCATGGTCGTCGTATGATTATATCACGTTTTATAACTTACATTTATATGTTCGCCGTATAAATTTCATAACGATTAATCGCCGGTCGTACGGTGATCTTGCGTTTGTCGTGCAGTAGAGCTGTTTCAGGCCTTATTCTGTGAAACGCTGTAAAGTTGCTCGGTGAAAACAAAGTTATATAACACCCCCTCCCCCATACTTTATTCTGTGAAACGCAGTGACGTCACTCGGTGAAAACAAGGTTATATAAGAACCCTCCCCCATACTTATTGTATTATCCAACTCGGTGAAAATAAAGGAGGTCGAGGTCATTGAGTTTCACAGAATTATAATTATTTTTACGGACCATTCATATTTTTTGTCTCAACAAATTCAAGATATGCCATACGTCCACAATGTACAAGCTTTTACATCTTCGAGCAACCCTATAATTATTTTGGCCGTATAAGTTTTCGAAAATACGTACGCGCGTCGTGGTCTACAATATGCATGCTATTTTTATATGTATTCTGGTGTTGAGTGTCTTCTCAGTGGCGGATCCTGAAATTGACAAACGGGGAGGGGGGGGAGGGCGCCAATTTTTTACTCACCACTCCTGCCACATACATTCTCTTATATGATTTAGAGTGGTCCTGTGTCATTCTCCATCGGAAAATGTTGAAATCCAAGGCTTCAAGTGATTCATTCTTAAGTTAAGGTCCTTTCTCCCCCCCCCCCTTCCTCTGTATCAGCCACTGTTTGATATGTTGATAATACACTGCTTTGTTTAGGTATGCTCCTGGTAGTACAGCACTAATCACTAGAGGGCCGTGTTTCTCTCCCGTAACAGGACGTGTCTGGCAACTGCATGTTGCAGAGTCCGATTTGCCATTTTTAAAGCGACTGTGTCAAGCCAGAGATCATCAAAAGTCATCATTTTTATTTTGGCTCCCTAACTTGTCCATAATATGTCAACCTGTCCATAGACTAGAATTGTGTGATTCTGTTAAATTTTTCGTTGCTGTGGCAACGTAACAAGTGTACCGAAAACCCGGTTTATCGGTTATTCTTGTATTTCTTTTTTTGGACATTTTATGCGTGTCTGTAATAAAATCTTGTCCCTCTTTCTCTTTTAACTGACAACCCATAACTTAACAGGAGGCCAGCCGGCCACCATAATCCCCCGCTCCGCCCGCGTGATAGATGCAGGATGCATACTTCCCTGAAGTCTCACGTTCTGTTTTACAGTAGGCCTAATGGTCTATCTCTCTAGCACAGCTAACCATGTATATTACAAATATTAAAGTCAATCAAAGTTAATTATGGCCGATGCTCGGCCATTTCAGTGGGTCAAATTTAATAAACCCCAAAAGGCAATTGTTTTTAATTTTTTGTACTGCGCATTTATCAGTTAAGTGAGATATAAAGACGAAATTCCCGATTTCTTATTTCGGACATGCATGTCCAAAATAAGAAATACGGGTATTTCGTCCCTATATCTCGCTTAACTGATAAATGCGCAGCACAAAAATTTAAAAACTTTTGCAGTTCTAGTCTATGGACATGTTCAGGCCTACATCATATGGTCATATTAAGAAGTCAACATAAAATTACCGATTTTTTGATGATTTTAGCCTTTGTCTCTTTAATAACGGAAATCAGAATTTCAAATATTTCTTTATTTTTAATATATGCGGAAAAGCTGTTTTTTATAAAATTTGAAAGTGGTTGGATATGCGACGGTTAGCCGTTTTATTTTTAATTTTAAAAAAATGCTGATAAGCAGCAAATAATTAAAGGTATAACGTACAAAGGAGCGATCGCTCGCTTCGAACACAGTAATCTTCGTAGTATTCCAAGCTTAATTCCTACAAATGCCCGTTCTTTTGGTATGAATGTGCTAACAGTAGTGTGTTAATAAAAAAAACACCTCGCGATTGCAAATAATGATGGGGTTTTAGGCTTCTTTTGCATGGTGTTGTGTTAAAAAACCTTTCACCAAAGTTTAAAACCTTCCAACTAAAATAACGGGATATTCAATGTTGTGATCTCATTATTTTGTGGCTATTGTACATTTTGGCAACCAATAGTAAGCCTACCTAAAAGTTAAGTCATAGGCCTATTGTATATACATGTATATATATATATAAATTACTATTTATTTATTTATTTATTAGGCTTTATATACACAAATATATAATATATAATAATCGTACAAATAAGCAATTGTAAGTAAAATTGTGTACATCAGGATTTCGAATACAGGTGACCAGCACCCTGACTAAGCTCGACATCCAGGATAAAATTTATATACACTTAAAATTACACTTAAAAGTAAATTAAATATAAATATGTTATACATAATTGTTGTTTCCCGCGCTAAAACCAGAGATAAAATAACTACGTATTAGTATAAAAGTAGCAAAAAAACCCTCTGGAAAGCGTAAAAACTTATAAAACTACTACAAGTAGAGCAATTTTTAAAAGCATGCAACTTTATACATGGTAATACACTTAAAAGTAAAATTAAGTAAAAATATATCATACATAATTTTTGTTTCTCGCGCTAAAACCAGAGATAAAATAACTACATATAAGTATAAAAGTAGCAAAAAAAACTCTGGAAAGCGTAGAAACTTATCAAGCAACCACAAGTAGAGCAATATTTAAAAGAATGCAACGTTATAATAATATCATTATTTTAGTTTTATAAAATCTTCACAATTTCAACGTTGTAGATATTTGCGGAGCAAATATAAGGTGACCAGGGTGCCCTGAGCCATTACACAAATTTAGTTCATTATGCACTCCACTGATCATAGGGCCAAATACCATATAATATCATAATAATACAATAAATCAATACTATGTGAAGAGTATTTATAAAAACAATAATACAACTATGTGGTATTAACTAGAGCCCTCGACACGTACATAACGTTAGTCTCTTTAGAATAAAAGTAATTTGATTAGTCTAATTGCATCTGCTGGCGTCAGCTCGTATAGCCGTCGCTCTGCCGAAGAAAAACATCTATGCTATACTAGTCAGAGTTGGACTGGTGGCTCTCGCCTGCCAAACACATGAGTATCGACACATGAGAGTACTCCGTCATTCTCAGGAAGCTATGACAAATAAGTTTTACTTACTGACTTCAAATGAATTCAAATGTCAATAAAACATCTACGGGTATCTATATATCTTTAGGTGATTTTAAAATTTGTCGGACAATGTAAAAGAATTTCTAGATCATAGTTTTGTTTACAAAAGTAATTAAGCATAATGCCTTCCACTTTTCTTCACTGTTAAAATGTTTAAAAAGCCACAATAATTGGGATCATTGAATCATTCTGGAAAACTCTGGTGCCTACAGACCTCCCAATTTTGGTGTTTTAGTTAGTATTTTTCTTCCAAGATTTTTTTTTTAAACAAAACTAGATAATCAAATCAAGTTGCTTAATATTTTTTTTCTGGAATTTCAATTACTGAGATTAAGAAGAAAATTGCGAACTGGTGAAAGTTCACATATACCTTTCCTTCGACGTATAAGAAATACATACCTAGAACCTTCATTGGAGAAAATGGCCACGCTATTGGCAAAGGGTGATCCGTAAAGTGTTGTTTTGTTCCCAACCACATCGCTTCTGTTTTGTCTAAATTTAATTACAATCAACTAAATAAGCTGAATCCTTGGGTAATAATTTTGTCAAATATTTTTAGCTGACATATCATTTTTTTAGAAAGACAGTTAAGTTCAGAGACCTTGAATCTGTTTCTTTACACGAACCACTATATCACAAACACTATATCACAAACACTATAAAGTGCCTTTATAAACAGATAAAGTGCTAATGGGTCGCATTGTTTCACACCACAATTAAGATAAAAATATTGCGAAGTAATTTATAACACAGCTAGCTATGTCTGTATTTAACCCTTTTACATAATCATATCATTACCAAATTGACTTTTTTTTAGAATTACATAAGAAAACGTGTGATCCAAAGCGTCAAAATAAAGATTTTTTGAAATGCACACGAATAAGAAGAGTGGACATATTTTCATCTTTAGTATATTTCTTAATATCAGAAATAGCTCTTAGATTGTCCATCATCTTTCTCTTTTTTTATGTGAACAACTTGACTGAGATAAATAAGATTTGATAAAAATGGCTTCTATCTGTGGGCAATAGTCTTCGATGCAATTTTATAGTCGACATTTAATAGGGAAATCTGGCGCCAGTTATTTGTCAATGTTATATATTTGCTCTCATCTCACAATGTGGGCGGGGGCCCTAGGGTAGTGGTTAGCACCGCTGCCTTTCACGCCAGAGTCCGGGGTTCGGTTCCCGGTCTCGGCGGTTTGAAAGAAACAAAATTGTTTCTTCCCCATCCACGTGTGAAAGTTAGTATTGTGGGGAGCCTCCGTGACCGAGAGGTAGCGTGCTCGGCCTCAGACCGCCAGGGCTCGAATTTCGAATCCTGTGTCTGGGGGACAGTGTCATCTCAATCATCTCACCATCCTCAGGAGGTTCTCCTGGCCCAGTTTAGTTTATATGTGCACAAAGGTGGCCTAAAGCCCGATTCATTTCATTTTTATCTCACAATGTAATTATTTCCAGCTTCGGCAAAGCCGAAAATTTGGTAAGTATGAACATATAGTTAACTCTATGGTATGAATAAAATATTTGTTGCTTTACCAGATCTTTACCATAAACATTCCAATAGGTTTGCTACAATTTTTTGAAAATTTCATCATTTTTTAGCTTCTTATTTTTTATAAAGTTTTTCAAAGTTTAACAACATTGCTCATCATGTTATATCTCCTTCCAGAAAATTTCGAAAAAAAAAACATTTGATCCGAAAATTAGTAATCTCACTATCATCTTTTAAAACTTCATATAATTTGAAATAAAAATTGCCATCTTCTTCAATTATCTCTTTTGTATCCGTTGTATAGCTGCCATCTGCTTTCTTGCAATCTGCTTTTATCACAATTTGAACAATACATGGTTGAGTTTTGGAGCTTGAAAGCTGTATTAAAAAATGTGTTTGATGTTACGCTGAAACTATTCTGACAGCCAAAGTATCCATGAAAGTAATTGCAGGGTAATAAAGTTATAAGGTAAATTAGCCAAAGATTGATGTTCAGCCAGTCACTTCAAGTGACAATGGCTGTGAAAAACAGCGTCTACAAACCTGTTTGTTATCACGGGATTATCGGTCCACGCATTAGTCGGTATAATTAAGAGATTGGTTGTGCGGATAACGTGTAGTTGCTCCGGCGCAAATTCGCGCCGTGAGGTGCTGAAAACAATTCCCCACAGTGGTGACACGCTATGTTGGCGGGCTGGTCACACCCGTTACACAACCCGCGCGAGGTACGTTCACACGTCAGATTCTGACGTCTAAGACGTCACGGACCCCCAACAAAGACAAGACGTTCACCCAATGTTGGACTAGCGTCGCAGACTGTGGTTGTTGGATCCACGTCTCGTGTTGTTTTGTGGGTCCATGCTGTACCATTGGGCATCTCAGCCACGTCGCCACCGCGATGGTATATCTATAGATGTGACGCGGGAGGGGCATCGCCACCAGATTTGTAGGCTTATTACTGGCGCAGCCAAACAAGATAACAAGGTAAAGAAGCCGGCTATGAAAATGAAATGTAGTTGTTTGGAAAGGGCGGGGGAATCGATACAGAGGGCGATGTGAGAACTAACGGGGAACCAGGCCGAAAACCAGATGAATCAGGATCGAGGTGGCAACAAACCCTCCCCAGTTGTTCCGGATCTTCGCGGTGGGTTTCTATGGATGGGCACCGGATCATGCATAGCTATCGTCGATTTAAAGTGTGGTATGGCTACCAGTGGCATAACATTATAAAATAATATAATTTTCCAAACCTACACCAGCTTACAGTAACTGTTTGTAATACAGCTACTTGTACCCGTACCACACTTTATATCAATGGCAGTTGAGCGTGCTCGGGACCGCGCCGCGTTGTTGGGCAGAAGACCGCCCCAGGCGCACATATCTCGTCTGCGCACCAATTCTCTCTTAGGCAGCGCTGTGTAATTCAATCGACTTCTCTATTGGACGAATTCACTTAACTCCATTACATTTTGATTACAGCAAATTATTGCGGCGGTCTTTTACAAGACAGTGGATCTGCCAAAGAAATGGTGGAAACTCAAAGAAGCTAATCAGTTTTGTCGTGGGGGCCGCTCCTAAACTGCTTCGGTAGCTTCTACGGTCTACAGTTTCACTCCACCTCGGAATTCTCCGGCTCAATTTGGCCCAGAAAATTGAAAATGGGTTTCGATTTGCTCGGCACGCACGGCAGAATCACGATCAGTCTGATGAAGATGGGCCGGGGATAATGGGTCAAGGGGAGGTGAGAAAGACACGGGAATGTATAGGCAACACCTATCTTAGTGAACACGAGACGTTGATCCTGTTGGGACAGCGACGCAAGCGGTTGGACAAGCATTAAACGGGGGGGTGGTGTGTCAACGTCTAGTGTTAACTTGGGCGGATTTTGGTGAGCCGGTGTGAGATGTTCAGGCGTTTTGTCCTCAAACGATCTTAAAAAGCTCAGCGAATACCTCGGTCACAAAGTTCATACGACCAATTGATTTGTACGAATCTTCGTTTCCTAAAATAAACTTAGCGTTCGTACGGCGTCACAAATCGTCCCAAATCGTGTTATGAAATTGGTAAAGTTAGGCTACTATTTAATTCGTATGTACGCCTTACAGTCGCTTTACGACCACCGTAACACCTTGACACGTTGGTACGAGGATCCTACGAATGTTCACCGTTCTACGAGCCGGAAGAGGCCCGTAATTACAACTTGATTAGGCTAATCATTGCGGTAGGCCTATATACTTAGGAATAATGGTGCTTTTGTTTGGTGATTCTATCCTGTAAAGCCTGGTCACAATGATCCGAGGTTTTAATAACTATCAGCTTAACTGTTAAAATCCCCTCAGAACACAATCCCTGGAATAATGTTATTTAATATGAACTAATTCGCCATTATACGCCAACTGTAGGCCTATCAGTGAGCATCATTTTAACATCAGAAATATTCACTGGTCCGCTATGTGATACTGTAAGCTATACTGATAAAGATAATGATAATCAACCATCATTTTCGCTAGTGACGTAAGAATAGTCCAGCAAACACAAAACATTTGTATAACATTTGTACAACGTCGGCCTAACATCTTCGACGTTCGTCCAACATCATACAAATGTGTTTACTGAGAAGCCTACCTGTTGACCATTTCCAAGCTTTTGAAGTATAATGTCTTTGTGTAACGTTAGCTGGTCACTTGGAACTATGTCAGCGCAAAAGCTGCCACGAGGTTAGCATTCTTTGACACTGACGTAACATTTCCGTCTGATGGAGACATGACCACACCAGAACACTTCATGGACGGACCATATGATAGGCCTACCTCGGGGATGATGTCACAAAAAAGTGGCTCTTACGTCAGCGATCATTTTAACCTTTTAACCGCCGGTGCCGCATAAATTCGGGTTTTCATTTTTTATTAACACATTAAGTACCACATTTAAAATATGTTAAAGATAAAATGTGACATCAATCAGTAAGATTTGAAAAGAGTTCACCTCCATTTTGTCAAATCTGAATAGTTTTCACACACTTGAAGTTGTGGATCGCGTCAGCGAGACACAACTTCAAGTGAGTGAAAATTTAAATTGAATAATTTGGCGGTTAAAGGGTTAATATTCTTCCAAATATCACTTAATGGTCTTTCTAACAGTCTCATGATATTAATTATGTTGTTTGATTTTTTTTGTATAATGATTTTGTAAGTAGGTAATATGTTGAGTGAATTATTTCTGAGTAGGCCTACGTGGAGGAGGTTATTGTTTTGAAAAACGTTTGTTCGGAAAAAATTGCCAGGACAAAGTGTGTTTTTGTTATACTGATATAATATGTGATATAATTATAAATTTGGCGCTTTTCAGAATTGCTCTTGGGGTAAAACTCATAGCCCCCCACCTATCATTTATTGTGCCCCTTGTCCCACACGGTCGACATATGGAACCAGAGAGTGGGCCTATACGATGATGATCTATCACATCTCAGACCTGACGTTTGTGTTTTCACTTGTTTATCAGGAAGTGCAGTTACCTGTTATCTCCTCCCTGTGAGCTCTTCCATTTTAGCTGAAAATTGCGAAAATGTGTGGGGGTAAGATTATCTTGAAAATTCACTTGCAACAGCGAGATTCAAACCCCTCTCACTGCGAGCCCTAACATTTTAGTTAGGCGCATTCTACTTTGACTAGTGCATTCTATCGCAGATGCTCAGATTTGTTGTCAGCGTAATCAAGACGATCTCGATGTATGTATTTGTGATTGTGCTTGTCCTGTTGTTTCGTGAAAAAAAAGCCGAATAATATTATGTGGTGATTCCATTACGCTTTACATCTCAGTGTTATGGGCATGAAAAACCAGCTGCATCGGCGAGCCCTAAAAGCCATCTCATTTCGTCTTTCGTATGAAATTACATTACTCACTGTGTCTATATATTTTTCACAACCAGACAATGGATGCGGGGAGAAGCTGGTGCGGACCCCCTGAATAATTCAACTACAGTGATGCGCCTGACCTTATCAGCAATTGCATTATGCAGCGGCCCGGCTTTTTATTCACAATAACATATAGCTGTCCAGGAGGTGAAAAAATAAATCTCAGTTTTTCAGTCAAATCATCTCTCGAATGCAAGAACAATCTTTTTGCAACAGTTTTAATCACGCTGCTGATCGTCATAATGCGCCGTGTTGTTTTTCGTTCCTGAAGCATCTTTGTTGGTGCACTGTTTGTCTTCTTTATTTTATTATTAATAATAATTCTGATTATGCTTATGTTCAAATTTGTAAGATCAAGCCATGGTAAATAGACATGATAAGATTACTGTAAAGTTTCTGGACATCCGTAATGTTGATGTGAGATGAATAAACCCCCAAGTGGTCTTAAAACGCGATGAGAAACCTCACCCTGATATAATGCATTAATTATAATTTTAATTTATAAATTATTCTCCGTATAAACGACCCACATGCCAGCGGCCATTTTTGCCTTAATATCTTTCGGACTACTTCTAATATTTTTTTGTAAATTAACAGTGTTCGAATGACAATTAACTCTATGCATGGTTCACAGTTAAAGAAGGCGAAGTTTTTAATAATAGTGCAAAATGAGAAATAATAGCAGTAGCCTACTATGAGTAAGCAGGGGCCGGAATTGTAAATGGGTTGAATAATTCTTATTCGTGTTCCTAAATATTTTTATTTGCTTAAAATGCGGGAAATGGCGAATTATGCGCTCATTTGACGACGAAAAGGTGATCGCTGATTGATTACCGGCAAGAGTGAACATTTCCTAAATTTTCGACGAACACGGATAACGTTTGGCGAAAGAGGATAACGTTTGGGGAAACTCTGGGGAAGTTTACAAATTTGTGATCCCCCTTACACCATTTTTTTTCAATCAGCGAAAAGTTGGTGACAATTTTTTCGTCCAAATTTTTTTTTTCCAAAAATTTGCCAACTTCGTCAATTGATTGCCGTTTGGTAAGATCCCTCATCAAGGGTCCTGTGTTCTGCTCTATTTATTTATGCGCGATACATAGTACATATAAATACATTTTGTTAATTGAACGAATGGTAGCCTATAATATGGCAGGTTAACTGGGAACATGCAATATACCTATACTAGCTCAGAAACCATCTTTTCAATATTGACCCACTGTCTTCGACGCTGGCCCAACATTTAAACAGAATTGGGTGATTGTCCCGTGTTTGCTCTGACTGCCATGCGAGTGACGCTATATTCAACGATAGGTCACCAACCAGATAACACATACATTGGCCCAATTGTGAAATAAAGTTAGGCCACCATCTGCGACGCTGGGCCAACGTTATTCCAACAAAAACCCTTTAAGCTCTTAACCACGAATGTAATCGTGAATATCTTTTTTTTGAAGATTTTTTAAACACGAAAGTACTTAACCTAGGGACCTCAAACATTATATTCTACATGCTCATGAAGACTGGTGTACAGAAATGTCAACCGTTTCCCACACACATCACCCTCTTTCTCCTAAGTGGGAAACAAAATAGTACGCAAAATAGACGTAATAGGTACCGGCCTACAGCCGGACATAATTAATGAATATTATTTATTATTCATTCATTTTTTTATTCATTCAATCATCAGTAACTGCTTGAGTTACTGCTGTTTGACTGCGTAAGATCTTAACCCTTTGACTTCCAGGCCGGAGTGCATGCCAGGATCCAGATATACTGGTGTAGGAGTTCTATTTTTCGTCATTCGAAGCTGGAATTGCTAACGCAATTTCCAGCTTTAAATGACGAAAAATACATAAATGTAGTATATATTTGACGAAAATTTGTGTCATTTTATGGTTACGTTCATTGACGAATGACGACGGAAATTTCCGTCATGTATGGTAGTGAAAAGGTTAAGCGCTATAGCATAAAAACCCTAGCATAATAGTTTATTAAAGCTCGATCACAAGTCAACCGGCCGATGCGACCGATCTCAGGCCTCGGGCTGTTGTACACTTCGCTCGATGTCTGCTGAGGGAGTGCCTCTTGCCGTTAAGGATAGGCCTATGTATAATACACGACTCTCCTTCTCAACATATAAATGCAGGGCGTGATTTGAAAAACGCCGGAGATGCAGAGTCATTTTGACCGATTGAAATGTCGCTTACCCACACCTTAATTCTTCCCGGCGCATGTACAATTTGCGCAGATGCAAGACGGTGAACATATTGAACACTTACTATTTTTTCTTCTTACTTTTCTGATAACTTCCACAACTCGCAGCGTTGCTGTCTTTATGCTTGGCGGATTTTATGCTTGGCCACTTTCTAAGAGAAGTAGAAGTTATTGTGGAGATGTGCGCTTGCTGGACACTGTACGACCCTGCCTGGGCGGGGGCCCTAGGGTAGTGGTTAGCACCGCTACCTTTCACGCCAGAGTTCGGGGTTCGGTTCCCGGTCTCGGCGGTTTCAAAGAAACAAAAATGTTTCTCCTCCATCCACGTGTGAAAGTCAGTATTGTGGGGAGCGTCCTTGACCGAGAGGTAGCCTGCTCGGCCTCAGACCGCCGGGGCTCGAATTTCGAATCCTGTTTCTGAAGGGCAGTTTCATCTTGATCATCTCAAAATCCCCAGAAGGTTCTCCTGGTCCAGTTTGGCCTATATGTGCACAGAGGTGGCCTAAAACCCCATTCATTTTATTTATTTACTTGTTGATCTTGCAGGATCCAGCAATAAAATAGGCCACGAGGATGGCAGTGTCATCTCAATCATCTTACCATCCTCAGGAGGTTCTCCTGGCCCAGTTTAGCTTATATATGTGCACAAAGGTGGCTTAAAGCCCGATTCATTTCATTTACGACCCTGCCTCTGCTATAAACACTGATAAATGTATTAAAATAACTCGAATCTGCCGAGCATAGGTGGACAGCAGTAAATGCTTATTTGACAAAATAGGTGATTACTGTTGTTAGCCTTTGCAGTGCACAATTGCCCGTCAGGCAGTCACAACATGGTCGGCTGCCGCGCCACTACTACATTTCAACGGTCCAGCGTCGGCTTGATTTAAAGAGTTAGAAGGCAGATCTGTCAGGAACAATCCCCCGGCAGACATGCTGGTGATTCGGATGGAGTCGCCCATCGAGGTCGCTCCTCCTGGCCTTGGACCTATTTCTGGCGGAAACTATGTGAAAATCAGACCCGGCGAGGTTCCACAGATGTGACCTCAGGTGTCATGGTGCTGAACATCACCAAAGACAGAAGAGCGGCAACCGTCGACAGAGCGAGGCGTTTGTGATAGCCGTACCGCAGTGCAAAAGCAAGCAGCTGTAAGTGTTCAGTTAACCCTTTAACCGCCAAATTATTCAATCTGAATTTTCACCCGCTTGAAGTTGTGTCTCGCTGACGCGATACACAACTTCAAGTGAGTGAAAATTATGCAGATTTGACAAAATGGAATTTCACTGTTTTTAAATCTTGCTGATCAATGTCACATTTTATCTCTAACATGTTTAAAAGATGGTACTTAATGTGCTAATAAAAAGTGAAAACCCGAATATATGCGGCACCGGCGGTTAAAGGTTTAAAAAAGTAAGCCGTAACTGATGTTTGCCTTTGCACGGCTAAATAGCGTGATGTACCCTGAAGACAACGGGTGTGGCTTGAAAACCGACCGATTCACAGCATCCGAATCTCTTGGCACTCCGGTCAGCCGGATTATGATTAGAGAAACCTCACTTATTCCTGATTCTGAGTGTCCATGCGACCATGGTGTCGTAACTGTTCAACCGAGCTGAGGTGACCCACTGGCTATAGACTGAACGATGAATACACGTTTGACCTACGTCGCCAAAAGCAGAGCAGAGAGCAGAGAAATAGACAAAAACAGACAGAATGGTGTATGTGCAGCAAACAATGGACATCAGAAGCAAATAGAAGCCATCATTAATTACTCCTCAAAGGGCATATTTACATAGGCCTATGCTTGAGCAGAATAAATAAGAAACCAATTTTAATAATTAAGGTAAAATACGTGCACAAACGTCTATAGTTCATTTCTTTCCTTGGTCCGCTATGTTGATTAAAATACTGTTTTGTAAGTTTATAAAGCCTGACATTGGACAGTTTTATCTCTTTTTATTCTCGTCTCTTTCAGAGCACAATCACCCATGATATGTCAGATCTACTTTTAGCGCACATTCATTTTAATGTTATTTTATTATTATTGAAACAGTTGATTGCAGGCAGTCAATCAGGCGGGCAAGAAGAAAGGAAAGCAGGTGGACAGGCAGGCAAGAAGGCGGACAGGCAGGCAGGAAGGCGTGCTCTAACTCTAAGTAATATCCCAGCAGAACGAGACGTTGACCCAATGTTGATTTAATGTTGGTTCACCGTCTGCGCAGCTGACCCAACGTTACATAAACATTGGGTCAGCGTATCATGTTTGCTGAGACTTATATAAATATTATGTTGACTTTGCATGTAATGTTATTCTCGTGAAAAGTAAGCAGTCACTGTAACTTGCCTATAAAAATAATGTGTCTCTATTTGTCAGCCGACGTACTTTTTCGTTCGTCGGGCCGGGGGCGGGGGCCCTAGGGTAGTGGTTAGCACCGCTGCCTTTCACGCCAGAGTCCGGGGCTCGGTTCCCGGTCTCGGCGGTTTGAAAGAAACAAAATTGTTTCTTCCCCATCCACGTGTGAAAGTTAGTATTGTGGGGGGCCTCCGTGACCGAGAGGTAGCGTGCTCGGCCTCAGACCGCCAGGGCTCGAATTTCGAATCCTGTGTCTGGAGGACAGTGTCATCTCAATCATCTCACCATCCTCAGGAGGTTCTCCTGGCCCAGTTTAGCCTATATGTGCACAAAGGTGGCCTAAAGCCCGATTCATTTCATTTCATTTCGTCGGGCCGGCGGCTGGCCGATAGATATAATCACACGGACATAGGGTCATTTTGGAGCGTCGGGCGGCGGCCAAACCAATTTTAAATCCCACTTAAAATTGTACATGCGCCGGGAAGAATCAGGGTGTGGGTAAGCGACATTTCAATCAGTCAAAGGGTCTCTGCATGTCCAGCGTTTTTCAAATCACGCCCTGTATCTTCTGATTCTCCTTTTCATGCAAGATGCTGAGACTGAAAGTCGTGTATTATATATATCCTTAACGACAAGAGGCCCTCCCTAAGCGGACATCGAGCGAAGTGTACAACAGCCCGAGGCCTGAGATCGGTCGCATCGGCCGGTTGACTTGTGATTAAGCTTTAACTATTATGCTGGGGTTTTTATGCTATGGCGCTAAAGATATTACGCAGTCAAACAGCAGTAAATGCTTATTAGAAAATAAGCAGTTACTGATCTGATGTTTGAATGAATAAAGAATGAATGATTAATAAATAATATTCATTAATTAGGCCCGGCTGTAGGCCGTTAACTATTACGTCTATTTTGCGTCCTATTTTGTGTCCTACTTGGGGGAAAGAGGGGTGCTGTGTGTTAGAAACGTTTGACATTTCTGTACACCAGTCCTTATGAACATGTAGAATATAACGTTTGAAGTCCCTAGGATAAGTATTTTCGTTGTTAAAAAATCTTCAGAAAAAAAAGATATTCACGATTATATTCGTGGTTAAGAGCTTAAGGGGTTTTGATTGGAATAATGTTGGCCCAGCGTCGCAAATGGTGGCCCAACATTATTTCACAGTTGGGCCAATGGATCGTGTTACCTGGGTAGTGGCCTTTCGGGGAATATAGCGTCACCCGCATGACAGTCAGAGCAAACACGGGACAATCATCTAATTCAATGTTGGGCCAGCGTCGAAGACTGTGGGTCAATATTGAAACAGCATTGTGTGAATACCATGTGTTTGCGGATGTACCAGTGCACGTATTTTCTTCTTTTGGGGGGGGGGGGGGGTGTTTCCCTGCAATCTGATGTATTCAGAAGGCATATTTATCGGCTGGGGGAATCCTAATTTGCCCATATACTATGTAAAAACAAAGAGTCATCTAAAAAAATAACACATTTATTATAAACGAAAATTTCCATAATATAATTTGAAATGAAAACGCCTAGAACAATGATTGTTATAATATCTGAAGCAGTATATCAAGTCTATTTAAAGTCCATGTCGGGGATAGGTGTGCATTTAATTTAATGCTAGTTGTCATTCTATGAATTCTCAAAACACTGATCAGTATAATTATCAAACAAACATATGAGGTGTCACGTTATACATGTAGGCCTATATCTCTTCCATTTTCTCGCCTGTAAATAATAAATTATGGCACTTTGTAATTATTTCAGTTTCAGACAATAAAATCACACTCAATTTTACACACGATATATATTTTCAATTTAATAGTGTTGATACTTTATGCTTCTGTTTCATTTTACCTACTCTGCAATTTAGTTATATTTTCAATCACTGTGAATTTTTTATAGTTCCCCCAATTCCTACCTCACAGTGAATGAAAATTACCCAAATTGATAAAATACATAAAAATGTAATATCTTGAATAGAAAACCCAAGGGTAGACATACTGATTTTTATGGGTAGAGATATTTTATATTGAAATGATGGTAATAAACATATAGGTCACTAGAAGGTAAAGGGTTAAAAGGTTTCCACAGCGGTTCAGGTCCTACAGTTCGACGGCCCATTAGTCCGACGACCCATTGATCCGCCGGCAAATTGGTCCGATGGACGACCCATTGGTCCGACGGCTCATTGGTCCGAACACCCGTTGGTCCGACGGCCCATTGGTCCGACGGATTATTTTTAAATACCAACCTTGCACACGTTATTATCTCTCGCAAGACACCTAGATAAATAAATGAATTTAATTTAGTTTTGAGATTATTTGAACTGTTTACAGGGCCTACAGATGTAGTTTTCAAACAAGGTATAATTTTCAGTCGCAGTGAAGTAGAAATTGCAATAGCAGTTTCATAGCTGTTGATAAGTAAAACAATGATGCAATTCTAAGCATGAAATAATGTATAACAATAGTCTCTCATGCCTATAATTAGGTTTTTAAATAAAAGTTTTTTAAATAAAATAATTTGTTACTAAATTACGGTTCAATGTTTATCATTTGTAATGGTCTCTTGATATGTTTATCATTTATAATGGTCTCAGGATATAAACTTAGAAAATAATAATAAATATATTTATTTTTAGGTATGTTTTTTTGCGTGGCTAAAGCTGACAAACTGTGGTTTAAGTGTAATCACATATTATTCAGATTTTATTATATTTATGTGGATGTTTTCTTTTTCTTCTTTCAATCTCATAACATTTGGGAGGTTTCTGAAGTAGCCTATAGTGAGACATTAATTTATTTTTATTGTAAAAATACAGACATTTTCTGAAAATGAAGGGAATTTGATTTTTTTATAAAAAAAAATCAATGATATGTTATTAAACTTCGGCTTATTGCTTAAGCCCTATGAATACTTTGTTCTACGTGTCAGTCACCTGCGCTATAATATGATGATTTAAAGGGACAACAAAAATAATTAAAGCGACACAATCAGGCTAAAATCATCCAAAGGCCAACATTTTATTTTGGTTCCTTGATATGTCCATAATATGTGAACACGTCCATAGACTAGAAGTGCGGAAATCTTTGAAATGTTGGGTTGCTGTGGTAACAAAACAAGTATAGGCCTACCGAAAACCCCGTTTATCAGTTATTCCCGTATTTCTTCTTTTAGACATGTGCATGTCTGCAATTAAAAATCGTCCTTATTTCTCTTTCAACTGGTAAATGCGCAACACAAAGTTAATGTTGACATTATTATATACATATCAAGGAGCCAAGCAAAAAAATGACGATTTGGGCCTGATTCTGTCGCTTTAGAATATAATATTATATATTTAATTATGAGTGCCGCGTTTTTTATCGCTGAATAAACTGAATAAATGGGAATAAGGGTAATTGCACCACATGCAGTAGTTTTTTAATAAATTGATAGAATTACTTTTAATTTTGTTCTTAATATTATAGGGCTATAGCTGGGGGTTTTTTTCTAATAAATATTAATACAATATTTTTAGGGTGGAAAAATATTGATACCACGAGTAGCTATTGTTTTTGAAATTGTATTTTTTTTAAATATTGCAATTACGGCATTTTGCCTTGACACGGCACTATGGTAATAATAGGCCTGCATGTATAATAGTAACTGTTAGTAGTGAGTACAGCGAAAGTCGTAATTGCGAAATAGACCAAAGGCCTCTACCGATTCACATTAATCATAGTAGGGGCCTAAATTAAATTCGCCGATTTCTCAGTCAATTATCAATCAATTTTCATGAAATTTTACAAGCACTATGTTCTAGTGATGGCAAGGGGCATACCTTGAAAATCTCATTGAAAAATAGTGTAAATGTAGTATAAAAGTTAATATCTTTAACATGATCGTACTAAATGTCGCCCTCTATTATCCCTTTAATTTCGCTTCATAATCTTCAGGGTAGTCGCCGCATTATTAGAAAATAATGTGTGTAAAATTTCAAAAAAATTAGTTCAGAAAGGGGTTAAGACGATATATTTAATCGTATTCTCAAATGAACATTTATGTTATTTATCAAACCTTTTTTAATTCTGGATCCGGATCGTAGGGCCTAATCCGGATCATTACCAAAATCTAATCGATTATGCCTTGGCTCGAAAAACATCTCTACGAAAAGTTTAATGCAGACAGACGGATAACAAATATCTCCATTGTCAGAGATGAGACATTCCTAAAATTAGTAGAATATTGTCCAAATTAGGCCTACATAGTTATGTTCCCTGGTGAATGAGATGAGTTTGAATATGAGTTCTCATGCATTATATTTCAACCCTAGTACATTATACAGTGCTACTATTAAGCTCACCAAAGTGTATATACAATTATTCAAGCAATAAGTTTCACACCAAGCGAGGCCTAAATTTATATTATTGAGATCAGTTTTAACTGATTTCGCGTGATCATTATAATTCATTGGAATCGCCGCACAAAAAAATGTAAAATTAGGCTTCAATAAATTGCAGTACAGACTATATATAATAAAATATTTTTAAACAAAAACTCTGCCCACACCTTCCAAAAATCTGTAGTTTGGTCTATCTAAAAAATCTAAGAAGGTGAAATAAATAGGGTATATTTTTCTTGGGAAAGAGTGTAAAATAAATAAAATATTGCAGACAGGAGGTGAAAGGAATAATTTGTCCAATTCAAAAAATATTAATTGGATGGTGGCCCCCTTACGCCGAATGCTTGTCACGCCGGCTCGCCCCCCTACTCTGAAATGTTTCTTCCCCATCCACCTCTATTGGGGGAGCTTCCGTCCATGTCTGGAGGACAGCGTCGTCTGATTCACCTCAACCTCCTGAGGAGGCTTTATTGGTAAACAGTTTAGTATGAACGTGCAATAATGTAGCCTAAAACCCCTACCATTCTTATGCACTGATATCCTCATTTCTTTTTTTGCAAAATCGTACCAATATATAGAGCGACGATTTGATATCCTGGGGAGAGGTCCGGGAAGACCTTTGCCCAGCAGAATATTTTTCTCAGTTGATGTCGGTTACTTTTACACACCGTTTGAATTTTTTTTTAGTAAAATAATTGAAAGACGAATTTATTATCTACAGCTATTCTATAGCGTAGGACTAATGAGCCGTCGGACCAATGGGCCGTCGGACCAATGAGCCGTCGGACCAATGGGTCGTCGGGCCAATGGGCCGTCGGACTAATGGGCCGTCGGACTAATGGGCCGTCGGACTAATGGGCCGTCGGACTATAGAGCGGTCCCCCTTTTCACAACGATAATATTGGCATGAAAAATGACTGCTCTCCATGGGGGCTATAACTACATAACATAACTATAAGAGGCGAAACAATTCCTTTGAAGTAGTAACAAATCCACAGGAGCCGGCATATGACAGCAGGAGCAACCAATGCTGATTTAATGCTGGTCAGTGGGCCAATATTGAACCGGCATTGCTTCAACTTCCCTGCTCGACATAATCAGTATAATACCGTCTCATGATAATAGCTATGATAACAACAGCAGCAGCAGCAGCTGCAGCTGCAGCATTAGAACACTGCATGGGTGGCAGTGATATCAGGAGGGGTACGCCCTGCTTTTCTGTTACAAGAGTAAATTTGCTTTCAACCCCAGCAGGGGAGGGTATATCTTATTATTGGTGATAACCAGTGATCTCCTTGTGATAACGTACGGAGGCTACGCCGTGTGCTGGACGTGCACTTTATCTTGTAATCGATCATGGTAATGACAATATAGAGGCATATATGCATTTGTTTGAGCAGCTGAACGGGGGGGGGGGGCGTACGCCGGCTACGCCCAGTGGTGGACACGCCACTGAGTGTTAGGCCAGCGTCCTGTAGAAGATTGACTGGCATTGAACAAGCAATGGGCTGCGACGCTGGCCAAGCATTGAACCGGTATTGGGTGGGTAGGCCTACATCGTGTGTACGAGGTACACCGTAGAGACGCGTACACTGACTTATCAGTGGATGCCAAAGTACTCAGGAGTGAAAAAGACAAGCGTCAGCACGATTTACTGGCAAGTATTGCATGGATGTTGGTCCAGCACCGGCAATGGTGGTGGAAGGAATAGGCCTACACTTGTAATATATACTTCTCTCCTTGGTTCTTTCCTTAATTACATCCTGGACATTAAGGATTCTGGCCTATGAGGAAGACCAATACTAACAGTTATGTTTACAAAATATTAAGCCATTTTTTTGTCTGAAGCACTGAATCATACCAAAGACGGGCCTCGGGAACTCCTTTTCTAGATTATTAATGTATTTTTAACTCCATTTTATCTACTTCAATATTTCAATATTCTTCAATATTATTCACAAGAAATAGACCCAACGTTATTTGTAAGACGCGGTAGCGAGACGCAGTTTCAAGAGAAGGAAAGCAAATTGTGATATTTTTTCAACGCACTATAAGAAAATTAATTTGTCTGTGGAATTATTTTCTTTTTAAATGACTGGCAGTTCCACAATTGTTCGTACTGACCAGGCCCGGCTGACATTGTAATGGGCCGGTGGTCATTAAGGTCAGACTGATTTATTCTGAAAGATATATGTTATCGATTTACCATTAGAAGAAACTTGTGACCAAATAACGGCTGGGGTGTAATAGCGATATCAAACCATGTTTGTCTGGGCCATCGCAGAGAGCATTGGGTTAATCAATAAAGCTTCTGATTTGGATTTCCCAAACACGCGACCCTCAACGTCAAATGAACGAAAATGATTCAGATTTGGCAACATGGGGCCCAGTTAATTTTAAACTTCACTGCAGGTTGAACATATGACATGCTGGCCCAGGCAACAGCTACAAACGGATATATAGTCTAGACGATCTAGCAGAAATAATGGGCTGACATGGTTATGGAGAAAACTGCAACATTATTTTTTATGCGAACATGATCACAGGTCTATTTATTTTCTAAGTCTATTCGATTCTATTCTATTCTATTCTATTCTATTCTATTCTATTCTATTCTATTCTATTCTATTCTATCCTATTCTATTCTATTCTATTCTATTCTATTCTATTATTTTCTATTCTACTCAATTCTTTTCTATTATATATTAAACCTTTCTATTCTAATCCTTTCTATCTGTTCTAATCTTTCCTATTTTATTATATTCTATTCGACAAGGATCGATGTTAGGTCTGCTTCTATTCATAATTGATATGAATGACATACCTATAGCTAGCACTATTTTTTAAATTGTTCTTTACGCGAATAACACCACACTTGTGGGCCTAACAAACTCATACAATTTCTATTTTTTTTTTAAATCGCAATTATGCCAAAAATCATCATTTTTATTTTTTAAATGTCTATCGAATATAATTGCGTAAGTCTTTTAAATTTGGGGTTGTGCATTTACGAGTTAAAAGAGATATAAGAATGCGAAATAATTTTAAACATCAAGGTCCAAAATAAGCAATACATAAAAGAAAAATGGCTTATTATCTTACACTGATCCTTTATTAAAAAAAAAAACATTTTAAAATTAAGATACTTATATTACGTTTAATTTTCTTTAAAATATAAGGCTATAGTAATAAGCATGATAACTTTTTCAGTTTTACCCTCCAAACTGGTTTAGAAATTCATAATTTCTACTAGAAGATGAAAAAACTTGCGAAATTATACAGTTAAACACGCTAATGACACCACACTTGTAGGCCTAACAAACTAATACAAGCTCTATTTTTTTTTAAATCGCAATCATACCAAAAATCATCATTTCTTTTTTCCTTAATATGTTCTTAAGTTTTTAAAATGTCTATCGACTCGAATTGTGTAAGTCTTTTAAATTTGGGGTTGTGTATTTACCAGTTAAAAGAGAAATAAGAATGCGATTTAATTTTAAACATGCTATGTGTGAAGCATATAACACGTGTATCTTGTGACGAGAACTAAGATTTTATTGTGGTAGTAGTTGTTGTAGTAAATCATTGCTTTGCGTCACTTTTCGGCATAAATGTTCTTTTAAGAGACATTGTAATACGATAAAAACGTTGTTGTCAATTGATGACATGAATGATGTATAGATGATGATGTGAGGGTGGGGGTGATAGGGCATGGTGGGTTATTGAGAGTGTTTTCCTTCGCTCGCCCAATAGGGGGTTCTCGGCATGTCTAGGGGATCTACCCCCAGACATGCCCAGTCGGCCGGAGACTTCGGTTTCGCTGTGCAATTAAATGCTGAAACTCTGTGGCATTTCGCGCAGCTCCGCTATCCTCGGGTCGGATAGTCCCCAGAGTAACAATAGGAAGGGTAACTCCTTTCATTCCCCCTGAGAGAACTAATGTCAAACCCGCTATTGCCGGTTATTTAAGGCTACCACGGCCTACACCAGTGCATGCACTGATGCGGGTGCTGCATTGGCTCCACTGTTGAGCGGAGGAGCCAGGGTACGCCACTGGCAATCCGCCCGAAGATTATAGCCAGATACGAGGAGGCTGCAGCTGCCCTTGGATGATTGCTGTAGACTGGTGCTTCCGTACAATGCCGTACACAGCATTGAACAGACGGAACAGGTCCGTAATGACCCTCCCCGGATGGGGGAAGATTTTAATGTAAAATTCGTTCCGTTAATTGCAGGCACAAAACCAAATATTTAAAAGAAATATACAGCAATTATGTTTTTTAATGATCTCTAACATACTTGTTTCAGTTAGTGTTTTTTTTAATAATGCGCAACCCAAAATTTAAGAAAACTTACGCAATTCTAGTCTATGGACAGTTTGAAAACTTAAGAACATTATCAAGGAGCCAAAAGAAACAGGATAATTTTTGGCATGATTGTGTCGATTTAAGCATAAACATGTTAAGCAACGAGTTGGACAAAATTGGACCGTGGTTAGCCTACTGGAAAATCTCCCATAAATACACTTAAATTTATGATATGTTATCAGTTTAAAAAAACCTTTAGAAATTCTTGACATAAAATAAATAATCAGCAAATTGAATGCTTTGAAGAATTTGATTTCCTAGGACTAAGTTAATTTGCATAAGCATTTATGTTGGAAAAGTTACGTGACTAAAGTAACAAATAAGGTATTTAAAACTAAAGGGATAATTAAGAAATTGAAACATGAGCTCCCTCAAACAATACTTTGAACTATGTACAATTATCTTATATAATGGGCAAAAGTGACTTCCTATCTCAAACTGATCCTTATGAAACCAACTACCCATAATATTGTTATCAATACCACGCATTTATTAAATAAAATATAGTTTAAATGGTTTCAGTGTATATGTTAACACATTTTGTATTAGCAAATATAATACGGTATGTAGTATTAATAATTGTTATATAATTATGAAATATGTTGGGCCATGGGCTCATTTTCTAACCTTTCATCATATTCATTCTTTCGTCATATTTTTTCGACCTGCATGTCACTACGACAGTATCAGTGGTATTGGATTATTATTGGTATTTTTGCTTATGACAAGATATTAGAGGTATTGGCAAGCTAGCCTAAATTTTCGAAGGGGCAATTGTTATTATTCTATTATATGATGATTACATATTTTTTTTAAGTATGTATGTATAAACATGGATATATGATTGTATGTATTTCATGTACACAGTATGTGTGCACATGATTTTGTAGCCCCATAATTATTTTAGACTTGTTTTGATGTAAGTACGTATGTATCCATGTCGCGTATATATTTATACTCATGTAGATATATATGTATGTATACGTTTATTATTTATTTAAAAAAATAATATTTTTTTCGTAATTATTGACCCCTATTGAATTGAAGGCCCATCCCCAGACAAATGGCATGTTTTTGTTTTAGCTCTGTTATATCTTTTTGAGTGGTTGAATGAAGGTAACATTCCGATAAATTACAACTTTTAAAAACATCCGTTGGCAAAGTAACTAGGTTTCGAAAAAAATGGATTATGACAAAATGTCGGTCATTACATTTTTGCCTATTAGATCGACCCCTTTTATAATCATATTTCGTGTATTTGAGAGGAAAATGACATGACCCAAATCGATGACAAAACATTCTTAACTCGTATTAGGAGAAGTATGTAAGGTCTCAGATGTATCACATCGTCAAACACGTTGCGAGTTGATTTACAACGTCATCGCAAAAGGACTCATTTCCTAACGGGCTACATATTTAAAAACTGAGAGCCTCTACACAGCTAAACTCGGCCGATTGACATGTTTTAAATCTTTGCAGGACATCGTGAACATCGCCAAACTACACAGGCAATATTCACAGGATGTTCGTGGCTGTTGTAGTGACAAAAAGGAAGGGATTTTCCTCAGTGGTGACCTATTCAAAAAAAAAAAAATCAACATCGGACCTTTCATCTAGACCCTAAAGAGGCAGGTTTTCTAGTGAATCAACCTATCGCAATCGAATTCATTAGTGTCATGGTTGTTCCAAATTGTATGAACATTCCGAAATACTCACTTATCGAGTGCATATCTCTTTGAAATGCAGAGTGGAGAAAGATAATATAGATTTACGATGATTTATCCTAAGTAACACAAATTTAAACTTTTTTAGGTTTGTGCACTTGGGACAGTCCCTTTAATATAACTTTCAGTTTTCTTAATAATTATGTGAAAAGTGGCCATAGTGGTATCGACTACTTTAGTCTTATAGTCTCCTAACGTTTATTGATATGTTTCGCTGTAATTGTAATCTCCTAACGTTTATTGATATGTTTCGCTGTAATTGTTATTTGCATTGCGTTTGGTCTAATTAATTCTTATTATGTTTTTTTTTGTTCGATTCTACTTGATTCCATTCCATCCCTTTTTATTTTAGTCGTTTTATTTTTTTATCTATGCTGTTTAGATTTAGATGTAAGTGGCGCACATTATGGTTAAATAAATCTGCTCCACAAAAGTCAAATCACACTATCTGTCTAATTTTAAAGCAAGCATATACTGACTTTTGCTTTGCGGCAGAAATGTTTTTCCCAATAAATCACGACTACAACAGAGTCAGCTAATGCTGGCTTGTCCACCACTCAATGGCGTCTCAGTGAAGTTTTCCGCCGCACTCCTGGACGGATAAAGGCCTGGCCGAGACTTGAGTGAGATTGGTATCGTCATAGACAGATAGCTGTTGTGTCTGTGATTGAGAGTGAGGCTGGTCCGGACGGTGCTGCCATGACGCGGCGGCCACGCGTCTGGTCAGCGTCTGCCGTGCTGGACCAGATCAGGACCAACAGTCACCGGCAGCAGACCCCCCCTGGCTGGCCGGAGCGTCTCCCAACCTTCTGGGCAGCAAACCATGATCCGTTTATATTATCGATCCGGGAGGAGGACGCCGCACTACGCAGAGTAAGAATAGTTGGCCTCGTCGGCCGAGGTCGACATTGCCATGCAGATAATGCCCGTGCTGCCCGGCAAAGTCAGAGGGCGGTAACTGCTCACTTGAAAAGTAAGCAGTTACTGTCGTTAGCCTTTGTACAGTGGCACAGTCCACCGTGTCCATACCGCTTCGGGACATCAGCTATCCGTCCAGAAGTTGGCATCGATCCACAGACGGATACCACTCACTATCCAGGCAGGATAGTGATATGTAGCACGAAAAAGTTATACACTTCAAAGTCATAACATTTAAATTGTCACCCACTTGAAATTGTGTCTCGCTACAGTGAAAATTACTTATATGTGTGTCATCTTGAGATAAAATATGTGCAAATATTGATCTGTTGATGTCGAAAGACTCTTCTCGGTGAAAGGGTTATTTTTTACTTTGTGTACATCGGATTTATATATGTGGATTTGAGTACGTTTACCTATACTTATCATATCTAGTCGCCCCAGATATCTCGCCCTTCTAGCACTCAAACTGTCCCACAGACATGATCTTCCCAATTCGGCGGACAGGGATCGTGAGATAGGGGAACAAGCGGATTTGAACGATCTTCTGTGTGATTGCTTGGCACGGTGATCTGGCATTGGAAATCAGCCGGCGTGCCAAATGGGCGACGATTTATTACGTAAAAGTGTTCCACCCACGGTTTCTGTAAAACTGTATTTAGCGCGTGGTAGGCCTACTTGAGAAATACTTGTCCAGTACAACGATCACAGCGTGCTGGTGCATCTTAACTTGTGCTTGATATGCAATTATTAAGGCATATGCCTGATATATTCCCGATTAACATGATAAGTGGGTGAAAATTAAAATTACAACAAATATTTTGTCCCATCGCATGTTGTTGTTATTTACTTACTTACTTACTTACTTATTCACTCACTCACTCACTCACTCACTCACTCACTCACTCACTCACTCACTCACTCACTCACTCACTCACTCACTCACTCACTCACTCACTCACTCACTCACTCACTCACTCACTCACTCACTCACTCACTCACTCACTCACTCACTCACTCACTCACTCACTCACTCACTCACTCACTCACTCACTCACTCACTCACTCACTCACTCACTCACTCACTCACTCACTCACTCACTCACTCACTCACTCACTCACTCACTCACTCACTCACTCACTCACTCACTCACTCACTCACTCACTCACTCACTCACTCACTCACTCACTCACTCACTCACTCACTCACTCACTCACTCACTCACTCACTCACTCACTCACTCACTCACTCACTCACTCACTCACTCGCTCGCTCACTCACTCACTCACTCACTCACTCACTCACTTACTTACTTACTTACTTACTTACTTACTTACTTACTTACTTACTTACTTATAATACACGACTGTACAATCTTTCAGACTTCCCATGATCTCAGCGATTGAAGTGATTCCGCATTGGCAGGCAAGCCAAACAGCAGAACTGCTTACTTGCTTCACTGCTGTTTGTCTTTGCGCGACATACGTCTGGATTTTTGTATGTCCTCGTTAACGGCCTGATAATATTTTTGGTATGATTGAGGTCAGCCGATTATTGTCTGCCGCTTGGTGTCCTTTGACGACACAACCGCTGTGTCTACTCAATTTTTGCGCTTAGTCTGACCAAGGAAACACAACTAATTAGTGTTATTAATTAAAAAAAAAAATCATTTGAAATGAACCAACTTTGCACATGTCCGCATTTAATAAAAATGTAGATAAGAACAGGACAGTAAATTGAATCATTTCGTTATTTAGATTTTCTATATACAATTGTTTAACAGCACGGAGATGACTTTAGACGTCAGAATTTGACGTCTGTAGACGTCAGATTATGACGTTTAAAGTCGATCACCACTCTGAAAGAATTAAAATATTAATAAAGGCCGTAGACCCATAACATAGGTTTTCAAATGAAGCGGAAAGAGCTTACTAATACATTTATGATGATTTCAAATTGAAAAAACCCTTTGGTCTCCATGGTTTATACAAAAATAATTCAGCGCTGTAAATGTTAATTAACTGATCGAAGACACGTTCCACATTTCATAGCCACGTGTATTACCCAAAGTGCTCAAAATGTTTTAAATCTATTCTAGTCGTCATTGGCTCGCTTAAACCTTCATTTACCAATGTAGGCCTACATGCATTTATTTCAATGGAGATATTTCATTACAGAGAGACAGATATTTTATCGACAGAAAAAAGTCATTACATATTTATTTGTCAAAGAAATGAGAGAGATATATGTACATGTAAATACAAAATTGTTCATTTGTTAAAAATATATGAAAATATACATGGTATGACATACATAACTAAAATCATGTTAAGTGGCATTGTCATAATAAACACCGGGTATTTCGCTAATATAAATGAATACTACTTTAAATAAATTTAAAAGGCATTGCCAAGACAACATAAGTCTATGATTTTGTTTCTCGCACCAAATCCAGAGATAACATAACTACAATCATGTTTGAATATCGCCAAACAGAAATGGTCAGTGACATGGACGCATTGTTCTTTTGCATTTTCAATTTGTGCCTTGCTAAAATTACACTAATTTGTGCCCATGGGGCTACCTCAGGGTCCTCCATCAGAACAACATTGAGTATTTTGTTCATTTGCTCGTTTTGGCTGAAATGTTTTGTTGTAGTCCCAGACTAAATGCAGTCGTAATACCAGACATTACCCCACTGGAACTAGTAGTAGCCTATAATCATACGCACCACTCACGCAAATCAAGCTGCGAAAGAAACATAACATAATATTTTGTTTAGTTTTCCGTCGTACTATGTGATAAATACTATGTGATAATTACAACCAACAATTTGTTCTTGCACCGTAAAATTTAAAAGACGTCAACATCCAAGATGGCGCCAAAAATCATATGCACCACCCACGCAAATCAAGCTGCGAAAGAAACATAACATAATATTTTGTTTAGTTTTCCGTCGTACTATGTGATAAATACTATGTGATAAATACAACCAACAATTTGTTCTTGCACCGTAAAATTTAAAAAACGTCAACATCCAAGATGGCGCCAAAAATTGGGTAAAAGCGAAAAATAAAGACATATTTTTGCCAATATTTGGAGAAAAAAATTGTGTGACCTGTCATTTAGCAATGACCACAATGAAAATTAAGGGTCAAATTCTAGTGGTAGTCCATGTGCCAGCTCCAGAAAAGGCTATATTTAAGGAGTTCGTTGCACCCCCCTTGCAACTTTGGTTTGATGCTTCTAGCAAGTTCCTGGGTCATAAAAGACAACATTTTCACTTGTTGTCAGTTGCACAAACTGGGCAGTAATTTTGACAACAACATTTTGTACGTGGGGGGGGGGGGGGGTCGGCAAAATTCCGGAAAATCAGAAAATGCAACTATGAGCTTGAATAGTTATGTTTCATTTTGTCTAACGTCACCAAACATTTACAAACACACACATGCATGTGTATCAAAGTAGCAGCCATGTTATTTTATTCCTTACATAATCAAAACAATTTCTACCAAATATAAATTATCTATATTTAAAAGAAACATGTGGTAGCCAGTTTTGCTATCGCTACTCAAATGAACGAAATCACGCCTTTTCCAGCTTTGCTGATTTATAAAATGTTATAAAAGTAAGTATATACAGTATGCTTTCGAACATAATTTGCTATTTTTACAAAAAAAAAACAATTATACACGTAGTAGTTAGGGAAATAGTGATGTACCAGTTATTTTTTGTTAGATGAGAGGAAAGTCGGCTGGAAAAAGTTGTATCCACAAATAACCGTATGGCCAGTAACAAATTTGGTACCCAGCACTAGTTAAAGGGTCTAAAAGCATAAAAAAAATCGGTGATTTCATTTTAGCTTAATAATATGACCATATATATGATGTAAACATGTCCATAGACTTAAACTGCAAAAGTTTTTTTTTAATTTTTGTGCTGCGCATTCACCAGTTAGGCTAGTGCGACCAGTGCTGTGTGGATTGGCACATTCTTTGCATCCACAGGCATCAGTGAACGACATGCCGTTCTTGTGGCAAATGCAATGGTCTTTCTTGCAGTTGCAACTGAGGAGTTGCAGAATAGCCTTTGTTGCGGGCTGCTGGTCCATCCAGTGGATAGAAAGGTGACCGCCAGCCACGTCCCAGCCATGGCTATCTGGACTGGGAGTGGGACCATCTGCTTTCAAGGACTGGCGCCAAATGCATGCCTGGTAATTTGCCCGCTTCACGTGATATGACACAACTATTTGTATTTGCCTCTTGTAAAATTAAAAAAGAACAATTACGTAATTACAATAGTACAGTAAACTTGGAGACGCTCATTAAGACTTGAAAGCAATCCTGATAGATGAGCTGAAATTTCAACCCAGATATAAAACAAATAGGCTTCCCATCCTGAAAATGATTCATTATTCCTTATTGTCTGGCGATGTTCTCTTTCCGAAAAAAAGAAAGAAAATATATCCACGCGTATGATAATATGCTTGAAACTGTATATCCTGTCGAATATGGTAGTGATGGTGGTATTAGTATGGATTGGATCTATTCTAAAGTAAGAACATTATTTTTTATATACAATATAGTTGGATCGTTTTGTTGAAGCAAATACGTTCTTGTCCTGGTGAATAGTAAAATATTGATAATTTATCTATTTATGTCAAAAGGACGCGTTATGGTTATAGACGCATTTTCATAATAATATTCTATAATTATTTCACTCTTCGAGATTAACCCACGGGGATTGAGTTCAAAGAAGCCATATTCTGACGTCTGTAGGGGAGACCGGGGCTAGTTCGCACAGGGTTTAGTCAGTCCAGTGCCCATAATTTTGAGAGTAAATGTATTTTCGTTCTGTGCTGCCTCCTAGTGAAGGACTGTATCATTACCCTTGACTTAATGTTCAAAGGTTTTTTTCACAACAAATTATAAAAAAGTAAAGATACTTTTTCATTTCGAGGGGTCAAAAGTATTTTTCTGCTGTCGCACAAAATGTTATTTTGCTCAATGTTTGCCATTAAACCTGACAGTTTCAACTCCTATAGTTGCAGTTCCCTAACTAATGTTAATAATCCTTTATACATGTTAAGTTGCCTTCTATAATGTTAGTTCTAAATATATAATTTTTCAAAATACGTCCATGTGGGGTTTGTTCAAACAAAGAACAAATCAAATGGGGCTAGTTCGACTGTTCAGATTAACCCCACAAAATATCTGGTACATCCAACACTGTTCAAACACACCCCATCTCATGTTGGAACTAACCCCAAGGGTGGGGTTTGTTCGAACATTGAAAAATCTAACTTTAACATGCTTTTCTGACTCTACTTTGTTTTCAAATTGAAAATAATGTATGCTAAAAATAGCATCTATAGTTGAATACTTCTAGACAAAAATACATGTCTCCTAACTTCATCATATAAAAAATTAAATCATTTTTCAAAATGTTGTTAGAACTAGCCCCGGTCTCCCCTATAATATAGCTATTCATATGAAGCAGAAAGAACCAGCTAAAACATTCATGGTGGTTTAAATTTGAAAAACCCTTTTGGTCTCCATGGTTTGTATACAAATAATTCAGCATTTTAAGGGTTACGGGTACGTGCATGCTTGCGCGAGTCGAACACACTCACAGTTGATAATGGTCAATTTGATTGTTTCTCTACTGTCGACAATGTATGATTGTGATGCTGTATATGTTCACTTGTTAATTATTAAATTGATCCCCTTATTTCAAATTAATTCAACTTTGGGCCTAAAGTGGTAGGCCTAATAAGGATGACAAGACTGAATGGTAATAAACAACTTTGCCCGTCAGAAACATACCACCGCCAACTATTAAATAAGGTGTCCTGTCAATATGAGGTCCGGTTTCATTGTCATTTGCTAGAGAGGTAATCTCATTTCAGTTAAAAGCCTCACCGACCCCCATTCTACCCTGTAAGCAATGTTGAGTGACAAACAGCTCAAGTTGTTTTGAGAAATACCAATAAACACGGCCGGTCAAGTGGCAGGGCGGCTAGTTGAGAAGAAAGAGGCACAGTCAATCGGCTGAGTGCTGATATTGTGCAAGAAACGGAAATGAAGTAAGATGGCTTGTGCAGGCCGAGGAAATGAGGTCGCCAACATCTTTTGCGAGCCATCCGTCTATCAGACGAGGTAGGCTGGGCATGAGAGGTCATTCGCAGGAGGAGGGAATGTCCGGCTTAAGGATAAGAGAAACAGCAGTAACTTCTTACTTGAAAAGTGGGCCGTTACTGCTGTTTGCCTCTGTACGACAGAGCTGTGAGGATGTAATATTCCAGGGCCGATATTTTAGAATAAAATGGCTAAGATCTTAGGCTCGGCCAATCACGAGCTAAAATATTTGAGAACGCTGGCCCAGCTGGTTGACCAAGACAGTACGGAACCGTACACTGATCAACTGACTGACTGATGATCATCATACTGCCTGACATCTCTTTCCAGCAGACAATGTTGAAAACTGTCAAAACTGTGTAGATGTACCCAAATGTTGAGCTTGATATGATCATCACAGGACATTGATTTATGTACTAACCACAGCACTCTGACGGACACAAACACATTTACTGACAACAGTTACTAGGCCTATATACAGCACAGTTACTAACATGACGATAATAGTGACAAGCCTTGGCCATTATACACACAGCTACTGATCATGTTTGCTTACCATTAGACTAATATATAACCCGCAAGGTCCTGATCACCACACAGGGTCCGTATTCTCGTACAAGTTACGATATATCGTAGGCTTCGGATTGGTCGAGATGGCCATCTCGACCAATCCGAAGCCTACGATGTACAAATGCCACAAATGCCAAGTGCATCTGATGTCTTATTAGCATCTTTCTGTTGAAACTTATCAGTCGAATGTAAAATAAGTTATACTACCTGTCAAACTATACTCGTCAAAGCTATCCACACCCTCAAAATGGTTATACATCGCTTTTCAGGCTACGCCTATCCCAAGTGTCTATACCCTTGAAAATGGCAGCTTTAGCCCTCATGGCAAGGTCGATATTTAGAACTTTTGTCGACTTTTTATGATATTCAATGTAGTGGAGCCGTGTCTGCTGTTGTTACATTTTGGCCCATTCTCAGGTTAGTAGAATATTATCAAAGCCACCCTGCAAACATCCATCTTTGCTTATTGAGGCATACCATGCACCACCTAACCACCATACCTGACGAGATATTGTTACATCTGGTGCATCATTGGACATAGGAATTCGAGGTCTTGTCTCGGCGTGAGTGAGTTGAAGTACGTTCCATCATGTACATCGTTCAACGTAGCGGTTGCAATTATGTAAGTCATTAGTGAGCAGTGTCATCCAGCTTCCTGTTCTCTCTGCTGCAAAACAAAACATAGATCATACATTTTGGACATGATAAAATATGACCCTCATATATACGCCATATGTGACGTATATAAAACTGTTATTGCACAGGTATGACGTATATAGATATATTTTAGTATGTTCCCAACATCGCATCCAACCAACGCATCCAACGTTGAGTCTGCCATTTGTGAGTGATGCGTCATCCATATTTGTTGCGTGTACGATATCGTCTCTTAACGACCAAAGTGTTGTATGCGCCTCAAATGAGTGGCACATACAACACTTTGTCTGCAAGACGGCACGATATCGTAATGAATTGCCATAGCCATGTGCTCTGCCTTGTCTGATGCATGGCATCCAGCTCTGATCAGATTGACGCATGACCTCCAGCTTCGTCGTGCCTGATGTATGACCCCTGGCTTCCTGCAAGCCCCACGAGGCTCGTGCGGCAAACCACCTAATTACGGCCATCCATCATTATGACGCGCCGACATCGCACTTTCTGCCATCCCCCTCTGCGACCCGTGGGTTGCCACCGCCTGTTACCTGGGCGACGGTCTCGTGACCAGCCGAGACATCTCATCTTTTTTTTTCTGTAAACATGATTTATTTTTAAAGGATTGCAATATTGCCACAAGTTGCTTTCCTACATACAGGCATACATACATACATACATGGTCATATATAGGCCTACACATGATACATACAGAAAAATATTTCTAATATTAGCAAATACAATATTAAACCGCAGAAAAAAATACAGAATATGATACAGAATATAATAAGTAAGAATGAATTAAATAGCCGCCGTCATCGGCGACGCCGCTCATCCAAGATTTAAATAAGGGTCCGTTTTTTTGTTTCAAGGTAGGGCCAGTTTACCCAGCATTGCAATAACGGCTCATTTTGCCTGCGTGCGTGTTTTAAGTTCAAGCTGACAACTGAACAGGAGTGTACGACCCAATGCTGTTTTAATGCTGGACCAGCGTCTTCGACGCTGTCCCAGCATTGAACCAGCATTGGATCCACGCATCGTGTTTGCCGGTTGTCAGGTCCCGGTAGAATGTGGGGCGACGGGGCGCACTGCGTGCACCTGTCGTTCAGTGTTAGCTAATAGAGGATGCTGGGCGTGGCCCTTCTTAAAAAGTGACACCCTCCATGGAGTGACGTCATTAGACTTGTCACCGGACCACCATTCTGATAAAAAATATGGCGGGTCTGATCTCAGCTCCTGCAGTGCATGGTCTGGACTTGAAAGGTGCACGTACATCGTCACCTTGGATATGAAAGGGTGTATCTGCCACGTGGTAAAGTGGCAGATACACACTTTCATATCCAAGGGAACGACATTGTATGAAAGCAGGGTCGGATTCAGAACATACGAAAAGAGGAGGTCCGAATTGAACCTCGTTCGCCTCTTGCAATGTCTCTTTTCATGTAGGCCCTATAGGAGTAAAACAGAGAAGTCTTTACTGCTAAAAAACGGGGTTTCAGGGCATCGCCCTAGAAGATTTTCAAGTTTAAGAGTGATTTTTGGACAATTCAGTCAAATGTTTCTCAAATTACCTTTATCTCATTTTATGAGACATAGCTAAATTGCTGTTTTATTTGTTGTTTTAGTTTCAAGATCACCATAAATCACGAGTCACAACCGCATTACAAAAATTGCTGTTTTATTTGTTTTTTTAGTTTCAAGATCGCCATAAATCACGAGTCACAACCGCATAACAAAAATGTATTTTTTGCCACATTTAGGCCACTATTTACCAACATCAACATCACAACGTCTTTGTTGGCTGGTTTGTTTGCCGATAATTAGCCATCAGATGAACCACTAACGATATCTGAGCTGACGGGGATCAGTGGCCGGGTACTCACATTGTGCTGTCATCTCGTCGCCAAAAAAACTGCAACGAAGGGTATCCTGAAGATTGAGTACTGCATCATGTGAAGTAATTGCTAAACAAATGACGCCATCTGCAGCTAACGACAGAGGATCAGAGGATACAGAGGATCTGGAGTGCGCTGTTGTTGAACAGGGAGAATATTCGAGCGGCTGAGACATGTGAAAAGACGAGAAAAATGTGTGGATGACATCAAGATCTGATCATAATACACAGCACTTGTTAGAAACTAATTATGGGGCACTCTGCCTACAGAAAGCGGTCATCAATGGCAAGGGCTTGCTGAAAATAAAGATTCCCTAAATTAGTAAGTCATGTGGACAATTGTGGCCCGTTTACACGACACGTACATTCCGGAAACTAATATAATTCGTAACAAAGTATACTTCGCTCTGACGGCCAAAGTAATCCCAGAACGAAATATTTCGCACGACTAACCAACTGGTTCACAATGACAAAATGAAATGAAATGAAATGAATCGGGCTTTAGGCCACCTTTGTGCACATATAGGCTAAACTGGGCCGGGATAACCTCCTGAGAATGGTGAGATGATTGAGATGACACTGCCCTCCAGACACAGGATTCGAAATTCGAGCCCTGGCGGTCTGAGGCCGAGCACGCTACCTCTCGGTCACGGAGGCTCCCCACAATACTGACTTTCACACGTGGATGGGGAAGAAACATTTTTGTGTCTTTCAAACTGCCGAGACCGGGAACCGAACCCCCGAACTCTGGCGTGAAAGGCAGCGGTGCTAACCACTACACCCGGTTCACAATGACAACCAAATCGTTCTCACGCAACTCACTTCCACGAAGTGGTAAAATCTTTTTTTTATAATGTAGGAATGTCATTTTCAACTGATTCCCTCGACATCATAGTAACCCACCACTCAGCACACGACGAATTATGTCTTTCCCACAATTTAATGTGTCGTAACTCGTTTGCACGGGTTGAAAAATAATCATCTGCGTATCACAGAAGGGTACTGCTAGCTTGGACTAGCTCCACAATCACACAGTGTGGCATGGCCATCGTTCATCATAGGAGCGCGCAGCGCGAGGGCTGATGCGAGATTATGCACTAGTTCTGGTATAAACCTTATAGTACCTCTCTCTTTTCATAGGCTCTCTTTTCATCGTTCAGCTATTGCTAGCAGGTATTGTACTCCCTGTGCAGCACACGAAAAATATGTACTGCACAATGTGATTTGTGCGGGAGATGTAACTTGATAACTTGATTATATTGCATCATAATAGTTATACAATCATATGGTTTCATATTCAATAGTTATTGAAGTGATAGTCCAAATTGTAGATGAAAACAAACATTTCCGGGGATTCCGGGTAAGAGAAGGGGACGTGGCGCCAGTTATGCATGCGTCCCAGGTTTGAGCCCCGCTGTTCCCATGTGGGGTTTTAAGAGAAACAGCATTGTTCCTCCCTTCTCAATGTGTCTAAGCGATTCCGTTAGTGGCGGCCTCGCCAAGTTAAGGTTGAAACCGATGTATCGACGTTAATTTCGCGCCGGGCCCCGCGCTGCGCTCTCCTCACACCGGGTAAATAATTGTTCTATGAAACTTTACCCACAGATACCCTGTAACCAACGTTGTGTTATCAACTGTCATGCGACTGCATGGCTATATAATTATGAGGACCGCATAACCTGGGTCTAAAGTACATCCGTCACGCTCATTTGAGGTAGTTAGACAGCATTATTCTGACTCGTAATAGAAAAGATGGTCGAATTGCCGTTGATAATATATTAGATAAAAAGCTCACATGAAGATCCACAATGGTATATTCGCTGCTGAATATGGGTAACGTGAGCAAATATGGGTGAAACGGGCAAGATCGAACGTCATGGATGTTAGAAATGACATATAATTTAATGATACTTACCGATTATTGGAGTGTCTATTAACATTTTAAATAAATCTCATTTGGCCCTTCTTGCCCAACCCCTTGCTGATTTGACCCAGACGCTCTATAGCTGAGAACTTCTTTCACAGTGTTACCCATCAGGCGATTCTATACCTTTTATATAATATTCAACAGGGTAGGAAGCATCCACGCATAAAAGGCGGGTTTTCAGACGGGCCGGTGCCGTGTATTAATTCGTGGACGTCTTTATTTTAATGCACGGCAGCATGAACTGATGTTCAATGAATAAATGCGATCATAGAAATTATTCTATCACAGTTATGGCTATAAAATCTGAATAATTAATTGCTGAGAGTGAACGACAATATATACTATACTTTATAGTGATTGCATTGATTTTCACTTTATCAGAATGTGATGTAGTAATATATTGTAGCTATGATCCCCACCTCAACTGCTCGTCATGCGTAAACAATGACAAGGTGGAAAAAATATTTATATATATTCAATGGAGCTCGACAAATATATCTATAACTTAGCCGCATCATTAAGACATCGGTCGTAGCAATCATATCTAAAAAGACAAAAATATGAAGAAATAACGTTCATTTTTTGTAAATATATCCCCTTTGACCCTCGTAATTGGGTTGGTCAAATAAAAAATTAAATACGCCACAGTTGAATACATTATTATTTAATTAAATCGTTGAATTTTTTTTTTTTATAAAAAACATGTTTTTCTGAGCATAATGACGATGGTGTGCAAATTTTGCTACACACATGGCTGAAAGTATTAAACCATTGCATTCGTCAATGTCGGTATTCTTCTGTGATCAAAACAATACAATTACATTTTAGTTACTATAGGGTAATGATTGAATATGTATAACAAGTCAACTATTAAACAATATAAATTCAGAACCAAATGCATTGGTGATTTAAAAGTAGAACGTGTTTCTGGATTTTTGTTTTTTTTTTGTTTTTTTTGGTAATGCAGGTCAACGTTATTGGGTTGCATAATTTTAACAATGAGTGTACGGAAGCAGACGCTTTTTCTGACCCTCTCGACAGCTGTCATTTTTCTGTCTATTATATCTAATTTATCAATTATGCCTTCGTCCGCAGTATGTAGCTCTGCTTTATTGTACGTTTATATTACTAACAATGAATATTCAAACCCAAGCGTGACTTTATAAAACTGTATTTAAATAAAACAGACACATTTCTGTTAGAATCACCCATGCATGACGTGATTCAGACAGGTGTTTTTAAAAGGACGTCCGCTAATAAGCTCACGGCCAAATCGACCCTATAAAAGCGGCCAGACCCGTATAAAAAGCCACCCTTTATTCGAGTTTGCTTCCTATCCTGTTCAATATAATGTGTGTGCAGAATTTTTAGGGTCTAATAACATTGGAAATAAATCTTGTCTGTGACTCATCTTGCCTATTAACCCCTTGGGCATGACGGGGGATGGTCAAATTATCAGGCACTTATTTAAAGTCTGTGTTTTATCACACAATATCGTTCACATGCAATAGTTATAAAGCCAATGTCCCGTCTTACATACAGACCCGTCCTGTCCGCCCTTCCCCTATGCATTTTGAAAAATACCGTGGCCTCCAATTCGACAGATCTGTATAATGTTCACTCACTTCAAGCTGGGGATCGCATAAGCGAGGAACAGCTTTCAATGAGTGAACATTTTAACTAGAAAACCCGAAGGCTTATAAATGGTTAACCCTTTTTAACCGCCGGTGTCGCATATATTCGGGTTTTCATTTTTTTATTAGCACATTAAGTACCACCTTTTAAACATAAAATGTGACATCAATCAGCAATATTTGAAAACAGTTGACCTCCAGTTTGTCAAATCTGAATAATTTTCACTCACTTGAAGTTGTGGATCGCGTCAGCGGGACACAACTTCAAGTGGATGAAAATTCAGATTGAATAATTTGGCGGTTAAAAGGTTAATGTGCAGATATATATGTCTACGCAGAGGACAACATGTGAATTTTTTGCAGTTTTCACTACGTAGGATGCCTAATTCCACATGTACCAGCCAGATGCATGACGTAGGTGGAGCCCAGGTGGGCGATAATACGGCTAATCCTCGGATCAAATGGATCATACCTTCTGACCTTATTAAATGGATCCCAGAGAAATTCGATAAAACATCTAATGACGGACGTCATGAAACACGATTCTGTCGTGATTTGACTGTGTTCAAAATTAACTATCATCAGATGATAGCCATCACGTGCTGTTGTTGTTCTAAGCATGATTTCTATTCAGTTGTTCAAACACATCATTCTATACAGAAGATATAGACCTAATACGCCGGACGTGCAAAACCAAAATGCGGAAAATGGTTACGTTTCAAGCAGTTAATGCCTTTCGGCTTTGCAGAGCAAAATACATGTATACCGCCTAGCAAAGCTAGAAAGTATTTGAAGAGTATAAACAACCTAAGCTATTATTAATTCTCTTTAATTGGTATGAAGCAAATCTATTTTGGAAAATGTATTGATAATTAGTAGTAAACCTAGATTTTCCACTTTTTTTGGATGCATTCGAAATGGCTGCAATTAAAATCTAAACCTTTATCATCCAACCCCCGATTCAAATTATGTATGTGGATGAAAAATCAACAAAGATGAAATCTTCTTATTCTATATATTTAATGATAGCACTTTGGTTGCTTTGGAGCAACACAATAAGAGTCATTAACCATTTCCCCGCTGAATTATCTTATTTAAATTTCCACCCACTGGGACCTACAACTAAAGGTGAGTGAAAATGACTCATTTATTTAATTTAGATTAAACATTTGCAAACATTGATGTTTGAACACTTAATTTGTTAATAAAATGAATGGAAAACCACTACGTGTCGCTCTTAGCGATAAAAGGGTTAAAACGGGTCCATGGACCCGTTTTAACCCTTTTATCGCTAAGAACATTGATATTATCTTAACTTTCTCTTATTTCTTAACTAATCTTAATATTTATCGTAACCTATTTCTAATGCGAATAAGATCAACTTAAGATAATACTAATCTTGACATTTTTTAGTCTTCATCCCATCATTACAAAATGTCATGTTTTTAGGCGAATCACATAGAAAAGATGAACCCTTTCACCGCTAATCACATTAAGCCATCATTGGTTCAACGTCTTGTATTTGCTGGGGTGTTATAGGACTCATAACTTCCATGTTATAATCTATGGTAAACCAATGTTGATTTATTGTTGTGCCAGCGTCGTAGACGATGGGCCAACATTAAGCCAACATTGGTACGACCGTCTTTAATCCGTTTGATGGGCAGGTTAAATCACGGTTATTGGGATGAAATGAGTGTTTAAACATCAAGATTTGCATTTTTATCCTCAAATTATATTCCCACCCACCTTAAGGTGTGTCCACCTATTTACACTGATTGGCTCCTGACCTACGTGTCGTAATGTTGTTTTGTCAGGAGAATCGTATATTATTAAATTACAAGATTGGACTGGTGCAAGCACTGCATAATATCAAACCTATCCTTTTTCGCGAACAAAACATTTTTCCTTGACATACACTGAAACTTGATTATTCAACCTTGACTGCACAGACGTGCAACCGAAAAGGCAGTAAGTGCTTACTTGAAAATAAAACAGTTACTGTCTTTTTGTCTCAAGGAGCAGGGCAGCAGGCAGAGCACTATGTAAAATGGCGTGTTACAAGTAACTAACAAGTCTGTTGTCCGAGGGGAGGGTTTACTATTTGTCCTGTGGGACCCTGTCGGAGAGAAGGTCTTACGCCACAATAAATGACCTCTACACATGTCAGACACAATGAGCCCAGAAAATCACGTGCGGTAACTAAATTAATGTTAGTCAATAGCATCGTAAAGCCATCAATTGTTTATAAGTGCGTTGGTTTATTCACGTGCCAATAGCTCGTGAGATGTTTTTTTGTGCCAATTACAATCTGTTTGTTCTAAAAATATGCTAGCTTTTTAGCTAAGACCCTACTAAGCGAGTTGACCAACGACAGTCTTAGATGTATTTTTACCCAGTTAATTGCTGCTAACTAAGATAAAATAATTATGTTCTTGATTCAGGTAGGCAGAGGTAGATAGTTCATAGTCTAATATCAAGTCAGCCGACTTTAGAATTTACCCCCCTGGTCAGTAGACCTGGTTTATGTGCCATTTCAACTCCATGTGGATCATACAGCCCTAGTCACTTCTCGTGCACATTGCGCCATTATTGTCCTACTTACTTAGGGAATTGAGGCACGTGCGGGTGATGTGTCTTGAATAATATTCATGGCATAACGAAACAACAAAGTCCCAGCGTGGAGGGGGGAGGAACGTGATATTTCTCAGAAAACATATCTGCACCGAGCGGAGAGTGTACCCGCGTGACAGGCAGTAGCTATAGCAAAGCACAACACTCCACCAAGTGCTACGCATCTTTAGAAAACGACAGCAATGGGGATGATGAAAGTGTGAGATATGGGAGCGTTGTCCCCAGAGTAAAAAACTCTGTGTGGCAACATCACCCACCAGGAGGTGTCATTGTGTTTCCGAGTCCGCCGCTTCTGAAACCAATTGATGTTGTCACCATACGCCTACATCGTCTGCCACGGATATTCGCTCATTGTCATCCCTAGCTGCACAGCATTGTACAAATGATTGCACCAATTACACCTCACAACTAAATCTCATATTTCCACTGCAAGGTGTCAACAAAATGATCTAAATCAGGATATGTTCACACTATTGAAAGTAAATATAAAAAACAGGATCTTTCACAATTTGAGTAATCAACAATCTATCACATCTGTTTTTTTAAATTTGCTAAACCTACTTCGAAACCCAAAACTCCTCGAACCACGACCCCCTCAACCCAACCCTCCATCAAAATATAAAAACAACCCTTCTGGGAGTAAGCCACTACATGACGCAAATTAGTTCCTAACTCAACAAGCAATAGAATCAATGCAGGTAAACTAGAAGTCCATTGGGAAAACAGGCCAGCAGAATAGAAAAAATAAGCCAAGGTACAAAAGACGCCGAAAAAAACAAGTGGTTGAGATACGATCAGGGGCAACAGCATGGCAACAATTAAATAATGTCTATCCCAGCAAGTGGACCAGCCCAACTTCATGCCCGCGTGGAAATACAGAATCTTGCAACTGAATTTTTGAGTGAACTGAGAGCTGATAAAGCATCCTGATGAGCAGCCAAATTCACTTTAGAAAACTCCGTCGAAGAGATTAAAATTATAGAATCGTGCATAGCGGCATTATTGAGTGAACTGAATGCTTATAAAGCATCCGGACCTGATGAGTTCCTAAATTTACAATTCAAAAATGTTTTTTATTTTTAAGGACACTCTCGAACTGCTTCTAACTACAGGCCGATCTCCAAGACATGTGGTTGTGTTCTCGCACACATTCCTTGTAAAAGTTACGACACACTTTAACAGAAACAAAGTGCTACACGATTTAATGAGAACGTCAATTACGACTGACCTTCAAATATATGGTTCAAAATTACGAGGACGAAATTCAAACTGATGTTATAGCTCTTGTTTTATTAGGGGGTAGCTTTGCAGAATGTGGCTATGTAGGATCTGGTGTGCCAAAAATTACAATACTTGGACCGATTCTGTTTCTCTGTTACTGTATTGATCTCCCAACCTCGGTCTTGAATTATCAACTTAATGGGGGTCACACTCGGTGAAGTGTCAAATACACCAGCATCAGTGAAAGCCTAGGGAACAATAGTGAGTAAAGCAAATTCCACACTGCGATTTTTAAGGAGAAACTTAAGGGGGTGTCACTCAAAAGTAAAAGAGATTGCATATGTTTCAATGATTTGATCACAATGAAATGTTCTTGCTGTGTGGGATACGTACAGGCCTGTGATATATACCGTATCAATTACAAATAATTTTAAATGTATAGCGCCTAGCTCCACACAAAGACCGATCTCAGGCGTGCGACAATCCGTATCTGTGTTCAATTAGTGTCAAAGTCTAGGCATTGCAGTCACATGGAGCCGGCCAACAAAGAAGATAGAGTGGAAAAGCCAAATCAATCAAAATGGCCTTTAGTGAAATGAAAATAAATTGAATAGGGTTTTAGGCCACCTTTGTGCACATTGAGGCTGAACAGGGCCATGTAAACCTTATGAGGATGGACTGAGATGAATGAGATGACACTGCCCTCCAGAAACATGATTCGTCATTCGTCCCCTGGCGGTCTGAGGTCGAGCACACAACCTCTCGGTCACGGAAGCTCCCAACAATATTGATTCTTTACGAGTGAGCAGAGAAGAAAACTTGGAAGACCAGCTCGAACCCGCGATCACCGATTTTCCAAGCAGGCAGCTTTAACCACTGCACAAGGGCCTATCTTCTGAAAATACTTTAATGTTGATGTTTTTGTGGTCACAGGTATCGAATTCCAGAGGGTAGGACCTGCAACAAAAAATACCCTCGACTCTTAGTTTTTGTATTGCGGGGAACATAACGATTGTTGGAATTAGACGACCGTAGCTGTTTTTGATAGATAAGTGGCACCAAGAAGTTTGATAGGTATTCTGGCTGATTAGAAGTCAATCATCGGAAAACAAATGTGCACAAAAAATAAAAAAAACTTTTGCAGTTCTAGTCTATGGACATGTTTACATCATATGGTCTTATTAAGAAGCCAAAATACAATCAACGATTTTTTAATGATTTTAGCCTGGGCCAGTCCCTTTAAGTGTACCAGCCCTAATTCATAATGTAATGTACGGGTTCACTTTCAAAATGTAATCTGGACTGACTTATATACTTGTAGAGAAAAACACAGGCTGACATGCCTGTACACAATTTTGCATGGATAATCGCTGTTACTGTCAGTGACATTTAACCCCAGCATAATCAATCTTTTGAATATATTAGATCAAACACCACGCTGGGATAAAAAATCTTTTTTGTACACAACAATACCAGATTGGAATCATTGTCCACCAGATGCTATTGGATCCAGATAAATATAGCAGCGTTTAAGAGCCGATTGAGCGATATTAGTCTGTTCGCCCGTTCAGTACTTAACCCTTCGCCTGGTCCTATTCTCCAATAAAGTTAGGACTTTTGATTTGGAAAAAATAGGAGGGAGATGAAATGTTGGGGAAGGTGCCACAGCAATTTCGAAGGTGCACAACTATGTATTTATATTGATGAAGGTGAGTATTCTAACATTTTGCAAGATGGTGGCTTCTATGCAATTTAAAGAAATACACATCAGACCTATAGGCCAAAAGCTACCGTGATTGAAGCAACAAATTACAATTTATTGTGTACAATTTCACCATATTTTTTTCATTCCAGTAGCTGCATGTACATGTAAGTTATAGTTTATTGCTGTTGTGTACAATTTTTTGTAGTAAAAAAACTATGTTTAGGCACCAAAAACAAACTTTCTACGACATTTAGAAGAACAGTCATGGAATATTCTGTACAATTGGCGGCCATCTTGAATTTGCCCCCGTTACTACATGTAATATGGAAGAGTTCTGTTTTACTGTTATGTATATTTTTTGTAACAAAAAATATATTTAGGCACCAAAAACAACTTTCAAACTTAAAAAAAGTTATGTAACTTCCTGTCTTATTGGCAACCATCATGGATTTTGCCCTCTAGCAGGAAACGCACAAGACTGATTACAGGGGACTTTTAGTATGTTTATTAGATAGGACTCAGGAACTAATATCCAAAATTTCTTATCTCCTTATTTTTTTCCGATCTTTATATTAAATTTTGTCCTAATGTTACTGGACTACTATTATAAGGACGGCTGTTAAATCACATTATTATTTTCGAATTTCATGCCTCACTTGTTACTTGTTTCACATTATTCAAACCACGAAAAGGATAGGTGCTTGCTTATAAATAGCGATGATAATCTGAGTAGCAGAGCAAGCAGATATCCTGCTGTTTGCCTTCGCTTGACTTGACTTGAGGTAGCGTGTATCCAGTTGTTATGTCGTCTATGATGGAATCTATTCTTTGTGGTGCGAAGATCGGCTGGTAATGTCACAACCGTGGCGGCATTCATTGTCTGATCACAGGCAGATAGTGTGGCTCGCTGACACTAGCTCCAGCGAGACACGCCAGGCACACATTGTCCTATGACTGCGTACTCCTCCATACATTGGCTTTAACCAAGCCCTATCACAGCAACCATAAGACCCGATGTTGGCCGTCGTCGTAGACGGAGGACCAACATTAGCCAAACATAGGGTCATTGTCTCATGCTTACTGGGATTGCGTGCGCAACAGCAGCTAGACACTTCGGCAATGTAAACACAAACAGCAGCAACTACTTACTTGAAAAGTCAGCAGTTTATGTTGTTTGCCTTTGCAGAGCGGTTGACATGACTGAGACTAAGACTAAACGCGACAGGTACAGAACCAAGGGGATGTACGTCCGGTGACCCGAGGGTCACTGTCCAATCTGAAAATGTCAACTCTGCGCAGCTTCCGTTTTATTCCTGGTGGGCCTATACCATCTAGCTGTAGCGAAGTAATCATTGAAATATTAAGTTTCCAATCAAAAAGGGTACAGATTGAATGGCTTAGCAAATTGGTATCTTTCACTGATGATGGAGATAAATTTCACAAATAAGTCCTAATAACTTTGTTAACATCTCACTCTCTGACAGGCCTGCATTTTCCAAGTCATATTCAACAAAATCACTGGTTAGCATGTTGTCTGATTTAAAATTTAAAAAATCCAACATGCTGAATCGGGTAATCAATTCATATGTTCATAAATCCACCTCGAAATTACGCAAGACTGCAAGCAGGCAAGCAGGCAGGACCAGTGTGCCACCAAGGAGCACAATCTCCTCTCCATATACTCAAACAATAACCGATGTACCCAGGTACAGAACAAGTTATTCACATTGATTTGATGATTTTGTACAGACATTAGCGAGATTGAAACTACTCCCTATTAGTCAGTGTGACTATTATATCATATTTCATTTTTTTCAGATTTTAAAAATCAATATTCCAAAGAATCCAGAAATAACCCACACATCTGTACACCTGAAGGATGGTTGAGTGTTAGCATTGGATGATTGAGTGTTAGTTATTGGGCAACATGTTGATGCCATCGGTCAGCGTTGAGCAGGTGATCGGTGATGCAGGGATATCTACCAATCCCTCACGTTCACACACCAATTAATGGGGCTGCCTTTTGAAATGCCCTGTATTCCACGATCTGAGACGATGGGTATCTGTGGTATAAAGTTTTGTACACTGCACACATTTTTTTGTGCTTTTATTTTTTTATATTTTTTTTTATATTTATTTAAGATTAGTAAGCTATATAACTTTATTTTTATTATATATATATATATATATATTTTTTTTTTAAATTGACATGTCAAAAAATGCAGCCCCTTGACCCTTTAAGCCCTCACGATGCATTAAAGCATCATTTTACATCCCTCAAACAGACTTAATTTTCCTACAACTAGGGGTTTTAGAATGATAATATCCATGAAACTGGTTTGCCAAAAACTTGACAATTTTCTATAATTTTTACCCACATCAAATCAGCTTTATCCACTGCGGCTTGTAGTGGATGAAGATGACAATGGTAAATTCAGGCTTGAAGGGTCAGTGTATTGATTATCATTCGTGCGTTGTGCACTCTTCATTGGTTAGATTCTGCATTTTTATATAACGGTACATTCTTCATCACATAAAACATTGAGCCCAAGGACCAGCAGCTGTAACTATTTACTTTTCAAGTAGCTATAACTGTTGTTTGCCGTTGCTACTTGACATCACCAGGAGAGAGAGCTTTTCAACCCAGATCGGACAAATGGTAAAATATGTCAAAACACAAGTGTATAGATTGGCTATCAATACAAAGCACAGAACAACAGAAACGCCAGACTGCTTATCCCCAGTGAATACGATAAATTGACCCACTGTCAGTTCAATATTGGTCCACCGCTTACAACGCTGACCCACCATTGGGCCAGTGTACCGTGTTTGATGGGTTACAAAGAGTTTACAGAGTGCCCTCATGATTTGCCTATTAGAAACAATAGTAGCTCGAGAGATGATGTAGAGAACATGTCCGTGCTGTTACGCGACTGCATAGCTATATAATAATTATGAGGTCGGCATAACCTGGGTCTTAATTATATCCTTCACGCTTATTTGAGGTAGTCAAACATCATTAATCTGACTCGTAATAGGAAAGATGGTGGAATTGCCGTTGGGGTTATATCAGATAAAAAGCTCACATGAAGGGATCCACAATGGTATTTTCGCTGCTGAATAATGAGTAACGTGATCAAATTTATAATTTTCATCGCGTTGTTTGTGCTTCAAAATGCCATTAACATTTTCGAATAATCAACCTTTAATCCACCAAATCAGCTAATTGCAATAATCATCCACCATGCACTTGAGTCTCGCTGACGCGAGCCTCAACTTCGAGTGAGTAAAAATTATTCATACATCTGGAAATGGGGGTCAAGTATATTTTTTTAATTTCGCTGATTAAAGACACGTTTCACCTTTTAGGGGTGTAATTTAAAGTGATTATTTGTGAAGAAAATAAGAGCGATTATAGTTTTGAGGGACACTATATAATAGTCGTGTTCACTGTTTTAATTATTAACTTCAACAAAATATGTTTAAATGTGAACTATGTCTCATAACTAGGGGAAGAACGGGCAAGATGGTCATGGATGCTTGAAATGATATATAATTTAGTGATCCCCTCCGGTGATTGGAGTGTCTATTAACATTTTAAATAAATCTCATTTGGCCCTTCTTGCCCAGCCCCTTGCTGATTTGACCCAGCAGTTCCATAACTGAGAACTTCTTTTAAAATGTTACCCATCAGGCGATTCTATACCTTTTATAATATGCAATATAATGCAAAACTTGTGTGGAAAATGTATAGAGTCTAATAACATTGTAAATAAATCTCGTCTGTGACTCATCTTGCCTATTAACCCCTTGGGCATGACGGAGGATGGTCAAATTATCAGGCACTCTTATTTAAAATCTGTGTTTTATCACACGAAATCGTTCACATGCAAACGTCTTACATACAGACCCATCCTGTCAGTCCTTCCCCTATATGTAATTTGAAAAATATCGTGGCCTCCAATTTGACAGATCTATATAATGTTCACTCACTTCAAGCTGTGAATCGCATGAGCGAGGCACAGCTTTCAATGAGTGAACATTTGAACTAGAAAACCCTAAGGATTATAAAGGGCTAACCCTTTAACCGCCGGTGCCGCATATATTCGGGTTTTCATTTTTTTATTAGCACATTACGTGCCACCTTTTAAACATGTTAAAGATAAAATGTGACATCAATCAGCAATATTTGAAAACAGTTGACCTCCATTTTGTCAAATCTGAATTATTTTCACTCACTTGAAGTTGTGGATCGCGTCAGCGAGACACAACTTCAAGTGGGTGAAAATTCAGATTGAACAATTTGGCGGTTAAAGGGTTAATGTGCAGATATATATGTCCACGCAGAGGACAACATGTGAATTTTTTGCAGTTTTCACTACGTAGGATGCCTAATTCCACATCTACCAGCCAGATGCATGACATAGGTGGAGCCCAGGTGGGCGATAATACGGCTAATCCTCGGATCAAATGGATCATACCTTCTGACCTTATTAAATGGATCCCGGAGAAATTCGATAAAACATCTAATGACGGACGTCATGAAACACGATTCTGTCGTGATTTGACTGTGTTCAAAATTAACTATCAGATGATAGCCATCACGTGCTGTTGTTGTTCTAAGCATGAATTTCTATTCAGTTGTTCAAACACATCATTCTGTACAGAAGATATAGACCTAATACGCCGAACGTGCAAAACCAAAATGCGGAAAATGGTTACGTTTCAAGCAGTTAATGTCTTTCGGCTTTGCAGAGCAAAATACATGTATACTGTCTAGCAAAGCTAGAAAGTAGAAAGAGTATAAACAACCTAAGCTATTATTAATTCTCTTTAATTGGTATGAAGCAAATCTATTTTGGAAAATGTATTGATAATTAGTAGTATGCCTAGATTTTCCACTTTTTATGTATGCGTTCGAAATGGCTGCAATTAAAATCTAAGCTTTTATCATCCAACCCCCGATTCAAATTATGTATGTGGATGAAAAATCAACAAAGATGAAATCTTCTTATTCTATATATTTAATGATAGCACTTTGGTTGCATTGGAGCAACACAATAAGAGTCATTAACCATTTCCCCGCTAAATTATCTTATTTAAATTTCCACCCACCGGGACCTACAACTAAAGGTGAGTGAAAATGACTCATTTGTTGAATTTAGATCAAAAGTTTGCAAACATTGATGTTTGAACACTTAATTTGTTAATAAAATGAATGGGAAAACGACTACCTGTTGTTCTTAGCGATAAAAGGGTTAAAACGGGTCCATGGACCCGTTTTAACCCTTTTATCGCTAAGAACATTGATATTATCTTAACTTTCTCTTATTTCTTAACTAATCTTAACATTTATCGTAACCTATTTCTAATGCGAATAAGATCAACTTAAGATAATACTAATCTTAACGTTTTTTCGCCGCTAATCACATTAAGCCACCATTGGTTCAACGTCTTGTGTTTGCTGGGGTGTTTTAGGACTCGAAAGTTCCAAGTTATAATCTATGGTAAACCAATGTTGGCTTAATGTTGTGCAAGCGTCGTAGACAAAGGGCCAACATTAAACCAACATTGGTACGACCGTCTTAAATCCGTTTGATTGGCAGGTTAAATCACGGTTATTAGGATGAAATGAGTGTTTAAACATCAAGATTTGCAATTTTTAGTCTCACTATATTTATACTGATCGGCTCCTGACCTACGTTTCGTAATGTTGTTTTGTCAGGCGAATCGTATAGTAATAAATTACAAGATTGGACTGGTGCAAGGACTACATAATATCAAACCTATCCTTTTTCGCGAACAAAACAGTGTTCCTTGACATACACTGAAACTTGATTATTCAACCTTGACTGCACAGACGTGCAACCGAAAAGGCAGTAAGTGCTTACTTGAAAATAAAACAGTTACTGTCTTTTTGTCTCAAGGAGCAGGGCAGCAGGCAGAGCACTATGTAAAATGGCGTGTTACAAGTAACTAACAAGTCTGTTGTCCGAGGGGAGGGTTTACTATTTGTCCTGTGGGACCCTGTCGGAGAGAAGGTCTTACGCCACAATAAATGACCTCTACACATGTCAGACACCATAAGCCCAGAAAATCACGTGTGGTAACTAAATTAATGTTAGTCAATAGCATCGTAAAACCATCAATTGTTGATAAGTGCGTGGGTTAATTCACGTGCCAATAGCTCGTGAGATGTTTTTTGTGCCAATTACAATCTGTTTGTTCTAAAAATATGCTAAGCGAGTTGACCAACGACAGTCTTAGATGTATTTTTACCCAGTTAATTGCTGTTCACTAAGATAAAATAATTATGTTCTTGATTCAGGTAGGCAGAGGTAGATAGTTTATAGTCTGATATCATGGCTGCAAAACTATCAGCCGACTTTAGAGGTTACCCCCCTGGTCAGTAGACCTGGTTCATGTGCCATTTCAACACCATGTGGATGATACTTCTCGTGCACATTGCGTCCTTATTGTTCTACTTACTTAGGGAATTGAGGCACGTGCGGGTGATGTGTCTTGAATAATATTCATGGCATAACGAAACAACAAAGTCCCAGCGTGGAGAGGGGAGGAACGTGATATTTCTCCGAAAACATATCTGCACCGAGGGAGAGTGTACCCGCGTGACAGCCAGTAGCTAATCGCAAAACACAACACTCCACCATGTGCTACGCATCTTTAGAAAATGACAGCGATGGGGATGAGGACAGTGTGAGATATGGGAGCGTTGTCCCCAGAGTAAAAGAACTCTGTGTGGCAACTTCACCCACCAGGAGGTGTCAGTGTGTTTCTGAGACCGCCGCTTCTGAAACCAATTTATGTTGTCACCATACGCCTACATCGTCTGACACCGATGTTCGCTCATTGTCATCCCTAGCTGCACAGCATTGTACCAATTGCACCTCACAACTAAATATCATATTTCTACTGCAACAAAATGATCCAAATCACGATATGTTCACACTATTGAAAGTAAATATAAAAAAACAGGATCTTTCACAATTCGAGTGATCAACAGACGTATATATATCACAATCCATCACATCCATTTTTTTAAATTTGGTAAACCTCCCCCGTAACCCAAAACTCCTCGAACCACGACCCCCTCAACCCAACCCTCCATCAAAATATAAAAACAACCCTTCTGGGAGTAAGCCACTACATGACGCAAATTAGTTCCTAACTCAACAAGCAAAATAAACAAAGCAGGTAAACTAGAAGTCCATTGGGAAAACAGGCCAGCAGAATAGAAAAAAATAAGACAAGGTACAAAAGACGCCGAAAAAAACAAGTGGTTGAGATACGATCAGGGGCAACAGCATGGCGACAATTAAATAATGTCAATCCTAGCAAGTGGTCTGGCCCAACTTCATGCCCGCGTGAAAATACAGAATCTTGCAACTGCATTTTCGACTGAACTGAGTGCTGATAAAGCATCCTGATGAGCAGCCAAATTCACTTTTTAAAAATTCCACCGAAGAGATATGGATAAAATTGAAATTATTGAATCGCGCATAGCGGCATTATTGAGTGAACTGAATGCTTATAAAGCATTCGGACCTGATGAGTTCCTAAATAATGCAAAAATGTTTTTTATTTTTTAAGGACACTCTCGAACACTCGAGATTATTTAATTATTAAAACTTGAGGAAATTACCCGATGAATGGATTGGGGCTAATGTACCCCCTGTTTTCAAAAGAGAAGTTCGACACACTGTTACTCTATGACATGTGGTTGTGCTAAATTTCTCGCACACATTACTTGTAAAAGTTATGACAAACTTTAACAGGAACAATATGATAACACCTTTGCAACACGATTTAATATGAACGCCAATTACGACTGACCTTTATATTAAATATATGGTCCAAAATTACGGGGACGAAATTCATACTGATGTTATAGCTCTTGTTTTATTAGGGGGTAGCTTTGCAGAATGTGCTTATGTAGGATCTAGAGTGCCAAAGAGGACAGATCTTGGACCGATTCTATTTCTATGTTACTTTCATAATCTCCCAACCTCGGTCTCAGATTATCAACTTAAAGGGGGTCACACTCGGATAAGTGTCAAATACACCAGCATCAGTGAAAGCCTAGTGAACAGTAGTGAGTAAACCAAATTCCGAACTGTTTTTTTTAAGGAGAAACTTAAGGGGGTGTCTCTGGAAAGTATAAGATATTTCAATGATTTGATCACAATGGAATGTTCTTGTCGTGTGGGATACGTACGGGCTGGTGATATAAATCAAATATAAATCATTTTAAATATATATATATAGCGCCCCACAAGGACCGATCTCAGGCGTGCGACAATCCGTATCTGAGTTTAAGGAGTGTCAAAGTCAAGGCATTGCAGTCACAGGGAGCCGGCCAACAAAGAAGCTAGAGTGGAAAAGCCGAATCAATCAAATTGGGTCTTTAGTGAAATAAAAATGAAATGAATAGGGTTTTAGGCCACCTTTGTGCACATTGAGGCTAAACTGGGCCATAAGAACCTCTTGAGGATTGACTGAGATGAATAAGATGACACTGCCCTCCAGACACATGATTCGTCATTCGGCCCCTGGCGGTCTGAGGCCGAGAACGCTATCTCTCGGTCACGGAAGCTCCCAACAATATAGATTCTTTACGATTGAGCGGAGAAGAAAACTTGAAGGCCAGAGTAGGGTTCAAACCCGCGATCTCCGACTTTCCAAGCAGGCAGTTTTAACCACGGCACCAGGACCCATCTTCTGAAAATACTTATAGGCCTAGGTGTCGATGTTTTTTGTGGTCACAGGTATCGAATTCCAGAAGGTAGGACCTGCAACAAAAAATACCCTCGACTCTTAGTTTTTGTATTGCGGGGAACATAACGGTTGTTGGAATTAGACGACCTTAGCTGTTTTTGACCCTTTTGCTAGCGATAAATACTTGTCTTAACAAGGGTCTCTTTGTCAGCTTTATTTTGTATGTTTTTCCTGTACACTTATTGCTGTTTTTTGACAACATAAATGAATCCTGAATTCTGAATCCTGATAGCTAAATGGCACCAAGAAGTTTGGTTCTGGCTGATTAGAGGTCAAGCATCGGAAAACAAATGTGCACATTTAAAATGGAAGCGAAATTTAATTGAAAGCCAGTATTGATACGGAGATTTTAATATAGGGGTGGTGCGACTATCCTGGCCAGATCATGTTACAAGGTATTTTCCTTGGATGCCATGTAGTCCAGTTTCCTGGTCACTATGCAACTGCAATGTGTTTTGCATGAGCCGCAGTTAAACTTTCTCTCGTACGTCGAAGATCCCAAAATGTGGTACTGCACACTGGAGATATATGAACATTGGTAAAAAATAAATTATTGTCAGATATAACTCCCAGGTTTCTTATCAAGTATGTTGGAGGGGGAAAAGATGGCTAAACGTTTCCATTGAAATTCGGATCCAGTCAGAGGAATTCGCTTACATTACGCATGATAGAGTTTTAACTTGGCTTGCGTTATCTAAGCAAAGACACTCATGACGCACTTCTGTAGTGCTTCCAAAGATTACTGAGGATTCTCAGTAAATATGAGTGTAGTCTTCATAAAGTCTTCATAAATTATAGAACTGACTGGAGAAGTGTAAAGAATGAAAAGCAAGGCCCCAGTACATAAGAAGAAACCAATCGAGAACCAAACCGTTTCTTCAGCCTGTCGGCTATTGTAATCAAAAGTGGCAAAAGCCGCAGACAGGTCAAGAAGCGCCGAAGGAATGACTTGGTTCTTGTCTATAGAAATAGCAACATCATTATGGAATTTTAGCAAAGCTGACCCAGTTGGACAAAATTTTCGATAAGCTGACTATTGAACTATAGAACACAATCCGAAGAGCTACTGCACGATTTGTAATAATAAAAATTGTCAGCGTAAACTAAGTGTACCAGCTCTAATTCATAATGTAATCTGCGGGCTCACTTTCAAAATGTAATCTGGACTGACTTATAAATTTGTAGAGAAAAACACAGGCTGACATGTCTGTACACAATTTTGCATGGATAATCGCTGTTACTGTCAGTGACCTTTAACCCAAGCATATTCAATCTTTTGAATATATTAGATCAAACACCACGCTGGGATAAAACATCATTTTTGTACACAACAATACCAGATTGGAATCATTGTCCACCAGATGCTATTGGATCCAGATAAATATCGCAGCGTTTAAGAGCCGATTGAGCGATATTAGTCTGTTCGCCCGTTCAGTACTTAACCCTTCGCATGGTCCTATTGTCCAGTAAAATTAGGACTTTTGATTTGAAAAAATAGGAGGGAGATGAAATGTTGGGGATTGCATGTTGAAACCTACCTGAGCAACATAATAAAAGTCCAATGAATTTCTCCTTGCACGCCAGAGTGAACAATGCTGAATTAGAACACACTTTCTCACCCAACGACAATGCTTAGCTGTGTAAACCTAGAACTGGTAACATTTATTGTAACATCTACCATTCATTGTGTTGAGAACCGTCTCAAAGGCTTCCACAACGCCATCATGTGATAGCACATCAATTCTAATAAGAAGGCATTTAAATTATAAACATCCAGAACTAGAACATATGCCTATTGGGGTATTTCAATGTGTCATCTTCATCAATAGACTCTGCCCCCACAGCTGGATATTATTTTCGGTTGTCTTTTAGACATGTTTAGCAATAAATAAAGCTCTTACTAGATAACAATAATATTAACCCGTATCAGATTGTGGCTGGAGCTTGATGGATTGACAACTGCAACCAGTTTTAATGTAGACGCTGTCTGCTGCGCCTGAAGAATTATCACATATAGTTTAATTAAGTGTGAATTAGGACCATGGGGAAACATCCAATCGCGTAAGGTGCCACAGCAATTTCGAAGCTGCACAACTATGTATATATATTGATGAAGGTGACTATTCTAACATTTTGCAAGATGGTGGCTTTTATGCAATTTAGAGAAATACACATCAGACCTATAGCAACAAATTACAATTTATAGTGTACAATTTCACCATATTTTTTTCATTCCAGTAACTGCATGTACATGTAAGTTATAGTTTATTGCTGTTGTGTACAATTTTTGTAGTGGAAAAACTATGTTTAGGCACCAAAAACAAACTTTCTACAACATTTAGAAGAACCGTCATGGTACATTCTGTACAATTGGCGGCCATCTTGGATTTGACCATGTTACTACATGTAATATGGAAGAGTTTTTTTTACTGTTATGTATATTTTTTGTAACAAAAAATATATTTAGGCACCAAAAACAACTTTCACACTTAAAAAAAGTTATGTAACTTTCTGTCTTATTGGCAACCATCTTGGATTTTGCCCTCTAGCAGGAAACGCACAAGACTGATTACAGGGGACTTTTAGTATGTTTACTAGATAGGGCTCAGGAACTAATATCCAAAATTTCTTATCTCCTTATTGTTTTCCGATCTTTATCAAATATTGTCCTAATGCTACTAGACTACTATTATAAGGACGACTTTCAAATCACAATTATTTTTGAATTTCAAGCCTCACTTGTTAATTGTTTCACAATTCAAACCACGAAAAGGATAAAAAGCTTGCTTATAAATAGCGATGATAATCTGAGCAGTGCATTTCGAGCAAGCAGATATCCTGCTGTTTGCCTTCGCTTGGCTGAGGCAGCGTGTATCCAGTTGTTATGTCGTCTATGATGGAATCTATTCTTTGTGGTGCGAAGATCGGCTGGTAATGTCACAACCGTGGCGGCATTCATTGTCTGATCACAGGCAGATAGTGTGGCTCGCTGACACCAGCTCCAGCGAGACACGCCAGGCACACATTGTCCTATGACTGCGCACTCCTCCATACATTGGCTTTCACCAAGCCCTATCACAGCAACCATAAGACCCGATGTTGGCCGTCGTCGTAGACGGAGGACCAACATTAGCCAAACATAGGGTCAGTGTCTCATGCTTACTGGGATTGCGTGCGCAACAGCAGCTAGACACTTCGGCAATGTAAACACAAACAGCAGCAACTGCTTACTTGAAAAGTCGGCAGTTTATGTTGTTTGCCTTTGCAGAGCGGTTGACATGACTGAGACTAAGACTAAACGCGACAGGTACAGAACCAAGGGGATGTACATCCGGTGACCCGAGGGTCACTGTCCAATCTGAAAATGTCAACTCCGCGCAGCTTCCGTTTTATTCCTGGTGGGCCTATACCATCTAGCTGTAGCGAAGTAATCATTGAAATATTAAGTTTCCAATCAGAAAGGGTACAAATTGAATGGCTTAGCGAATTGGTATCTTTCACTGATGATGGAGATAAATTTCACAAATAAGATAGTCCTAATAACTTTGTTAACATCTCACTCTCTGACAGGCCTGCATTTTCCAAGTCATATTCAACAAAATCACTGGTTAGCATGTTGTCTGATTTAAAATTTAAAAAATCCAACATGCTGAATTGGGTAATCAATTCATATGTTCATAAATCCACCTCGAAATTACGCAAGACTGCAAGCAGGCAGGACCAGTGTGCCACCAAGGAGCACAATCTCCTCTCCATATACTGAAACAATAACAGATGTACCCAGGTACAGAACAAGTTATTCACATTGATTTAATGATTTTGTACAGACATTAGCGAGATTGAAACTACTCCCTATTAGTCAGTGTGACTATTATATCATATTTCATTTTTTTCAGATTTTAAAAATCAATATTCCAAAGAATCCAGAAATAACCCACACATCTGTACACCTGAAGGATGGTTGAGTGTTAGCATTGGATGGTTGAGTGTTAGTTATTGGGCCACATGTTGATGCCATCGGCCAGCGTTGAGCAGATGATCGGTGCTGCAGGGATATCTACCAATCCTTCACGTTCACACACCAATTAATGTGGCTGCCTTTTGAAATGCCCTGTTTTCCACGATGGGTATCTGTGGTATAAAGTTGTGTACACTGCACACAGTTTTTTGTGCTTTTATTTTTTTATATATTTTTATATTTATTTAAGATTAGTAAGCTATATAACTTTATTTTTATTATAATTTTTTTTTTTAAATTGACATGTCAAAAAATGCAGCCCCTTGACCCTTTAAGCCATCACGATGCATTAAAGCATCATTTTACTTCCCTCAAACAGACTTAATTTTCCTACAACTAGGGGTTTTAGAATGATATTATCCATGAAACTGGTTTGCCAAAAACCTGACAATTTTCTGTAATTTTTACCCTCATCAAATCAGCTTTATTCGACAGCAATTCGCGGCTTGTAGTGGATGAAGATGACAATGGTAAATTCAGGCTTGAAGGGTTAGTGTATTGATTATCATTCGTGCGTTGTGCACTCTTCATTGGTTAGATTCTGCATTTTTATATAACGGTACATTCTTCATCACATAAAACTTTAAGCTCAAAGCCCAACAGCAGTAACTTTTTACTTTTCAAGTAGCACTAACTGTTGTTTGCCGTTGCTACTTGCTCTCACCAGGAGAGAGTTCTATTCAACCCAGATCGAGCAAATGGTAAAATATGTGTATAGATTGGCTATCGAAACACAGAACAACAGAAACGCCAGACTGCTTATCCCCAACAAATACGATAAATTGACCCGATGTCAGTTCGATGCTGGCCCACCGCTTACAGCGCTGACCCAACATTGGGCCAGTGTACCGTGTTTGATGGGTTACAACGAGTTTACAGAGTGCCCTCATGTTTTGCCTATTAGAAACAATAGTAGCATGAGAGATGATGTAGAGGAAGTGCCCATGTCTATATCATCATACATCTATCATGCCGCTGTTTGTCACCAGCATTCTGGTCCACACCAGCAAACACAAAACATTTTTATAACATTTGTACAACGTCGACCAAACGTCTTCGACGTTGGACCAACATTGTACAAATATTATACAAAAATTTGTGTCTGCTGAAACAAAGCAGGGGAGGATCAGACTATGAAAAGGAGGGAGGGGGTCTTAGTTACCAACGGGATAAACATTCAATGGAAAATGCAATTTAGAGCGATGTCTGGGCAAATTAATTTCGAAGGGGGGGGGGGGTCAGTACTACCTAACCAAGCCTCTGGATCCATCACTGCGAAGGGAAGTAGCATCAGCCAGTAACTGATGTTATCACCAGCTGTATCTGTGAGTATTACCAAAGATTGTACGCTGTCTGCGGTGATACTCCTTACTTTACAATTAAACTGATGTAACGGCTTACTTTTCAAGTATTTTCACTTGTAAAGTAAGCAGATACTCCCTTTTGGCTTTGAACGGCAGTAGCCTACTACTGTTTGCCTTTGCGGAGCCGGGTGGACCACTGGCTGAATGCCAGCCTACACACTGTGTATAGACGTAATCATTGCATGTAGGGATGTACACCGTTGCATGTCACTTCCTGTAGCAGACGATACAACTTAACAATTTATTGAAGTAAACATTTTATTCGCAAATCATGTCAGCCCACAATGCAAAATGAAATCTAAAGTATATTGAACACTGCCGTGATTGCAATAGCTTGATTAACATCTTAGCAATGCTGGTGGCATAACATGTATACCACATTTAAATCACACAAAAATTGCAGACTCTATCAAAAATGATAGATATTTAAGCTCGCTTTGTATTCATATAAAGAAAACATGTGTGTGGAGACTAATCAAACAACACGGTTATTAGCATCCGTACTTGATGCATAATTTATTGACTCAATCTAATATATTGGTATATAAAATTTCGAATAATTAATCAAAAACTTCCACGAAGGAGTGTACACCTATAAATGTTGCATACATGCCCAATTTTGCCGAGTGTACGGTTGCATGTAAAAATGGTGCTCAGTGTCTCAGTGCTGTCCCCAGTATTGGGATTTGGCACTAATGCTTTTATCATCTATCAAGTATGATTTTACCATATTACGAAGAATAATTATGACATTGATCCTATTAAAAACAATAGGCCTACATACTTCACATCATAAAAATCTGAAAAATAAGTGTTGATGGAGGTTTGCTTAAATTTTTTATCCAATAATTTGGTGGTTATTTATCAATACTTTTTAATTGTCTTCTTCCCTTAAGTACTTCAGGGGTTGATGCGCCCGTATAAACAAGTATGCACATTAATTGTTTTCAAACAACAGGTGACGCCCAGCTAGCACGAGACGTTGACCCAATTATAGAGTGACGCTGGTACAACGTTTGTAATGCTGGTCCAGCATTACCCCATCATTGGTCATCGCCCTGTATTTTCTGGCAGGTAACAATGTGTGCAAGGGTAGATACGGGCAAAGGAAACCAAGATAAGGACAAAGGAAAACATATCATTACTATACATTTATAGTCTAATGACACTTATAGTCATTTGTCACGTTAATCATATGGAATATACCTGAACAGAAATATTTTGCTGATATAAAGCCTGTTACTGTTTCTGCTGATTCACCTGATCTGAGCGATTCTGTTACAGAATTAGCTTATTTAATGCTGAAGTCATTCACGCCACAAAAGGGTATTACCATTGAGGAGGAATATATTTGTGTATATATCAGTAGGCCTATATATATTTGTCGCAAAGTGTAGCGATCTGCATGTGATCAATGTAAAGTAATGTTGATGCCAATAATAAATTGCATACAATTCTGTCTAAGAAGCAGTATTTGAATATTCAGGGTGTGGGGCTTTTGTTCCTTGTCAAAACTTAATGAATTGGTTCAAATAAACGAATTTTCGGGAATATACCTGAACAGATTTAACATATGAGTCATACAAGAGATCCAATTATTACATTCATCAAAGACACTAAATCGCATGCAAGTTGTGAATGTTTCACGTTAATATTACATAAAGGCCTATATGTCCCCATTCGGCTACACCATGTACTGCGGGAAAACAATGAACACATTATTACCAGTAATAGAAGGAGAAATAAAAAAATATTAAAATTCAACTATAAATAAATTGTGTCATAAAAATGAATGTGTCTTGTTTTCAAGATATCAGTATACTGCAGCTAACGCTCCAGTCATCATAGAGGAGCGGCAAATCTTCAGAAGAGCTCTATTTCTTGGTGTTTTTTCATTCAAAAATAAACATTGTTTAACTATGATTTTCCATTAGTACAAGCTCTTAGGTGTCAGAAACTGCAATCCGTTTGGTGTGCATCCTTGTACATAGCATTAAAAAATGCGATTTTATACCGGGGATGGGGGGGGGGGTGTATGATTTTTCACAAAATCGCGAAAATGTGTCCTGAACTTAATAGTGGTCCAAATTCCACAATTTAAGTACCAAAATGTCTGTAATAACAAGCTTAGTAGTCAGGTAAATACTACCCTCACATAGACATGCTCTTTGACCACTGCAGTAGATAAATTATATATATTTTAACAGTTTTTTGTTTGTTTTAGATTTTGAAATGCCTTTTTTTACACTAATGTGTCTGATTGTGATGTTCTCGGGACTTAAATATGCAGTATCTTTGTAGCCCTATATATAACTATATATTAACTTTGCCAAAAGATATCATTTGTATGCGTTTGAATTATATTGAGTTTTCAAGATATGAAATAGTGACCTTACCCCCTCTACGTTTAAATTCAGCTCACATATCATAACATTATGGACACTCATTGATTTCAATATTTCCAAGTGTTCCAATCAATATATTTATATTTGTAAAGAGGTTTTTATGTGTACTGAGTCATTTGTAATGGATAATTAATGTGCTGGTATACAGATGTTGTTACTTGTCCTAACAATATGGTTTCTAGAGCCATTTTAGAGGAGCGACCAATCTCCAGAAAAGCTATATGTCTTGGTATTTTTACAAACAAAAATAAAAACATTTTTTACTTTGATTTTCTATCAGCACAGGTTATTAGGTGTCAGGAACTGGAAACCGTTTTGCGTGCATCCTTGTGCATCACATTTAAAATTGAAAGTTATATATTGGAGGATAACTGAGATTTGGACAAAATGAACAGTAGTTCCAATTCAACCATTGAAGTTTCAAAATATGTTTTCAAGATATCAGTATACTGCTAACGCTCCAGTCCTCAGTGACATTTATAACAGTGGTCCGAGATAAAAGACTTACATTTTATAATTTTAAAATATTGCTCATGTGTTCTAAATAGATTGTTTGAGATAGTAAAAGTTAAAATCAAAAGACAATTCTGTCAAGTTATGGTTGTTACCAATATTTTGCCCCGATCTCCTTTGTGGTCGCTATGCTTGAAGACATACCGTCACTCCCCTCCCGTTCTGTACCCATATATTTGTGTACTTTCTGTACACAGCTCTTGTGTTATTTAAATGAAGATATTTAAATCTCTACAATTTTATCATATTATGAGATGACTTATATGTTATATTAGCAGTTATTTTCGTTCCAAAAATAAATATTGCAGAGATAGTGGCATAACTGTCAAACCTAGAAAAACAATATTTTTTATTAGGAGGCTGAAGTGGTGAAATGATCACTTGTTTTATATGATGATACACTTGCCAAAGCGTAGTTTAAACTCCCGTTAAAAGGGGACACCACTGCATAATGTATTATACGCAATTGTAAGGTAAAATCCGCAAGTCGACCGTCTTATTGTAAATAGTCTTTGGTCCCACATTAGTCTCATTTATCGCATGTATATTTTAACCAATTTATCATACTGTGCTGTATGTTGATGTATCAAATTTTGCCAATTGTAACATGTAGCAATAAGAGGTCAGCCCATGTGATAGAAATTGTTTAGAGGGTATCTTTCCCGGAACGCTCACATTCTGTTCTACGGCAATGGTCCACCTATTTAGCAAAGTTTTCCATGTTTATGACATAATGATGGTCGCAAGTCGGCCATTATTGATCAAGTTGACAAGTTGTCAGGCCATACTTTTCCTAAAACCACACATTTAGCTGTATAGTAATGGTCTAGCCATCTGGCACGGTTTGCCAGATATCAGGCATAATTATTAAAGTCAATAATGGCCGATAATCGGCCATTTTGAATTTAATCTAGTTGCATTTTTTCAGGGCATATCCCAACCTCAAAATGCACATTTTGCTTTATAGTAAAGTCTAGCTATCTGCCACGGTTTGCCAGATATCAGGCATATTAAAGTTAATTATGACCGATGGTCGGCCATTTAAGTAGGCCGAAGTTCATAAACCATAACCTCTAAGGAATGTGCGTATGCAATATAAAAAAAATCCGCCAATGGGTTTCCGAGATCTGCCCCGGAAACGAAACGCGGACAGACGGCCAGATGGACGAACAACCAGACATCCAAGGCGACGCCATAACCCTCCGCCCGACAAAAAAAACATACATCTGGAGACTGACACACTAACCAAATCACTGAATTAGTGTTCATATTATCAAAATAATGATTATTGAGAACAGTGTTGACCATCTACTCTGTTTCAAAATAAAAATAAAATTACTATATTGTGTATTGTCCTTTTGAGGAAACAGCAGTGTGGGTGGCAAATGCTACTTTACATGCTAACCCAATGCATATTCTGCTAGTGGTGGTAGTTCAAGGACTAGTTAACTTAAGCCCTCCTGTTTACTGATTAGTAAACTCGAGTTTGTGACAGCCTCTGATTTGGATCTCATTTTTTTCCAACTGCCGAAATATTCAACTCTTTGCTACAAAGAAACCCAACTTTTTTACCTGTGACGAAATGAAAATTTGTTGTATCACACCCACTTGAAATGTTATGCGCCAATATCTAGAAATGCCGAGGCTATTGACAGGACACTCCTGTCAACAGTGATTGTAGATGGCTTATTGACACGATAATCCTGTCAATAAACACACCATTTGCCTTTATATACAGGATACATGTCCTGTCAATAATAACTTTTTTGTTATTATGGAAGTATCGTCCTGCCAATAATGGAAGTTTTACTACTACTGACAGGCTGTACCTTGACCAATAGGAAAAGCCATATATTGTAACAAGGCATCTGATTAGCACGCCAATGATATCGTGACAATCCTGTCAATAAAGTATTATCGACTATTGACAGGTAATGTATGTAAGACGTTTTGGTAAATCAGCCCTTTCACTGCATGTACGAGTACAGGCTCAGCGCCGGTACAAATAACCAACCATGTACACAGTACGTGTAAGAGCGCTGCGCCGGTATAAATATCTGGTTCGTTTGTGGTATAGGGGGCGTCGTCTCTGATCACCAGGAAAAGTAGCCAACAAACATGAAATTATTCCTCAATGTCAGGTAAATATTGGGCCAGCGCCGCCTACAATTAGCTTAAGCTGTAAGAAGATAATGTGATTGGTCAAATTATATATTGTCAATAAGAAAGATTTATTGTTTATTGACAGAAATGTCCTGTCAATAGCCACTACGATCTATAAATGAATTTCGGGCAATATTTGATTCTGGGACGTTAACGAAACATTAATGTAAGAGATACAGCCAGTAAAAAATATGTTACGCAACCCGTACACCTGTTACACATGCAACGCCGTACACTGAACCAACATTACACTGAGAAAGCTTATATAACATGTTGTATATTAACATGCGGGAGATGATTCTGCCTTTGAGTTGTAGTGTATTGACTGAATCAACGAATTAGATACTTTATAATGTGATATTTTACTCTAAAGATTGAAAGAAAAGAATATTTGTCACATTTTCATGCATTTACGATCAAAAGGCGTGATTTACAGTTTTTCAGAGGCACTTAACATCAACTTGATGGTACAGTACTATTATACGTAGATCCATTAATTAAATGATTGAAGAACACAAGGCAAAATTAAACATTTCTTTGTAAAAATGAACTTTAAAAATATTTGACCAATATAATTGGCTACAGGAAGTGATCATGAAACGGTGTACACCCCCAAAACCACATGATGAGACTATACACAGTGCTACAGTAGAAACTGATCAATCAACCCCAGAAACGCTTGTCCGACAGCTCAAAATGTCGGACTAGCGTTTCTGGGGCTGGACTAATACTGAGCCAATGCTGGTCATGTGTCACCACTTGTAAGGTATTAAGTAGATACTTCCTTTTGACTTTGCAGAGCAGTGTTGTACAATCCTGACTGCTTTTATCCGCCTCTTGTCCCTCTCATTGTTCATGCGGACTGGTTTCGCCTGGCTAACCTGAAACTCCCCCAGAGATCTTCACCGTCTAAACCTGACTGCTGGTGTAATTATCTCGTCAATTCTACGTCGACGTGAGGCGAGTGACCTGCAGAACGGCCCGGCCCCAAGAGTAATGACACAGACAGAACATCTGACTATATAGTCCTCTAACAATACTACACTTCACCAATTCACCAACCAGCTCATCTAACATCTCTAATGGATATTGCCTTTTCTCCTTTCATACAGCTGCTCTCTTATCTATTTCTCTCTACTGCTCTGCTCTGTTGAGTGATCAGTTCTGATCCGTTCCGTTCTGTTTTATTATGTTCTGTTAAGTGTTATGTTCTGGTCCATTCTGTTGAGTGTTCTTCTCTGCTCTGTTCTGTTCTGTTCTGTTCTGTTCTGTTCTGTTCTGTTCTGTTCTGTTCTGTTCTGTTCTGTTCTGTTCTGTTCTGTTCTGTTCTGTTCTGTTCTGTTCTGTTCTGTTCTGTTCTGTTCTGAAATTTTGATTATGTTGATTCTGCCACTTTTCCATGTATAGGCCCATTTATCATGTAGCAAGATGGACGATGACTGTTCTTCACTTATCTTCTATTCTATGCGCTTTTCTTCAGTCTCTTAACTTATCAGCTTTACTTTGCTATGCTCTGCCATGTCTATGCTTACTATTTAGGCGTCCAAAATAAGAGAACTAAATATAGCAACATACTAATTGGACATACATGTAATCACGTGTTAAAAATAATGAGATACGCATTATGATAAAAAGTGAAGCCCCGGCCTGGATTAAACTTACCACATGCTTCATTTAAACTTCATTTAAACCACGATGCATATAGTCCTTGGGCCAGACCAAAATTTAGTACCAATTGGGGTGACTAAACTTTATAGTGATTTTCAGTCAGATAAATATATGAGGGGTCTAAAAATGTATGATGGCCTTTTCAGAACGGTAGCTTAAGGGCAGTAATTTATGTTTTAAAGAGGGGGGGGGGGTCTCGGAATCAAAAAGTAATTATTAACTATATCTTTTCATTTATTAGTCCGACAAAAATCCATAATACATCGTTTCTGACATAATTTGGGCCAAGGAATACGTTTTTAATGTTTTGGAAATGAATAAACCAATATTTTGCCGACAAATCCAAGATGGCCGCCAATTTCAAGCTGTATTTCTCAACTCTATGGCATAACTGGTTTATTTATGTCTATATAATTTTCGAAAATTTGCAAGTAAATATTCTAGTTAGACAATCAAACTAGCATTAAATTAAACTATGTATGATGGCCTTTTCAGAACGGCATCTTAAGGGCAGTAATTTCTGTTAGAAAGAGGGGGTGTCGGAATCAAAAAGTAATTATTATTTATATCTTTTCATCTATTAGTTCTACAAAAATCCATAATACATCGTTTCTGACATAATTCGGACCAAGGAATACGTTTTTATGTTTTGGAAATGATTTAACCAATATTTCGCCACAAATCCAAGATGGCCGTCAATTTCAATCTGGATTTCTCAATTATATGGCATAACTGGATTATTTATGTGTATATAATGTTCGAAAATTTGTAAGTAAATATTCTAGTTAGACAATCAAACTAGCATTAAATTATACTATGTATGATGACCTTTTCAGAACAGTAGCTTAATGGCAGTAATTTCTGTTTTAAAGAGGGGGTCTCGGAATCAAAAAATAATTATTAATTATATCTTTTCATCTATTAGTCCTACAAAAATCCATAATACATCGTTTCTGACATAATTCGGGCCAAGGAATATGTTTTTGATGTTTTGGAAATGATTCAACCAATATTTCGCCAACAAATCCAAGATGGCAGCCAATTTCAAGCTGTATTTTTTAACTCTATGGCATAACTGATTTATTTATGTCTATATAATGTTCGGAAATTTGTAAGTAAATATACTGGTCAGACAATCAAACTAGCATTAAATAAAACTATTTTTTTGTATATCTTGTAAATATAAAAACAGTTTAGTTATCCAACAGACGCGTGCTTCATAGCACTTGTTGTGCGAACCGAAAGCGTATCACAATAAGGCATACATGTCTAATATTTGACTATATTATTTATTTTGTTCTTGGTGGAATCAGGGCGGGGGCCCTAGGGTAGTGGTTAGCACCGCTGCCTTTCACGCCAGAGTTCGGGGTTCGGTTCCCGGTCTCGGCGGTTTGAAAGAAACAAAAATGTTTCTTCCCCATCCACGTGTGAAAGTCAGTATTGTGGGGAGCCTCCGTGACCGAGAGGTAGCGTGCTCGGCCTCAGACCGCCAGGGCTCGAATTTCGAATCCTGTGTCGGGAGGACAGTGTCATCTCAATCATCTCACCATCCTCAGGAGGTTCTCTTGGCCCAGTTTAGCCTATATGTGCACAAAGGTGGCCTAAAGCCCGATTCATTTCATTTCATTTGGTGGAATCAAATAATAAATATTTATATTTTTTCAACAAAATTAAAAAGAAACACTAATTATAAATAAATTAATGATAGCGTGTATGGTTCATTTCTTTAGACGTTTTCTATTTAGATACACTGTAATCATATTAATAGTTGTATGCTATTTTGTGGTTGTTATCATAATTATGTGATTGAGCCAGACCAATATTTAGTACCATTTGGCGTGACGAGAAAAAACTACTCTAAATGGTTTTGTGTGCCTTACACATGAACACAAAGTGTGATGGCCTTTTCAGAACGGTAACCATACAGCCTTTTATTTCATGTTCAACGTTTGTTGATATTATCCATTATTTTTTTGGTGGAATCAAATAATAAATATTTATATTTATCCACGAATTAAAAAGAAAAAGTAATTTTTAATAAATTAATGATAGCAGGGTTCATTTCTTTAAGCGTTTTAGATTAGATACACTGTAATCATGGTAATACTAGTATATATTTATTCGGTTGTTATCATGAATCTGTAGCATGGTGGTTATTTATCAACTTTATTAATTATCAACATAGTATATACCTGAGTAGCCATGGTAGCTCGATATAGTAGTTTGAATAGGATAACAAGGTATAGTTCTTCGATTTCAGCGTAATGTATTAAATCCGTTTCACCTGTATAAATTTGAATTCAGCAGTAATGATGATCATAAGGAATGTTCTTTTTCAGCTTGATCATTGTTTACGATTTAAAACAGAACAGAAACCCACTGTTCTTTTTTAGTGTTAAATCAGAACTAAGTTAAAATCTAATTAAGATGTCGATAAAAAAAATGAAATAAACATGCTACCCAAACCATTACCACCATTCAGGTCTGTAAAAAAAACTACAGTATCATGGTGTACAGTACATGTAAATATCGACATGTAGGCCTACTACTTAGCTATGTGATCCAATCATGTGATACACTATATATATTTACACACAAGCTGTAAATGCAATGGTGAATATGTCCTTAATTGCATTTGTCTTTGTTTAAAGTGTGAACACGTCGTTGAACGAACTTTTCAATCTATCACACAAGAAACTTGGGTGTTTAGTATTATAATTTATCATCATCTGTGTCATCATCCGAGGAGTGCCTTTTCATCTTACATGTTTATACAGTTCTGCATTTGTACATTTTAATCTATTTTCAAGACATTGACACTGGCAGTTTACAAATACGCTTACAAGTAGGCCTACACAAGAGGAGATTTATCACAGCATCTGGAGCAGGAGAACTAGATATACATTCAAGTTTTTATCTTAAGCATCGAAAATCCAGCCGCGATCATCATCAGAACGAGGGATATCAGGACAGATAACCAAACTCCTGTGACATATGCCTGCTTGATATTTGGCATGCTTGTATAAAACTATCTCCGCATGATGGCCTTCTTATCCCTGGAAATTTTTATATCACACATTAATGATTTTGGACAATATAAATGACATGTGAACTCTTGGAGTGTGTCATAGAGATCTGGTGACAGTGCCCAGTTCCAACGAAAAAGAACTTGGTGTCGCATCCTGTGTAACAATGTAGCCCTATAAATGTAACACTATAAATGTAGTCTTATAAGGTAATATCTATCAATCTCTGTTGAACTTTAGTACCACTTTGCATATATAAATGACACTGTATGTTAGTGCTAAATGCAAGGCTAATAATGAAGATATCAGTGGCATCTTCCACAAGAACAACATCATTGTAGGTCTGATATTCAGCGGCATGTTTTGCATGAAGCAGCAAACGCGTAACTACTTCTTCAGTTGTACCAGCTGAAAGATTATTTACATCGATTTTTTTTAAAAGGATTTGTCCAACTGGTTTGCAGTAGCTCTAAAACGGACTGGATGTCAGTTTCATCTTTTTTAATTGAAGATCTAAATTAATATTATGTGGAGAGTCGATTTCAATAACACAGCTGTTTATGGCTGTACTTCTATATTCAGCATTGAGGTAGTATTTACTCACTGCAGATGGTTTTGTGCTGACACCTGCACCTGCAGTTTGGGGTAACCTTGTTTGTGGTTTCTTCAATAGCTTCGTCAACAGGTATTCGACCAAGAGGATTTCTTTGCTAATTTGAACGCTGAAGCCTCCACCTGTAAAATATTTGTAAATTTTCGGGTGTTCCTCTGAAAGTCTTATCATTTGAGAATTGTATACCCTCATATATTTAGTCTACATGAAAGATTAAGTAGGATTCTACTCATTCTTCCATGGTGTTTTCATGAAGTCCCTTGATGGAGTATCCTCACAATACTGATTGCTTACAAGCGAGTGGGGAAGAAACATTTTTTTCTTCAAAACATGGATGTCAAAGTGGGTGGAGAACCTGCATCAAACAGTTTTACCAACTAAACCAGGGTCCACACCCTACATAAGAAATGTTGATATGTGACCTGATCAAGGACGTGATGTTTTGACTGACGTAACGCGGTCTAAATAGACAAAATGGCCAAATATGTGCTGCCATTTTAACTTAAAGCCTTTGTTAGTCTAACACTATACACCCCTAGTAAAGCTAAAGCCATTTATATGTGACAGTTTCGTTGGATGTTACATTTGGATGTTACTTTTTGAACGCGCGGCAAAAATATCGAGATTTCGAATGTACATATATGTATGTTATTTCTTCACTGAAATACAAAATATCTCATAACTTCCTTAACCCTTTTAGCACGGGGATCGTCTTTATACGTCAAAATCTGACGTACAGATTCTGACGTATAGAAACGGTCCCCGCACTGAAAGAAATACTTTGTTTTATATTGACCGTAGACCCACAGCATAGGTATATTCAAATGAATCGGAAAGAGCTAACTAAGACATTTATGATGATTTCAAAATGAAAAATCACTTTAGTTTCCATGGCTTATGCAATAATATTTCAGCGCTTTAAGGGTTAAGCTACCGTTCTGAAAAAGGTCATCATACATTTTTGTTCATGTCTAAGGCATACGAAGCTATCTAGAGTAGTTTTTTTCTAGTTACCCCGGAAGGTATTAAATTTTGGCCCAATCATATGACATACCACTATTACCATGATTACAACGTATCTAATCTGAAAGGTCTAAAGTAATGAACCCTACTATCATTAATTTATTTATAATTAGTGTTTCTTTTAAGGAAGTATTATTTTATTCCACCAAGAAAAGAATAGATAATATAGACCAACATTGGACATGTATGCCTTATTGTTACACATTTCATAGAGATACGTTTTCGGTCCTCACATCTTTAAGTGTTTTAAAGTACACGTCTGTTGGATAACTGAACTGAATTTATATAAATTTGAAAGATATAAACAAAAATAGTTTTATTTAATGCTAGATTAATTGCCCATAACTAGAATCTTTGCTTAAAAAAATTCGACCATCATAGACGTAAATAAACTTATTATATCATAGAGCGAAGAAATACAGCTTTAAATTGGCGGCCATTTTGGATTTGTCGACAAAATATTGGTAAGATCATTTCCAAAACATCAACAACGGATTCCTTGACCCAAATTATGCCAGAAACGAGATATTATGGATTTTTGTAGGACACATAGATGAAAAGAAATAGTTAATATTTACTTTTTGGTTCAGAGACCCCCCTCTCTTTAAAACTGAGAATACTGCCCTTAAGCTACCGTTCTGAAAGGGCCATCATACTTTTTTAGACCCCTCATATATGTATCTAACTGAAAATCACAACAAAGTTTAGTCACCCCAATTGGTACTAAATCGTAAAAATTCGGCCCCTGGCCCAAGGACTATATCGGCAGCGTTAAATGATGATATCTGATAGTGCAGATTTACTTAGATGATTCGAAAACATAATAGCTGCGTTGAACGAAAATAGTTCATTGAGATACTAGTTATGGGCCATCTGATGATTACTGTTCGCAAAATTGTGTTTCTTTGACATTTTGATGCCAAACAGGAATGTAGTCTGAACGAAATATTGGCAAACAACTTTCCACCAGATCAGTTATCCCACAGAGTGGGACATAAAGGAGTCTAAATGATTATGCGCGCGCCTTTCCTCCATCAAAAACATGACCTGCTTGGGGGTATTTTGCAAGATCGAAAATAAACAGTTACTTGGCAAATGGACTATAACTTGGACTATTACTTGGACTATTACTTGGCAAGTGGATTATAACTACTGACTGGAAAAGTAAGCAGACACTGCGCGTTTGCCTTTGCATGGCGAATCTCTTTAATGGAGAGGCAAACAGAAGTACCGCCTCACTGTAAAAGTAAGCAGTTACTGTTACTGACGCCGTATCTCGCCGTGATCTCCATCAGCACTTCACAGCTCTGCAAAGCCAAAAGGCTGTAGCTGCTTACTTAAAAACTAGCAGTTACGGATTTTTGCGACGCTGGAGCAACATTGAAACCACATTGGTCGATGTATAGTGTTTGCTGGGCATCAGTTTGTGTGTCACGTGGCCGGGCTGTCACACATTTTACCCCTGACAGTCGGCTTTGGAAGCTGCGGATCGGGCATTCCGGCCACGCTCCGGCACCATCACTGGCGTCATGCTCCGTGTAATGCCGGACAAATCTCTGTATGGGACAGGGACGCCCCTGACAAACCCGCCGGCCGAGCGCGCACAATCACCCCGCCGCAGATATGCGCATCTTTTGATTTCCCTGCGTCTAATGATATTTGCGGGCCGCTAGTTTACGGGCCGTCGCTTGACCGGCGGCCGCGGTCTGCAGTCCTCACACGCCGTCCGCATGCCGCCCCGCCCTAAATCACACCGCATTACGTTTTGATAACTGACGCGCCGAGGAGTCACGCAGATCACCTCTTTGTACGTCCGCTTCCTTACTCAGCAAACGCGAGACTTTTACCCAATGCTGGATTTATGTTGGTCCAGCGTCGCAGACGCTGGCCCAACATAAAGCCAGCATTGGTTCAACATGTGCTGGGTTATGTGCGGCCTCTGTGGCTTTAATGAAAACAGACAGTTTGTATGGGCAGTAAAAATCCCCCTCTCGTAACGATGACCAAAAATCGATATATTCAGACTGGATTAGTGACCCTCTGGTCAGACACAAAGGCACAAAATGCTCAACATATATGTGGAAGTGGTTTAGCACTTTATACATCTTTGTATACTGAGCATAAACTTCATAGGGCTCAGGGAGATTGCGTGTGTGTAGCTTTCGGTTGAGTACCAGCATTACATAATATTGTAGTATTTGGCACATAATGTTTCAGAGCAAAAAAGGTGCGTGCAAGGGGTAGGAGATAAAATGTCTCTCCTCCCAAGAAAATTGTGCAAAGTTAAAACGTGACGGACTTCTAATAATATTAAAAGGATGGGAGACTGCAGATCTCATGAGAGATTGCTGTCTTGAAGGTGAGGAGGGATGGTGCACAGACTATATGGTCTGGCAACACATTCCACTGACTAATTGTATTCCGAAAATATTTTGTTATGAATTTGTATGACAATGAAAGGGTAAGTAGGCCAGTGAGTTAGATCTTGTGTCTCTCTGATGAGGGTTAATATATTGGCTGGTGGGTAATTTGATATACTAGAGTGAAACGGTAGCAGCATCGTTGTTGGGCTAAAGTAAGCCATTGGAGATGGTACAGCATGTCTGAGACACTACTCCATGGTGTTATGATACCGTTTCAGAACATAGGCCTACCTAGCAGCTCTTCTCTGGATCATCTCCGAGTAGCATATTTGGACTGTGGGGTCCACACTGTGGAGGAGTATCCCAGGCGTGAATGCACCAATGCTTTGTACACTCTGGTTTTAACTTGATCTCGTTTTGATGTTAGGTTTAACGAAGCCCAGCGACTGATTTAATCTTCCCGGTAAGGAAGATTGGGTATCTTTTGCATAACAACCTAGCTTAAACATCATGCGTTCATTCATTCATTCATTCATTCATTCATTCATTCATTCATTCATTCATTCATTCATTCATTCATTCATTCATTCATTCATTCATTCATTCATTCATTCATTTATTTATTTATTTATTTATTTATTTATTTATTTATTTATTTATTTATTTGTTTATTTATTTATTTATTTATTTATTTATTTATTTATTGATTTATTTATTTATTCATTCATTCATTCATTCATTCATTCCTTCATTCCTTTATTCCTTCATTCCTTCATTCCTTCATTCCTTCATTCATTCATTCATTCATTCATTCATTCATTCATTCATTCATTCATTCATTCATTCATTCATTCATTCATTCATTTATTTATTTATTTATTTATTTATTTATTTATTTATTTATTTATTTATTTATTTATTTATTTATTTATTTATTTTTCTATTTATTTATTTATTTATTTATTTATTTATTTATTTATTTATTTATTTATTTATTTATTTATTTATTTATTTATTTATTTATTTATTTATTTATTTATTTATTTATTTATTTATTTATTTATTTATTTATTTATTTATTTATTTATTTATTTATTTATTTATTTATTTATTCATTCATTCATTCATTCATTCATTCATTCATTCATTCATTCATTCATTCATTCATTCATTCATTCATTCATTCATTCATTCATTCATTCATTCATCCACAGCATCATTCATTCATTCATTCATTCATTCATTCATTCATTCATTCATTCATACATTCATTCATTCATTCATTCATTCATTTATTCATTCATTCATTCATACATTCATTCATTCATTCATTCATTCATATGTGGAATGAATCTAGGGCCAAGTGTACCGTATTATTATTATTTCTAACCACTGTGTAAAGAGCATTCTTTCTTCTTATGAATAGTTTATTCACGAATAACTGAGGGCACATGAACGTGATATACATGATCCAGCCATATGCGATAACCAACGAAAATCTTTACATTAACCAAAGACAGAGAAAATGTTTGCATTCTTAGGAATCTAGGTTCTTCAATGATATTGTTTGTTAAAGGTGATCTATCACCCATTATATGGTATGAATAATTATGTCCTTATATGGGGTGATTGGCTATCATGTGACCCTCTCAGAGGGTCACAAAAATAGCTAATCACCCCATATATGTGGTGATTGGTAATCATGTGACCCTCTCAGAGGGTCACATGATAGCCAATCACCCCATATAAGGGAACAATTGTGCCCCATCTTGTGATAACTTTGATTTATTTGTCACAAATTTATTCATACTATGTAAGGGGTGATAGATCTCCTTTAATATAAATAGAGACAGGGCCCACACGACCTTTGTATTCTCTCCCTACTCTCTGCTAATACTTTGGGGGTCAATCTTTCAGAAGGTACCTTGTATCTTGGTCCCGCTGACATCAGAATGTATATACCTGAAACCTATTTAAAACACACCACTACATTATTTTCTTTGTCCGAGCACTACATTCTAAACCGGGAATGAAGAGTTATTGTTGATCAAGTACAGACCAATTATCATGGTAGGCCTCTGGTGCTATGATGAGATGTGATCGAGCTGTTGATTATGAGGGATCCTCATTATGGTCGAATGAGGTAAAAGTCAGTCGGAGCTCTACATTCTTAGCTAAGAATGTAGAGCTCGGAGCTCTACATTCTTAGCTAAGAATGTAGAGCTCCTCGGGCTTTACCCTATACCTAATGTAGTAGAGGTGTTATATGGGTATGATAAACAGCCGGTTGTAAAATTTTATATGTGTGCACTAACAATAATTTATTAGCCAATTTAGTAAAATTTAAGTCTTCGAGCAGTAAAGTAAAATATTTTGAAAAATGGATAACATTAGTTTGCCAACTAGTTAAGCACCGAATCTCTAAATATATATCTTTATTTATATATTTGTTACCTATCATAATTATATCTGATGAACATTTTTATGAATTCCGAGATGATTTTTTTTATGAAATCTGAGATGATTTAGCCTATCGGACGCTCGTTTTAGTAGCTTTCCATCTTTGGGCAAAAAATCAAATATTCAAATTGCCAAGTATTCATTTCGCCTATGGCTTGAAAAACCCTAAACCGGGTCATTACTGATTTTGGTGGGCTAAGATGTGTAGAATCATACTCGGAATGATGCCCAGCTGCTTTGAAACAATGACAATACCTAGAAACAACAATGTTTTATCATCACTTTAAATACGAGCTTTTAAACATGCTAAAGGTAAAACATAGCACCTACCTGCAAGATTTTAGAATCGTTGACCTACATTTTCTAAAATCTGAATAATTTTCACTCTCTGCAATTTATTAAAAATAGGATACGTATATTGTAATAATTTATAACATATTGGAACGTTAAATTCTGCCGCAACATACATTTACCAAAAATTACATTACTGGTACCAAACATAGTTATATGTAGAAAACATTATCAATGTTTTTTTTTGTTTGAGATAACAGAAGAAAAATTATGAATATTATATTACTGTGGTAGCAAACCATATCACGACAATCCCGTTTATCTTTATTTAATGTGTAGTTATCATCAAAATAGTTTATTGTTGCACACGACAATGACAACGCTACTAAATGTAAATTTACAAAACAAACAACGTAAGCTTTGTTGTATATACATGTAACGCCACATTTATTTTTATTTATGACAAGCTAATCAGAAATAACTTAATGAATTAACTGTAGACCTGTGCGCAGACCTGTGTGCATCTGTCTGTTTTTTATAATTTAAGAAAAATTACCGTTAACAATCAAGCCCCTATTACTCTGAGCTCGATACTCTGATGACGCCATAGAAGTATTATGGTAAGTAGTCTTGTTGATTGATAACTGTCATCTTTTGAACCTCACAGGTCAATTGAGTGCTGCCTCAGTTCGTGTCAGTTTACTATTACTGAAGTACAAAGCCAAGGAGGAGACGTATAATATGCAGATACTGCCCTTAGACGTTGCAGAGCAGAATAAAATGTAGGTTATTGTAACTATGGATTACTAACGTTAGTCTATTCATAATTACAAGATTATATTATTATAGTGAGGACGACTAGCATGACCGTTGTCTAGAAATTGTCACATATTTAGTGTTCCAAGTAAGAGCACTTACTTAGATGCCGAGTGCACTTTACCAAAAATACGTCGTTGTACATTAGTATTTGCTCGACGACGGCTTAGGTCTTATCTCGGCACGGGGGGGAATTACACTTATATTTTTCCAGCTCACACGTTTTATATGGGTATCTGAATATATGGGTGGCACGACTATTTCTATCTAAACATATTAATTTCAGACTGCCCCAGTTTTATGTAGTCTTCTCATATTCCACTAGACATAATAATATTCGTTCAGCAATATAATATTAGGCCTAACCAGCTTGATTGAAGTAATTTTCTAACAGAAAATGATTCATTATTTCTTAACTTTTTTTGTTCCAATATAATTGTCCTCTTCATATTACATTCACACCACCAAGATGTGTTATTTAGCCTACTCTGTGCATTGTGCACATTTTTTTTTCAATTATTATTTGAAACTGGGAATTTTGAACCGAAACTTACATCCAGAACACAAGAAAGGTTTGAAATGCATGGAAGGTAACATCTTGAAACATTGAATCGTGTACTAGCAGATGGTAGTATTAACCCTTTAAGACATCACGATCCATTAAAGCAACATTTTACATCCCTGAAAACAGATTTAATTTTCCTACAACCAAAGGTTTTAAGACGAAAATTTCCAGGAAACTGGATTACCAATACATGGCAATTTTCTTTAATTTTTAACCACATCCAATTATCTTCATCCACTACAAGTCGAGAATTGCGGCAGCAATTCGCGGCTTGTAGTGGATGAAGATGACAATAGTACATTCAGGCTTGAAAGGTTTAAGTGGTATCCATAAAATCAGTTCACAAGTGATTAAATTTTTCTTGTCTAGCCAGGATTCGTGTTACATGGATGCTGGAATGTGGATATCGCTTTGTTTGATGATGGGATATGACACATGTTGTGATATGCAACTGTTGTGAAAGGTCCATGTCGTAGCTTACGGGTGCATACTATACCTTCTGATTGGTAGTTTCTCAGATATGATTTCCTATAATAACTTATACTGATACGCCAAGGTCTTAAAGTTTCTCAACCAACATACATCATGTAAAAAAAATCCAACATACATTGTAAAAGGTTGCTCTCTCGTGGTAGTTTCTGTTTGCTTGCGATTACACAAAAACGGCCTGACTCTCAAATGAATTATTTGTTTGTGTTTGATCCTTCCATGGTATCATTCCGACCAATGATCTCAAAGATTGAGGGGTTCTTTATTTAAATAAATGTATTCTAAGGTGACAATATGTGCAAATAAAGTGCACACACTACATCAGATATTATTGGCCAAATAAAAAGGTACGCAGCATCATATAGCATTGTTTTAATAATGATTATTTTTTGGCAAGTATTCGGCATCTTGATAAACAATAAATAATAGAATAATGATTAAAAAATAAATCAGGTAAAATAATTTATTTATAATGACAATAAGATGTATTGATAGGCCTATTTTACTGAATTTGGCCGCCGCCATTTTTAAAATAGCGGCCATACATATTGGATTCTACACTTTGATAATTTGACTGCATGTGTTATAATGTGTCTCTAAGCAATATTATAAGCTTTATACATTTAAGTGACAAACATCCTTATCATCACAATAAAATGTATTGATTTTTCTGAATTTCAAACAGCGTCTTCTTTGCAAGCTTCTTAGCAAGTTGGTGATTTTATCATTAAGTTCTTCTGATCATCGCCACAAATCTGCTATATCCGCCGCCATTAATTATAGTCAATAATGGCCTCAAAATCAAATGTTTAAAATTAGGTCAAAGGTCATAACCCCTAAAAGGGCACATTTACACCTCGTAATGGATGTGTGTGTGCAATATGAAAACAGCAAACGCTTTCCAATATATCGTCTGGAAACTGAACGTAATAATGGCCTCAAAATCGAAGGTAAAAAATTAGGTCAAAGGTTAAAATCCCCCAAAAGCACATGTGTGTGTGCAGTATGAAAACAATCCGGTCTCCAATATATCGTCTGGAAACGAAACACGGACGCACAGACGCAGGGCTACACGGCCGCACGACCAGACATAGTGATGACAATATCCTCCGCTCCTATCCCGTGGGACTGGGGATAAAAAAATCAAGGAAAATAATTATTCAGCAGCTGGAGCGTCATTACCTGTAGTAAAAGTCAAGGAATATAGAAGATCCGCTACAGGCAAACTGGTCGTGCTGTCACCGGGTGTCCGGTTTTTCTTCTGGTGTTTGCCGAGCGTGACCACCACGGGGCGCTGTGAAGTGGACATCCGCCCGCGAGCTGACACATTGTGGCGCTCACGTTCTCGGCCATAGTCCGGCTCAAGTGTGGCGCGGTGGCCGCAACGTTTGCTAAACATCAGTGTTAGCTGGTCATCAGTATTTTGTGGCAATGCAAGGTGATTTCATGCTTTGATGGTTTGACCCTCTGAGCCCTCCTGTCATATTAACTCTTTCATTGTTAATCAGGACGATAATCGCTTTAAATCAGTTGTACTAGCCGATCAAATCACTGCTATTGGGGATGAAATGTATGTTTAAAAAAATTATGTTTGGTCTCAAATAAAACACCTGAGCACATATGAGTACTTTTCCACCAACTTGAAGTTGTGGGCCACGTGAGCGAGACAGATCTTCAAGTAGGCGAACATTAAAATCAGGACAATAAGGCACAGTTTGCATCCGCTCAGTTGGTGGTCGCTCATTTTGGCACATAGTCATTTTATTAAATAACATATTTTGAATAAAATTCACGGTCGAAATGGCGTCGCATACGTTGGTCCGACGTTTTAAAAATGTTATACAAATGTTTTGTGTTTGCTAGGATAGCGTTATATAGTCCCATCATAGGTATTACCATGATTACACCTGGGTATTTCAAAATAAACAAGAGAGTACAAGACAATTGCCCGAAATGGCGTCGCATACGTTGGTCCGACGTTTTAAAAATGTTATACAAATGTTTTGTGTTTGCTGGGATAGCGTTATATAGTCCCATCATAGGTATTACCATGATTACACCTGGGTATTTCAAAATAAACAAGAGAGTACTAGACAATTGCCCGAAATGGCGTCGCATACGTTGGTCCGACGTTTTAAAAATGTTATACAAATGTTTTGTGTTTGCTGGGATAGCGTTATATAGTCCCATCATAGGTATTACCATGATTACACCTGGGTATTTCAAAATAAACAAGAGAGTACTAGACAATTGCACGCCGCCATTAATGAACTTGTCCCAGGACTGGTTATTAGCAACATGCAGCATTAATTTGGCAGGATACATTCAAAACTTTTGAACTTATACTTAACTGCCACAAGGTCGAATTATTGACGTAGAATGCAAAATTCGCGATAAATCGGCCATTTTCATTTTCTTTTCAGCCATTATTCTGTGAAACGCAGTGACGTCACTCGGTGAAAACAAGGTTATATAACACCCCCTCTTCCATACTTCACTATGTGAAACATAGTGATGTCACCCGGTGAAAACAAAGTTATACAAGACCCCCCCCCCCCCATAGTTCATTGTATTAGCCAGCTCGGTGAAAACAAAGGAGGTCAAGGAGTTTCACAGAATTGAACTTGTTCGAGGACTGGGCATTAGTAACTTGCATAAAAATTATGAGCAAAACACAAAACTATTGAAATTATCGCGCCCAAAAGGTCGAATCATTGGCGTAAAATGTGAAAATTTGCAATGAAGCGGCCACTTTGATTTTTTCTCAGGCATTATTGAACTTGTCCGAAAACTAGTTACTAGCAATATGCAGAACAAATTTGAGAATACATGAACAGCTTTTCAAGTTATCCTGCCCACAAGCAAATGCTAACGCCAACGCCTACGCCGACGCTGACACCGACGACACCAAATTAAATTGCAATAGCCCATCTTTCTTAATTCAAAAATTAAAGACGGTCATTTGCATCAGGTCATTTGCATTTGCCTTGAGATAAGAATTTCGGCAGCAAATCACAAAACAATGTGCGTGAAAATGAGACGCAGACATTCTAAATATAGTTGTCATGTACACGTTTCAATAATATGATTTTACAAATATGTATATGTATAGATCTTTTTTTATTTCAAAAAGGTCAGAAATAAAATTTTTGTCAGTTTGTATTATAATTTATATTGTTTCAAATCCAAAAATATTTCGTGAGTACTTAAAATAAGCTGCCTTAAAAATTAAAATTTGTTGCGCTTTGGCGGCGCCATAGGGTTTATTTGCTTGAGACCTATGACAATTATAATTGTTAGCTGACTTGTGATTTGGTGGCTGAAATATAGCAAGAGATATATACCAAAAAAAATATTGCGCTCTCCCTTCCATTCCGTGGTTTATCCAGTGCCATGTACCAGATAATATAAAATAATGTGATTTTTAAACTCATTTTTGTCATTTTTTTTAGAAAAAAGGCAAAAATGGACATTGGGCCGACCAAAGATCTGTTGTAGTATCCTTGGGCCGACGATATACGTAATTGCAGGGCCTCCGTCTGTGACCCTGGCACAACATTAAAGCAACATAGGATTACGTTTGTTGCTCAGTACAGGTAATCCCAGTGTCTGTCGATGCAGTAAGCAAAAATCGTTGAAGCAATGTTGGATTAATGTTGGTCCAAACATTGGTTTAACCCTTTAACCGCCGGTGCCGCATATAATCGGGATTTCATTTTTAATAAGCACATTAAGTACCACCTTTTAAACATGTTAAAGATAAAATGTGACCCCAATTAGCAATATTTGAAAACTCCTTTTTGTCAAATTCGAGTAATTGAAGTTGTGGATCGCGTCAGCGAGACACAACTTCAAGTGGGTGAAAATTCAGATTGAATTATTTGGCCGTTAAAGGGTTAAAGTATTGTGGTTGCTAGGTGTGATTTCCTGGGGAACGTGGTTGACCTCACTCTATGATAAAATCCCAACAAATCCAAAACATTTGTATAACATTTATACAAAATTGTATAGATAATGTACAGATGTTTTGTGTTTGCTGGTATGGTCGACCGCTCCCGCACACAGTCCAGCACACGCTCCGTAACCATGCTTACCACAAAGACAAATAATTAATACGTGGGCTGATGTCTGAGATGGTGGCCCAGCTTTACGCCATCAGTTATCCAGTGCGCATAGCAAGTGAAAGTAGTGGTTTCTTAAAGCGGAGATTTCATTAAGTCCCCCCGAACGTTCTCTATTTCGCCAAACGTTCTTCGTGTTGGCCGAATGTTTTCTCTATAAGGGGCCTGTCTAACCAAGTCGCACGGCGATATGAATGGTACGCACGATCCGAAAGAAAAAAATCCCCGAGCCATACGCACAATTTTACATTTTCTCTCCGAATCAGTCTTTCGTGGTGGTTCTGAGGAGGAGATACGTACTTGCCGACTGAATTTCGAACCACTGCAGTACCTTACGAAAGCACTCCCGCACCAATACATATCCATGCCGTACGGGCCAAACCTTACGAATATATTTGCATACCTTACGTACCAGCTCAAATGAACAATGTGCACGGCGTTATGCACGTTACGATCCAGGTAGCCATAAAATATGAACATGAGACGCATCGAACGAATTGAGCAATCCGAAAAATGGCCATTCAGGTATAAAAATCGCCGAATCAGCCATCCGCATTCCTCACATCATTTTCTTACCGCGAATTCGCCCACCTATCGCTAGCCTAGGCAAACTTGTGTGGCCAGTGTCGGTCGCTGAATTCGCAGAGAATCCATGGGGAATGTTCACCCAAGCATTTGTGTTATCGACAAATACCTTTCATCGCGAAATCGGAGAAATAAATTCGTGTGAATTGGTGGCGAATATTCACCACGCAAATTTCAAATGAACGTTTCGATTATATATTACAAAGTGGAAAAATTCATAGTGATTGGCTCATTGGCAAAATTGTGCCTATCTACAAAACAAGGGGGGGGGGGGTATAAATTCACCCGGTAATTATAGAGGTAATACAGCTTTATGGTGTTCTAAAACAATTTCACAAGTTGCCTAAACCAGAGACTGGAAAAATTTATGGAAGCATATAGTATTTTAAATGAAAACCAAACAGTGTTCGGTAAAACTGTTGATTATGTCCCTAGTATGCAATGTCTTATTAATATGTTTCTTTCTAAAAATAAAAAGTTATTGTGTGCCTTCATTGATTACCAGGAGGCATTTGACACAATCTGACGGTCTGGATTATGGTTCAAGCTCATTGCAAGTGATATATCAGGAAACATTTTTAAAAGTGATTAGAAATATTTACCAGTGATTTACATCATGTGCTTCTATGAATGATAACACATTAGACCTATACATTAATGACCTTGAAAACTTCTTAGTGGATACAATGCAAACCCCGTGACTGTAACTGACGAAATAACGGGCACATATCATAAGATATTTTTTACTTTTGCATGCAGATGACACTATAGTTATTGCTAATGATGCTGAATCCCTACAAATAAGTTTAACTCACCTATCAGAATACTGTCAAAAATGGAAATTAACAATAAACATTCATAAAACAAAAATAATAGTATTTTCGATATTCCTATGGAAAGCTAATTGTATATTTCAATATGAAGGGAATGAATTATAAATTGTACAAGAATTGTAATATTTAGGTGCAATATTCAATTACAACGGATCATTCATTAAAGACAGAAAATAATGTGTGAACGAGCAGGCTCAAAGAGCCATATTTATTTTGTAACACGCAGTAGACAGCTTGATTTATCACTAGATATCCAGCTAGAATTGTTTGTCACACTAATCATGCCAATTCTCACATACGGCTCCGAAGTGTGGGTTTCGAAAATTTCAAATCATCTTAATAATTTGAAATATATTCTAGAAGTCAAAATGTCAACCCTAACATTTATAGTACGTGATGCAACCTGTAAATATTGTGATTAAAACATGCATGGTTTCATTTTGGTCAAAATTATTATTATGTGAGAAAATTGTCCGTTGTTATGTATGAAATTCTGTAGTCTGAGCATGTTAATAATATAACAATTTCCATGTGGTTAACTAATATAAAACAAGCCTTGAATAACCGCGGTTACAGATATATGTCGTTGCATCAAGATTTAAATATCAATAAATGTTTACAAATAACCCAAACATGTACAAATTCAAACAGTTAATGAGCTCACAAGATGCGAAAGTAATTGACAAATAGTTTAAATTTATTAAAGCTGGATTCAAACATCTTCAACTATACATATAATATTAATATTAAATTGCCTAACCATTACATTGGTGGACCACTTCTAATCATATCTACAAATGTGTATAGTATATTTTTTGCACTGTTATTGTATCACCATGTTTTGTCTAGCTGTATAAATATATATATATGTATTTCTATGTACTCCATGCCTCCACGAATTATATTAAACCTTGAAACCTTGAAACAAAGTAGCTTGCCCGAGATATCGCGGGCTACGTCTGGAATGAGTTTTTTATCACTGCACCAGCGCCCCCACCCTTGAAGGGTTTTGTGCTAATACCAGAGTTTGAAAATATAAACATATCCACGCTTCTCTGCAAATAGTCCAGGGCATTTTTGTCAAAATATTGTCTGGAACTACGAGAGGGCAGACGGTTTTTTTCACCAAGTTGTAGTATAGGGTTTTCTAGTAACACCAAAAAAAATCTTAGGCTCAACTCGTTGGGTGGTGGGGGGGGGTGGGTATTTTTGAGCCACGCCCTTTTTTACATCAGCAATATTTCAATATCAGAGAAGCGTCCACTTTAATACGTAATTGATCGATTTAAATGAACTTGTGGTCTATTTCTATCGAGTTTTATTCCGTGGATCCAGCAAAATTTTTATACTACCTTCCAAGGTCAACTTGTAGGACAAAATGAAGGTCAAACACAAAAAGTACGCTTTTTAACGGTTTTATCTGTCTTTTTGTACAGAGCAAAACTAATATGATACAATATCGCATGTCCATTTTATAAACTAGATGAGTGGCTAATGATTTTTTTTATTAATGATCTAACTAACATAAATCCAAAATGGCCGCCACTGGCAATAAGCACAATTAAACAAATAGCTGGGCCTATATTACCTCTTCCTCAATTGTCCTATTTCAAATCACTATATGATTTTTTGTTTTGACACATAGATAACAAATTCCGCGAAACAGATAACGGTATAGGTCTATAGTACATAAAATCTTCTAGAACAATTAAGCCGAGATATTCAGCACTTCATGGCGGCAATATAACGTCATCACATATATGCTCAAGTGTTCAAACAGAAAGTTGAAGCTTTAAAAAAATGTTGTCATGTGAAAAATGAGTTCAATGCTGGAAACAATTTTTATATTAAACCTTCACGGTCATAGACACCGGCTAGTTTGGCTAGGTATAGTTAGTATTATTCTGTATTTATTTCAATTTGCCGAACTATTCAGATAAAACTTGACAGAATGCCAGAATCATGGTACAAAATACATATTGATAAATATTTCATAACGAATACTTATATATGTACAATAATTAGCTACAACAAATGGCCTACATAAGGTATGGATAGTAAGGTCAGTTTCTGAAAAGTAGTATAAGGTGTAGTGTTCTGATAAATCAAGAAAACTAAAAAATAGATAATTGCCAATAATATTGATGCATAATATTTTCATACATCAATATAATATAAAACTTAATCGTAAAATTGGTTTCGAAATTTAAATGCCGACACAATTTTCACTCATGTATAGTGATTCAACGCTACGAGCGGAGCCCAGGCGTCACTGTTATGAGAGTGAGACAAAATTAGCTCTTATTAAAATAACCAAACACTAATTTAGCACTGATCACCTATGATTACATATAAATTGGTTCGATGATCTGTACCAATTCATAATTACTCTTTGGATATAAATTTGTGAGACGTGGAATATGAGTTTATAACCGGGTTGTAGTAATTGAGCGTCCTGCGGAAATTTATAAAAGCTGGATATTTGCTTTACTGTATATCGGTTCTTGCATTGAAAATTATTATTTATGAATGATTTGCGCTTTATTTTTGAAGCTTTAGTAATTTAATTTGTCCAACAGAATTTAGTGTGGAAATGCGTTTGATACGTCCAGAAAAATGGTCTGCGATGTGTCACATTAATCGTGTTTATAATGTTATTAATTTGATTATCACTTTTTTGTATAATATGCATATAGAATTACTTAAATTGCCAATTTCAATTTCTTAATAAATTAGGGTAAACTTAATGGGTTAGCAAGTTATTTTGCTAATTTGTGTCCACAACATTTCCATTGGTAGGTTGTACTGTACATGTAAATTATTTAATATTTTGTGAGTTTTCTTTTAATCAGCTCTGCATAGAGTGAATGTGACTTTATATTACCTTTGTTGGCAATATCATGACACAAGGACGTCGTGACTATGCCCTACACTTCTGTAAAGTACATAAATGGCACATTAGAACACATCATACCATATCTAGAAAGCATTACAAACTTCTTCAGACACACAAATATATTGAAGGTCTGTATGCCAACCATGATTATCAGCATCTGGGACAGTCAAAAAGTAGCACTGCATAACAAAACCAAATGAGCCACCACATGATATTCATGAGTGGCCATTTTAAATTTACGCAAATAAGATAATATCAAGACATTTTTTTCCAATTGCAAAAAAATATTTTTTAAAGCTCCATAAATACAATCTATCTTAGAGTACTACTAGCACACCACTCTGTAAAGTTTTGATATAAAAAAATAACATCTTGCCTGGTTGTAAATGTTATTTATGTTGTTAAATTATTATTAGGCTTAGAATAAATAATTTAACAATAAATCTTAAATTTGAATAATTGTTGGTGCACCTGACACAGCTTGACATTGTGACAACAATGTCTAAAACTACGTGGTGGACCAGTCTCTTTGATAGGCCAATTAGAGGCAGAAATCAACAGTATTATTACTTCGGACTCATCTTCCGTGGCGTCCATTTCGTATTTATGCAAATTAGATAATATCAGAAATTATTTTTCTAATTGCACACTCATCTAGAGAGTGACTATGACTATGATTTTACCATGTATCTGTGAAACAAATAAAAAAGTATACAAAAATGTTAATTTTATGTTTGACTTTGACTTTGATCCATAGATTCACCCTTCAAGGTCATCAAAATAATCTATATAGGTTTATCTGTACGAAATGACACAAAATCATACAAATCGGTCAAGTATGCACAGAATTAGACAATTTTATCACACTGAACATCTCCATTGACACCAAAAAAGGGTGTGGCCCAAAAATACACCCCCCCCCCAAGGAGTTGAGCTTAAGACTTTTTTTGGTGTTACAAGATACCTTATGGAGCAACTTGGTAAAAAAAATCGGCTGCCCTCTCGTAGTTCCAGGTGAAGTACAATAATGCCCTACACTAAAAGCTAAAATACAGAACAAGTGAGCAGATACTGCCTTTTGGCTTTGCATGACAGCTCAGCTTACAGCTTATTGAAACAAATTTCTGAACGTTACCACACTTCTGTAGCACCAGCCAGTGCTCGCGTTGGCGCTCACACTGCGATCTGAACAATTATAAAATAAAAGTATATTAAAAAAAATATATATATTCTTTATTTTTTTGTTGCAGCCGAAGAGCCAGCATCAGCGTTGAGTGTTGTGAGCGGACATTTAGTTGTATAGTTTGTGTTTAAATAAGAACATCAATAAATTGTTTATTATTTTCCTTAGACTTTCTATAGGTACAATTATACAGCAAAATTTACATATAAAGGTAAGTGGCGACAGGTGACCAGCTACTATGCGAGGCCACCGCCCTCAAGATAAAAAACAACAAGCATTATAATACAATACAAATCCAAGAAGACTTGTTAACTCGTTAAAGACTCGTTAAAAACGATAATAGTGAGGTAAAACCATTAAAATAAGCAAAAAAAATGCTAAAAGTATACATGTAATTATTCAAAAGCATAAAATGCTATAGTTGCAAAAAAGTTTGGATAATTATACATTAAATAGTACTGCATAACAACATCATGGGTACATATTTTAAAATTAAGAACTTAATATCAATCGATTGCTGTAATCTGTAACAAACATAGTGCTACATCAGCTTGTTCTTGAATGAATAAAGAGTTGCATTTGCAAACAATTGAATTTAAATATAAAAATATTAAAACATACCTAATATTTCTCTCTTTTTTATACACATTTCCATAAAGTAGCCCGAATCTAACGAAGTAGAACGATTAGCATGATTCTATTCAAGGATTGAAAGTTGTTTACTTTGCGTTGCCTCACAAATGAATAAATGATCTCAATGGCAATTTCAAGCATTACCGCTCTGCAAGGCCAAAAGGCAGTGACTGATTGCCCGAAAAGCGAGCAGTTACTGTTCTTGGCTTTACGCGGCACAATTATCGGCTGCATCTGAAGCACAAACGAGGGCTTTTGCTGAGCTATTATCAAGGCGGCAGGTGGGGTGTCCTTGTGGCTAAATATTTGTTCCTGTTATCCGTGTTGGCTAGCTGTAATCTGTGGGACGTGACTCTCACCATAAACGTACACCAAGCCGCCAACCCTAACGTCGATGTACATACAGCATTACACTACATTCTATTCGAATAATGCTCAATCTTAGGCTCTCATGCATGGTTCTCATGTATAGAAGAAGCTAGGAGAGCCTAATAATTATTATAGGCTATGGCTGGATTTGACATTTTATTATTTGGGGGCTGATGCAGGGAGGGGTCACATGGATCTGTTCCGATTCTAAATATTTTTAAAATCTAAAAAAATAAATTCTAGTGTAATAGCGAAACTACACAATTTATAATAAAAGAATCAAGAAGAATAAATAATTGACTAATAATCCAGGCATATTCGACATCATAAAAAAGTTGGATTATTTCGTGGAGATATTTGATGCAGAAATACGACGATAGGCTTATCCATTATGTTTCCATTTGTTTTATTCTATTTGAAACTAGTGTGAACCCACTCCCGTTCGATGTTTTATAACATTATTTATTTATTTATTCACTATATATATTACAGGGTTACCACTAAACTTGAAACATGAAAAATCATGACTTTTCGTGACCAAATTTACCATTTATCACGACTTAAAAATATCATCAATATTGTTACAGTGAATGGGAAGATAGGGCATGACAAGTGTGCTGGAAAACAAATGGCACATGTCACAGTCATGCTGTTAGCTTGATGGTCACAGGTTGAAAAAGGAACAAATCATGACTTTTTCATGACTTTCTGTGAATTAGCTAAAATCATGTTTTTTTCATGACAATTAATGTTGGCCCTAAAATCATGACTTGTCATGTTTGTCGTTGGCAACACTTATTTAGTATTAGTGAGATTCTTAATGTGGGAGAAGCGATTAACAAATTACTGGTAAATATTTTACAAAATAACGTACTGTATCATCATTAAATATAAAGCGCATTTGTCTGGTTGGTGTTCGCCAGTTACGATATTCTTTCTTGATATTCACTCCTGATATGGTCTTCTGAATATGACGATTTTTGTTGCATATAATATGATGCGCAGTTATAATAACATCGATTCCGCGTAACAAATAAAGATGAAATTATACGAGTTTGTTGTGCTCGTCACGTGTCTGTTAGATGTTCGTTGTGTCAGGTATAGACCTACATACGGTATGCGACCGTTTTCTCTGTTCGCTTTATTTTAGTCATCGACTCGGTGAAAGCCGGTTGACTGAATTTTACTCACCATGCATAGGAAGGAAGTTCGTTCCTGTCCGTTACTAGTTAGCTCCACCCTGTCTATGTGTGTTATAAATACGTTATCGTGAGCACCCCCCCCCCCCCGCTCCAAATATTCTAACGAATTGGTGATTATTACCAGTAAATAAAAATAAACTTGTCCGTCGATGTCCGTTGTTCAGTCCTGCCAAGTGTGACATATCCTGATTCGCTTTCAGCCCTTTCAGCACGTGGACCGTCTTGAACCCTTTGACCATCGGTGCCGAATATATTCGGGTTTTTCTCTTTTTTATTAGCACATTAAGTACCACATTTTAAATATGGTAAAGATAAAATCTGACATCAATCAGCAAGATTTGAAAAGAGTTGACCCCTATTTTGTCAAATCCGAATAATTTTCACTCACTTGAAGTTGTGGATCGCGAGACACAACTTCAAGTGGGTGAAAATTCAAATTGAATAATTTGGCGGTGAAAGGGTTAAAAACGATCCCCTAAAAACGATCCCCGCACTGAAAGAATCGAGCTATTTATAGTGGTCGTAGACTCATAATATATGTATTCTAATGAACCAGAAACAGCGGGTTAATACATTTATGGTGATTTCAAATTGAAAAGTTAAACAACCCTTTGGTTTACACAAAAAATTTTCAGTGTCGCAAGGGTTAAATTTAATTGTGCTACAATATAACATAACCTACACTGGCCCGTAACATTTTGACACAAAATGTAAACAGGTGCAATTTCGGCAATTATTCAGTCAGCTCCAAATTGAGTTTCGCCGTAAAATCATTAACAGCTACACGTTAAAATAACGCGGGAGTTGACGTCAGAGGCGCTTGTCTGAACCCCCGTATTGAGGACACTGTGTATAAATATACTCAGAGTAAGCATGTTAACTTGTGTAGAGGCAATTGCGGTTATAGGATTCTAAATCAAACTCTGACTCATTTATCTATTTTCTATATGGTAATACTATTAACATAACAGACCATTTATACAGGAGACTTCCACTAAGACTACATTGTCGCTGCCGTATATATATTTGTTGAATCCTAATTACAGCAATTGTTTGTACACAAGTAGGGGCCTACACAGTACTCAGAGTGTGCGCATACACTGTGTTTAAGTTTTTGTTGCATTATGACTATTTACAGCAGCCTCTGAGGTGAATATAACACACATAATTATCACACTGATCACGAAAGAGTGTCATTCGAAAAGCTGTAGTGTTCCGAACTCTACTAGCGAGACTGATCGATTGCGCAACGAATTAAGGCGTTCTTGTCTGATAAAATTAATGATTGATATATTAGTTGCTAATGATAGATTTACATCTCGTTGGAATGATGCTCTGGCGTGGCGAGTTAACTCCCGGTCTGTATAGCTTAATTTGTCATTTGCATAGTGTGACTTTCACATTTGTCATAAAATTGTTGATATCAACATACTGTGTAAATAGTCACCAGCATGCAACAACGCAGCTTCTGTTATTCTGACTAACTCTGATATTAAACCATGTGATTGTGACTAACTCAGACTAACAATAAATAGCTCGTGGTTAGAGACCACGTCAGCGCAAACACAAAACCTTTGTATGACACTTATACAATGTTGGACCAACGTCGAAGACGTTGGGCCGACGTTGTATAAATGTTATACAAATGTTTTGCGTTTACTGGGACAGTGGCACTAACCAGGTAACAAATCATGAGCCACAATATGTTATCACAATCATAATATATCATTATAATGGAGAAATCGATAAATTTAATAGTGTACGAAGTTAATAAATGCATAATGCTGCAATATGTAGCCTACATGCTCTAATAATGATTGATTCATCAGCTGGAGAAAATTTTCTAGGGTGGAAATACACAGACGTGTAAATACATTGTTGTGTTCGCACATTCAGGTAAATAATTGTATTGACTTATACATTTAAATTTACTATATTTACACGTAGACATAAATAAAATAATAATTAATAATTACTTTATTTATTATGATTGATCAGCTAGAGAAAATGCCATATGGTGGAAATACACAGACGTGTAAGTACATTGTCATTGTTGTGTTTGCCATATTCCCTCGATGTCCATGGTGTTTGCACATTTAGGTAAATAATTGTATTGAGTTTCATATAAATAAACCAGATTTACACGTACACGTAAATAAAATAATTATTAACCTAATGAACTTATTAAGTTTACACGATAATAACACTTAAAAGTGTGAATGATGATATACATATATATGTTTCACGCGCTAAAACCAGAGATAAAATAACTACATATCAATATAAAGAGAAGTAGAATAACATTCTGGAAAGCGTGGAAATTTTAAACATAACTACAAGCAGAACACTTTTAAAAACATGCACATTTTTAATAATATCATGCTTCCGTTTTTAATCAATTTCAATGTTATAGATGATTGCTCTGTCATAACTTTGAAGAAGGAGCGAAGAAAATGCCATCACCCAAGTACAGTTAATTATATGCACTCTGCCAATAATAGGGCCTAATACCAAATAATACGATAATAATACGATAATATAATATTATTTTTACTTAGGGTATGCAAAAAAGCAATAATAAAAACGATATGATATTTGGTAGAGCACTTTTAACATATACATCGACCCTATATTGATCCAATGTTGGTCCACCGTCTACGACGCTGGCCCAACATTGGATCAATATAGGGCCATACAATCCCTGAATAAAACTATTGTGATTAACCTATATAATGCATCGTAAAGCCGGCGCTCAGCCGAAACACGCTATCAAAATGCTAGTATGAGTTGGACTGGTACGTGGCTCCTCGGCCACCAACACATCGTCGCCTCGGAGCTGAAGGATCCTATCTGACACTCGTCAGAGTGGCAGATAGGATCATTTAGCTCCGAGGCGACGACATGATTATCGACATCAAAACCCTCCATCATTCCGTCAACATCACTGCCGAGTTTTAGGAAGCATCGCGGAAAGCTTCCCCACCAGCTCTGCAATATATCTTGCGGTATTATCGATGATATGATATGATGTATATTAGATGTTGGTCTTATCGGTGTAAAAATACATTATACCAACGAAAAAAAGTTATATATATATATATATAATTTGCTATTTGTTTTACCTAATTTGATAGGTTTTCGCGTTTTCCCACATTTCGAATGGTATAATTTTTTGTACGTCGGTGTTGTTGAGGAGACTAAAGATAATTATAAATGTTCATGTACACCCCCTCGAAACAGTCCACTGATTCCAGTATCACTACTTTCTTGAATCAAGCTAAGTACACTTAGCTGAAATGTATTTATCCCTCTTTCATCTCCGATGAGATAATATTAACTCCTCTTTGCGCAAATTTCATACTAAAACATACTCCTGGAGTCAAGGTTATTATTTTAGATCTTAATCTAATATTCTAGATAGACCCCCATATATAAAGCAACAATTAGACGCAACATAATAGAACTTAGCACTCTCTCAGGGCTGTAATGTGGTATAATTGCAATATGACACCAAGGTTATTTCAAGGCTGCTTGTTTTATTGTAAGATAATCGCATTATTGCGAACTTGGGTGGCTACCATTGCATCATTGCGTACTTGGGCCAAGAGGGGTTAAGGCGTACTAAGTTCAACAAACACAGCTTAACATATAATCAATATAACTGTGATGATACGGGTTGCTTGGTCAAAACAAAAATAGTTATTTTTTTCCAAACCGACACAAAAGAAATATGTGTCGACAAAAAACACACTTAATTTATTCTTTGCGTCATGTCGCATACACACACACAATCACTTTACACTGACACTTTGACAGGTAGGTGACCTCCCATTGGTCTGACAGATCATTGTTATATTCAGAAGGCTTGCTAGCCAGAAGGCATATTATGTTAGTCAGTGAACCCGCCAGTCATTTTGCGTCATGGATAAAATCGTGATTGGTGTCTGTGATGGACAAAACACAAGTAAAAATATAATGCAATTAATATCACCCCCCCCTTTTCATCCTGTTTGTGCATATATCAATGATTGCCTTCCACAGAGTGACATGGACCTCTTATACGGCCTATTGTTTATGTGATAACTGGATTTGTCGCACTGTTGTGTAAAAAGGCAGTGGTAATTGAAATACCATTGCCATCAACAACATGAAAAGTTTAGTCGTCAATTGACCACAACGAAATCCTTATTGTCGCAATCACAAATGTGACAAGGGCAATTGATCCCTAATGTCTCATTCATACTGTCGTGAATCCACTGGTGATTCAGTGAGAATGATGGCGATATGTGCAATACGGTTGTGCGTGCGAATCATGGAGAATAAAAATGCTCAGAGGGTGGATAATTCATTGAACAACGAACCTACCAGAATCAATACGGTTCAAATTGCGAATGATGGAGAACCAAGTAGAACTAAGAATAATGAACTAGAATACAAACCAGAAAGGGTTGACACGAACTAATACGAAAGGTTGTGTGAATCAATGCGATCTGATGTGAATACGCTTGAGAACTGATACGAATCAATATGACGCAAGTAGAATGCAACTCGAGCCAGTGCAAACTGATACGACATGGAACGGACCAGTACAAGCTGATACGACCTACAGCGGACCAGTGTGATTCAATAGGGATGAGCTGCTGGCTACAAAAAGTCACACTCATCCTGGTCTGATAGCCAGTTTTTTTTCGTCCATCAAATTAATATCATTTTCATTTTAGTGCTGTGTTGTACTATATTAAAAAATATATTACCGAAGCAAAAATCTGAAAGAAGCCGAGATGCCATCTAAGGAAACAGCTGCTGCTCCTGTATAGATTGTAGGCCTACATGAAGATGAACCTCCCACTCCACCGGATAACTCTGATGAACCAGACCTTCCACCCCCACCAATATACTGAATTACCTTTCACCAACAGGCGTAAGAAGAAGTCACCACCTATAAACATGTCTGATGAACATGAGGAAGCATCTGAGCATTGGCTGAGTGGATGCAGGAACACTCAGAACTGTTCGATAAATCAAACAAAAATGATAAAATATCCAACTAAAGCGAAAGCTCTGGGAACAACCAGTTGATCATCATCTGAGGAGCGGAGGTTATGGTTTCTGTTTAAAGGATTAAGCAGATTATGTAGATATACTGGCTGACATGAATGTATTACTGTATATGTGAGGGTGCATATTTTGTATTTTATTCTGAATTGAACAGGGAGCCAGTGTAGGGATTTTAACAAAGGTTAACTGCAGAATCGTGGAGAACAGGTCACAACCCTGGCCAAGCAGTTCTGAACACTCTGCACCTTGTTTATTTCGCGATTCAGGATGTTATACAAGATAAAATTACAATAGTCTAGCTTGTTCGACACAAGTGAAGTTGATATTGTCTTAGTCACTGTCGCTGTTAAAGATCTGCGCAAGCGACGCAAATCACGTATTATGATAGTAGCATGATCGACAGACTTTTGATATATGTTTTTTAATATTGAAATCCTTGTCAAATTCTACCCCCAGATTTCGTGCCGAATCAGTTGGTGTTACATCCTGATCAAGTAATTTTGTAGGGAAATAGTTCTCAAATTTGTCTCGTTGTGATTTAGTGCCGATTTGTTTTGGAAAGAGAAAGATAAATCTGTGTGTCATCAGCGTACAGATGGTGCAGATGTTATGCCTACTGATCACACTACTGAGGGGCGTTGTATATAGAGTGAATAAGAGTGGTTCCAGGACAGAGCCCTGGGGGACACCATAATCCGTCTTGAACGGTTCCCCAAATTTATCCAGATGTTTAACCCTTTGCACTCGATTTGATAGGTGGGAACGGACCCAATTTAGAGCTGTTCCAGAAATACGATACCAGCCGGACAAGAGCTCAATGATGCTGCTATGGTCCAAGGTGTCAAAGGCTGAGGACAGGTCCAGCAAGAGTGTATATAGAGTGAATAAGAGTGGTCCCAGGACAGAGCCCTGGGGGACACCATAATCCGTCGTGAACGGTTCCCCAAGTTTATCCAGTGCACCCAAGTCTGGGGATGGTGCTTCAGAGTACACCGCACGGCGCAAGTGTATTCTGTAGAACTTTGCGTTTCTGAAGCCGCAAATCTACGCGTGCCCTTTAACATATAACATATAACATATTAAGGAACACAAAGAACGGTATCTGAATGAAACCTTTTGTGAAAAAGAGTTCTCGGGGTGCATTAAAAGCACTAAAGGTTTCTATATATAAAGGTCTATTAAAAGCACATGAATATGTAAATAGAACATTTCCTTGTTTTTTTTTTAAGAACCCTTACATATTAAAGAACACAAATTATCTAAACAGAGCCTTCCACAAAAAACAATGTTTTTAATATATTACTAAAGAGCACAAAGTAACTTAAGAAGACAGAGTATCTGAAGAGGCCCCCTCACAAAAAGGGCTCGGTTGTCGATTTTTGTGTTTCTTTGTGGAGGTATCAACCCTTACAGCAAGGGGACCGACTTTAGTCGTCAGAATCTGACGTCTGTAGACGTCAGATTCTGACGACTAAAGTCGGTCCCCGCGCTGTAAGAGTAAGCATATTTATAATGGCCATATACCCACAACATAGGTATTCGAAATAATAAAAAAGAGCTAACTAAGACACTTAGGATGATTTCGAATTAATTAAAACCCTTTGGTCTCCATGAATTATACAAAATGTATTCAGCGTTGTAAGGGATAATGCCACTCTCTGGCATAAAGGTTAAGACGAATTCGTAACAGCGACATCGGCTCGACCCCGTCGCCATGATGTAACATAATTAATAATTGAATTGAATGAAATAACTGTATATTGTTTAACGAGTTCGGTATTGAAACATTTCGAAATCAATCCTCTTGCAGGGCTCAGCATAGAACCATATTTTACTAGTTTTTGAAAAAAATAATGTTAAGCACATTATCATAAGTTTGATAAAGGGAATAATATATCGATACTAAACAGCTTTGATAGCATTGCTCTTACAAAAAGGGTTTTTTTTCTTACAAAACTTTCATCTTTACATAAGATATGTTTTCCAATATATTGTCGTTGGTGGAGAGTGTTAATATCAAGAGCTCTCGCATATACTGTCCGAAAAGTAAGCAGTTACTGTTGTCTTTCTTTGAACGGCAGAACTAACCGATTAACAAACAGGAATTTGCAGACCGATCGCTGCAAAACTCGGATGTTTGATAACATTTTGGACTAAAAGTGAGCTAAGCAGAGCGTGGTACAGATTATCTACTTCTGGTCTTTAGTTTCGTTTTACCTGAATTCGTGAAACAAAAATCTAAATATACCCCCCTCCCCACACACACAAAAAAGAACGAGGTGGAAATTAATTATCCGGAAATGTAAAATGTGCCATACCTGTATTTTATTGTAGATTGTCCTCGTAAATTGTTTCATGTTTCAATTGCATGTTCCGTTTATGTTCTGCAGATTCCTAGGTGTCCTGATATTTTATTACACGTACACATTTAAATACAAACGAACCTTTTTAAATGCCACCAAACGCAATTATTTCGCGTGGCGCTGATAATTGACCCGTTCTTAGTTTAAAGCTGGTCCAGCCTCTGCGACGCTGGCCCAACATAAAACCAAGAGTGGATCAACCCTCCGTGTGTGCCGGCATAGTATGCTACTCATCACGGAGGGATCTTAATTTAATCACTCACTTAATTATTAAAGAAAACAGTCGAAGTAATACATCAAACACAGATAAATTGGAAATTATACCCTGCCTGTGGTATTTTTCTGCACAGATTTTCTCACCGTATTTATGGCAGGCTTTCAATTATAATTTTGCACAATCATCCATTTTCCTTTTTATATTGTCTAGTTTTATAGACTTGATGGTCTACCGGTACTCTTATAATTCAACCCTTTACGCGCCAATCACGCCAATACTCGTGGTAATCCTTTTCACTAAGATTTTTAAATCACGTATTTTCGAGGTGGGTCCAAGAGTCATCAAAACTTTAAACTACGACACCTTCGATTTCAGGAATCTTAATATTTTTACCCTGCTCTTAACGGATCCACTCCTGACTTACTGAATACAGCTCCCTCTGCAGAAGCCCTGGAAAAAAGGGTTTTACGTCTATGTAGAACCTCTCCTCCTCTGTTATTAATTCGCACATTTAGCTCCAGTCACCGTCGTATAACTAAAAAAGCTGCAAACAAACGGATGGCATTATTGAATTATGCCTATTCAATTTTAAACATTAAGTTCGTAACATTCCAGAAGTACTTAAATCACATCTATTTGATCTGGCGTTGCCACACTATCTTCTCAGTGGCCCGGCTCATTGTTGACGAACCTGCTTTGGCCTGGATTATGACACACGATCATGCTAAGGATTTGTGCGCCTCTGAGCTCGGTCCGTTAGGGATTTAGGCGCAGTTTGATTGATTGATTGATTGATTGATTGATTGATTGATTAATTGATTGATTGATTGATTGATTGATTGATTGATTGATTGATTGATTGATTGATTGATTGATTGATTGATTGATTGATTGATTGATTGATTGATTGATTGATTGATTGATTGATTGATTGATTGATTGATTGGTTGGTTGATTGATTGATTGATTGATTGATTGATTGATTGATTGATTGATTGATTGATTGATTGATTGATTGATTGATTGATTGATTGATTGATTGATTGATTGATTGATTGATTGATTGATTGATTGATTGATTGATTGATTGATTGATTGATTGATTGATTGATTGATTGATTGATTGATTGATTGATTGATTGATTGATTGATTGATTGATTGATTAATTGATTGATTGATTGATTGATTGATTGATTGATTGATTGATTGATTGATTGATTGATTGATTGATTGATTGATTGATTGATTGATTGATTGATTGATTGATTGATTGATTGATTGATTGATTGATTGATTGATTGATTGATTGTACTGCATGGTGTACGAAAAAATTGTCGCATCCCACCAGCTACCGTACTGCATGTTGACTTTGAAGAGCAGCCAATATCTGCTATAAAATCCTGAATCTTGAGACCCGATTTCACAATACATTCAGGCAGACTGTGGCATCCAGTAGGTGCTAACGGGGGCATGACAGCATGAATGACACGCAAATTCTCAAGGGGTTCCAAGACCTGGCGACCAGCGGTCACAAAGGATACTCCTGAACGTGTATGAGGGGCTGACGCGACGTTCTGTGTGGTTCCCCAAACAGCAATAACTGCTTACTTGAAAAAATTAGCAATTACTACTGTTTGAAAAGTAAGCAGTTAACACGATTTTCCTTTGAAGCATACTGCCGCGCAGAAGGAATCAGCAGTAAATGCTTACTCGAAAATTAATCAGTTACGGCTGTTTGCATTTGCAGGCTACGTCTGATCCCCCACGCCCAAACCCAGCTCCTGCAGATCTGCCTACATTGCCATCCCATAATTGGGGAACTTTAAGTGAGAAGGGGAGGGGAGAGGAAGTGGGTTTGCGGTGACGTCAGGATCCGTTTAGGCGGCTGGGCCAATGGGCGTGCCGCGCCTGGTCGGCCAGTCATTAGACCGGCGGCATCCCGTTGCCGTTGCGTTATTCAATTGCCAGCTGCCGGCGCAGAAGCAGGGCCCCCGTGAAGACGTGCGAGTCGCCGAAGACACCTTGTAAATGTGCGCCCAGAGCTGAGCGTTTTACAGTGCTGGTTCCTGCGCTTCTATTGATCAGCCGGGAATGCCCGATCTGTGAGGAGACACAGGGAGTGAACAGGAGAGTGGTGCCATATTCACAGCCTGCCCGGGATCCCATTGCATCTGACCGATCGTGTCCCGCTTATACTCTTTCCCGGCGTGTCCACGTGACGCGTAGCGAGCAGAAGTACGCGCTCGTCTCTCCTCTTTCCGCTAACCCGATGACACATTAGAGCTCGGTCAGACACACGTTAGACACGCGCGGGCGCCCCGCCGGTGGACCGCCGGTGTACCGCCGGCTCCAAGAGGATTATCAGATTGACACACGGCGGCCATGGATACACTCGCCAGACTCGTGGAGTCTCCCAAGGGATTCCTCCTACTCTTCCTGATCACGCTGGGTAAGTGCATTACTACAGGATTTACCTGTCGGACACCATGTACCCCTATCGGCCCAACGCAGTTTCAAGGCTGGGCTGGCATTTTCGCCGCCTGCCCAGCCTTGAACAAACGCCTTCCTGGTTAAGCAGGGCCTAAAGTAAAAGTCGAGGTCGGTGTGTAGCATACCGGCTTAAAACCGTCATCGACAGCATTCTAAATACCACATAAAGTGATGAGATCAAATCCGAAACTATATGCCCAGATGTTTATCAATTTTTATCAATTCTGCTAGCTTCCCATGCGATTTGTTGAACCAATCTATCAGTTTAGTTTCCTTAGTCCTCCCTTTGCCTAAGTTCTATAGGCCTATTTTAAATTTCCACCCACTTGAAGTTGTGGCTCGCTATCGCGATCAACAACTTCAAGTGGGTGAAAATTACTCACATTTGTTTAATTTGAGACCAAACTTTTGCAAATCTTGATGTTTAAACACACATTTCGTTTCCACTAACAGTGATTTGGTCGGCTAGTGAAATGGATTAAAAAATGCATTTTGCCGTCGGTCTTAGCGGGCAAAGGGTTAGCCAGACAAACAAAAACTATTCGACAGCAGTGTAGACCCATATGCACGCACGGCATATCACGTAGACAGCTAGGCATGGTGATGATCCTTATAATGATATCCAGAATGTGACAAAAATACACGTATATTATATTCAGATTTACCTTTAGTCAGCGAGTCGTGTGCACACGTGTATAATAATTTATATCAAGTCCACGCGATAGGTTTGATGACAGGAGCTGTCCATAAATAATGTAGGGAACGTTAAAGCCGCCAATAAAACTGTCGACCCACGGCATGTGGCACCATCGCAGCTCATGTTTCGATACCTATCACAATTTATCGTATGTGTGATAAAAAAAATTGCGTTATTTCATAATGCGGACGCAACGTTAATCATGTTAATTTTGTTAACGGAGTTGACCGTCATCTAGTATAAGAGATAAAACGGTAGTCGCACTAATGTTAGTAAATGATTGTCAATTCCGCTCTATGAGCCACACCGTATTTTAAACAAATTAGGTTTCTCCGTGGTTAATACTTTGCTCATCACAAGAGAGGGTATTTCTATCAGTTGCAAAGATTTAAATGCAGCAGTAATTTTTTTCTGCTACATCATCAATCTCTTGAATGTAGGGAACTAAAATATATTATCCCTTGGAGATCAAAGGGCGTATATACTACTTTGTAAAGTCCCTTTGACTCCAAGGGAATATATTAATATCTTTAGTACTTTTCTGCAAACCATTTGACTTTACTAAAGAGTAGCTATATGCAAACCCAGAACAATAAGCTATACCTCTGTCCAATTTTATAATGCCGTTGTGGTAGATATTCATCGTTGACCCAAATAATTTTGTATTCAATAGTTTTTTTTTAACACAGATAATTGTCATTCTTTAACATATTCAATTCACTGCATTGTATTTTTTCAATGAATTATTTGAGATATACCAAGCGTTCGTTTGATATATCACTCTTGTCAATAATAAGTAATTTTCATACATCATGAGACAGGAATAGCCCAATGCAGACGATCACTGTATAGCTCTTCAAACCATATGCGATGGTGACAAATTCAAATACAAATTCAGTTGACTGAATAATTGATTGAACATGTAATTTATTTGCTCGAGGAAGGCTTAACAACTCTTACATAAAAGAGATGCATACGACACGAAAAATGTGGCTTTGTTCTGAAAAAAAAACACTTCTTCAAAAATTATACGGTGAGATTTGTTAGTGCAGTGTTCAGTCAGCAACGCACGCAGGTATATGTTCCTGCTCTACAATGCAAACTCAAACAGCAGTAACTGCTTACTTTTACAATTACTGTTGCTTTGCTGTCTTTGCACTGCAGTACAACGATGCGTTGAGTCGTAGTATATATGCAGCGTAAGCCCATTGGCTGTGACGTCGGGCCCTTGCTAACTCGCCATCGTGCCAACGTCTGGCACGAGACGAGAAGAAGCCTGTCGGCGCCTCGCCGTATCCACCCACGGTTCCACACGCGATCCGCGGATCTGAGAACAAACACTGTTTACAGAGCGCTGTGTCACCTTCTCCCTGATCTGCTCGGCAACGACCAAAAGGCAGTAACTTGAAAAAGTAAGCAGTTTACGTTGACATCCCTCGGGACAGACTCTAGGACGCGATAATCAGAGCCAACGTGCGAAGACATTAGCCGGCAATTATACCTGAGGTGGGCACCTCAAACAACATCAGAGAGCTGGCGCATCGTCCCCTGATAGCCACTCAAGTATGTGTCACTCATATGAGTCGCACACACTGCACTCTGCACGACTGCCAAGTGACAATAAGCCACATTAATACCAGAGTCATCTGCTTCATCTCTCCAGCCTGGTCCAGTTTAGCCTGCTTGTGCATGGAATGTCGCAAGCAGTATTTCTTTCTATAGTCCTTTGGCGACTACCTTGAAAACTATATCGTATATATACATTATGCAGCAGTTATCTATGTACAGTTGCAATAGGCCTAATATGTAGTAATCGGTAATTATGACCCCATCTATAAAACCATTAATTTAATGAAGTTTCAATGTCAGAATTGCATTATAGGTTCCCTACATTTCAAACTCTCCAAACTCTGAAATACTTATCGTCGCCTCGGAGCTAAAGGATCCTATCTGCCACTCTGACGAGTGTCAGATAGGATCCTTTAGCTCCGAGGCGACGTTATTAAAACCGGAATGTCCATGGTATAATCGCTGAAAGACTTAAACTGCAATGCAACGCTAAAAGACAGCAACTGCGTGCTTTTTTAAGTGTACAGTTACACTCTGTTGGTATAAGGCTAGTGTGAATTATGCTATATCTGCACAGGATTATTCTGTCCAAGTCACTCGGGCCGTTATGCGCCTCCAGAGACCGGTAGAAGTAGTACATGACCAGAGCGACGACAATACAACACCGACTGGTTTCAATTATTTATTTCATGTTGCTGTTCTGTCGACAGTATTCACTACTTCAGCTCAGATTCGTCCCTTCTTTTTTTTCAGACATCCGTCTCAGACACAGTTCATTCTTTGCAGAAAGAGGAGTATGGCTAAAAAAAACGGAAAAATCTCGCTTTGTCATCTAAATGGTTGGAACTACGGGCTGGTACATTACCGTCTCCCAAAATCTGTATTACTCTTTTGTTTAGGCACGCACATTTTCAATGTCAACAAGATCTGAATACCAATTACGATGGACTAGTTGATAATCAATAAAATAATGTGAGGCAAATAAAAACATTGGCACCTGCAGTACCCGCACAAAGCTAACGATGACATAATCCAATGTAAGTTACAGCTGCAGTACCCTTACAATATCACTAAGCTAACAATATTATAATACAAAAACGCTAAAAAGGCAAACAGCAGTAACAGCTTACTTTCCGAGTAAGCAGGTAATGCTGTTTGCTATCCTTTTCAGGACGTACGACACCGTTCTGATGGTGTCCTCAGGCTCTGTCTAACGGTGAGCGTAATTTGCAGGATATCTGCCCAACTTCCACAGAATAGCTGGCGGCTGGTTCTTTGATCAGGTTGCCCTACAAAGAGTCGATGTCTGTCAAGCCATAAGACAAGCGCCAGAGGCTCCGACCAGTAGGGCCTACTGCAGGGCAACGGAAACTGTAACAGTAGCTACTTTGTCTCTGTGAAATGCAACGGCTAACAGCACTTTACACCTTCTCCGAGATAAAAAAAAACAAAATTAGTAATAATAAGCTGCTTACCTGAAAAGTAAGCGGTTCCTGCAGTAAACTGTTTATTAGAAAAGTAAAAAGCTACTGCTGTTTGCCTTTGAAGTTGGTAAAGACAAACGGCAGGAACTGTAAACCATCAAATGTTTACGTTAACGAAGCTGCTGTACAAAGACTAAAAGCAGCACCTGCTTGAATGCTTATCAGACCCGAGTATGGAGTGAATAGCGCGCAGCGTGTGGCCCTGCGCGAAATTAACGTAGTTGCACTGGTTTCAACCTGAACTCGGCGAGGCCGCCATTAAAGTGATCGCCTAGTCACATTGATATGGGAGAAACAGGGATATAAATTATCTCTGAAAAACCCACGCAGGTTTCAACGGGGTTCGAACCTGGAACGCATGGATGACTGGCAAGACGCTCTACCAAAGCGCCACGCCCCTTCTTCTAATACCCCCCCCCCCCCCGAGTAAAATATTTCACGCCCATTTTCAAATATGAAGTGAATGACGGCGGTTATCAGCTAATCCCGGTGGTTGAGCCACTCTTCCATTGGTTGAGGGTATAGGCAGCTCCATGCTCTTTGCAATTGTACCAGATGTATACTGCCGTGCAAAGCCAAAAAACAGTATCTGCTTACTTTACAGCTAAAAGACTGTTGACTTTTCACGGCATTATAAATGTACTGGCCCATCATCACATCATGCAAAACTGGTTATTCCTGAGCCCCCGTGATCCACTAGGGTGAGCACCCTGGTGTAGTTGTCAACACTACTGACTGTCACGAGGCAATTTGTCCCCCGCTCTCGGTTCATTCATTCATTCATTCATTCATTCATTCATTCATTCATTCATTCATTCATTCATTCATTCATTCATTCATTCATTCATTCATTCATTTATTTATTTATTTATTTATTTATTTATTTATTTATTTATTCATTCCCTTTTTTTCTCGCTCGTTTGCTCGCTCATTCATTCTTTAATTCATTCATTCATTCATTCATTCATTCATTCATTCATTCATTCATTCATTCATTCATTCATTCATTCATTCATTCATTCATTTATTCATTCATTCATTCATTCATTCATTCATTCATTCATTCATTCATTTATTCATTCATTCATTCATTCATTCATTCATTCATTCATTCATTCATTTCATTTGAGATATTTTGGTAGAATCTCGTCACTTTCCTTATGACGGTATGACACCCCAAGGTGAACGGAAGTGAGAAAAAGTACCTGGTTGGCGGGTGGGTCAACACAGGACATGAGCGTGTGATGTTGATCCGTGTTTTGACATTTAGCGCGCCCCTCTCGTCCCTAACGAGGCCGTGAATGAGGCCGTAAACCGGGAAACATCGAGTGATTAGCAATTCCCGGATCACACATTACCAAGATCAGGCTGCTTTTGAATGGGTTATTATTTTTGCCGTGCTGAGGCACACGGCAGTAACTACTCACTCGAGAGGTGAGTAGTTACCGTTGTTTGCCTCAGCAAGGCAGAATTACTACACTGATTTCCCAGGTCACATCGTATCCTCACATGAGGCGATATCCAACATTGTCTCGCTGTTAAATCAATGTCTCACCTCAATCGTAATCCAACCATGAGCCAATATGCAGTGTTTACTGGGGTTACAGCTGGTATACTTGTTTTATCTCGCGTTCTGTCGCATGTGCACCGGTGCGTCTTTCAATGTCATCGACATGGGCATAATGCAAAACTGCATATCATGTAGACAAATACGAGTTTTGCGTTGTGACCATAGAGTCATGTTTCTTCGCGTTTGGCTACAACGTATCCCTCACTGAAGTCGCTGCAGGTAGACGTGTACAGGGGCCCATCCCATTAAACCTTTAACCGCCGCTGCCGCATATATTCAGGTTTTCATTTTTTATTAGCACATGATGTACCACCTTTTGAATATGTTAAAGATAAATTGTAACATCAATCAGCAATATTTGAAAAACAGTTAACCTCCATTTTGTCAAATCTGAATAATTTTCACTCACTTGAAGCTGTGGATCGCGTCAGCGAGACACAACTTCAAGTGGGTGAAAATTCAGCTTGAATAATTTGGCGGTTAAAGGGTTAAAAATAGTAAGATTCTTTCTACCTGAACGTTCTCGTAATAAAAAATATTTATTTAACTTCTTACGCTCAGATTTCTTAGTGAGAAGGGGCTAAGGTTTAAGTTGGAGCTAGTTATACATCGTGGTTAGTCCAATCATAGAATTGGCTTTATGGTCCAATCTGGTATTCCTCGGAATGAAAGTGGCGACTTTAATTCCGAGAAAAGCAAGATAAGGTCATGCAGATAGTGACAGATACGTCCTTTAAAGCAGAGGGAAACTGGGCTTCTGGTCGAGGAATTGATAGACACCACATTCCAGATTATGAGAGCGGCTACTTATCCATCACAACACAAGGCCAGTGAAAATTGCGGATAATTAAATATCTTGGGTATAAGGCAGTGTCGAACATAACGCCGATATTTCTGCCCATACACACACTCAATCATGATGATGATAATGTCCCTATGTAGTATCAATCCATGGAAGATTTACTTTATATTTTATTTTGGCCTAAGTGTCGCTCAACCAATAGTATTGTCTGTTTGTCAAAGCGCTCATCATTTTTCTTACTTATATATAACACATGCGTCCGTATGATCAGTAGGCCTATATGCAGATACGATACGTGAACAATATTATAAATTTATGAAAAATCTTGATGCGTGGGATCGTTCAAAATTGCATTTAAGCCGGGGTTTCAGACGTGGTTTTATCTGTGTAAGCAGTGAGTGTTGGTGATTGCCTTGTACAAACAGGGTCATTAAAAGTGGATCACATGTGACAATCTCTATTCTCTGTTGCCCATTGATGTGTCTTTGCGGCTGCAACCCAGATGAAGCTGGCCTAACTGCTCTCATCCTTTAACCACGCTAATGATCATTAAGGTTTTTTCTAAAGTCCAATCGGCCTTTCTTCTGCAGAGACAGAAAATGGTAACTGTTTATTTTTCAATGAATCAGTTACTGCTGTCTCCCTTTGTACCGCAGATGGATTCTTCTCGATGAAAACATAAAATCCGACAACACAGCTGCTATTAAATCGCATTAACCATTAACTAGCGCACTGAAAGTGAAGATTATTTTCCACTTTAATGTCCCCATTAGGCGCTGTGTTGCTAACGAGGAAGAGAATGCCAATAATCTTCAGAGAAATCTCCGGGTTCTTTGATGGTACATCTATGCCGCTCAAATGTAAATAGCAGTAACTGCAGTTACAACTGTTGGTTTTTGCATGACAGATCTGCATGGCAGAAAATTTGCTCACCAGCTAAATAAAAAGCCATTGGTTAGGCCGTGACAACGTACCTTAAGCCATAGCAGTGGTAAGAATGTCCAGCTGTCGTTCAATTCAATAATCGCATTAACGAATTTGAACACTTTTATACGAGACATTAGTTTCTTTCAATATCTATAATTTATCATATTATATGGGTTGTTTTTTGTTGGAATTTTATTTTATCCCCATAATCAGCAGATAATCAGTTGATTGTGTTTGCATCCGGTTTAAGTTGCAAATCTTGAATACCCGTTTATGTATATCGTCGCCTCGGAGCTAAAGGATCCTATCTGCCACTCTGACGAGTGTCAGATAGGATCCTTTAGCTCCGAGGCGACGATATATAGCTCTCACTTCTATGGGTTGTATGTTACTTTAGCACGGTTTCGATCCCTGATGTAATAATATAGCCTGAACATTCCTCAACACACCATTTTGGGTTCAGGGATTCTCTTAGCAATATCACCTCGTCGCAGTACCGGGGTAATAACCGTGGTCTTTTAACTGTCAACAATGGTTTAGATCGTGTATGATATTGCAAGGTTGCATCGGTTGCATCTAATCACTGTAAAAGTGTATGAAAGTGTGTCAGTACACGACTTTATCAATACTATTAGCATTCTAGGAATAGCGTAAACTTTGACCAGCCATGCTCCACTGTAGGGTTTCCGTAGGCATTATAGCTCTACCATAATCAGTGGTAATGGCATGTAATAATCCTTAATCTGACAATTCTATTCTGCAAAACCAGAAGACAGATACTGACTTTTGGTTTTGCACGGCAGAATTATCTTACACCTACGTCATCCTGCAGATGAATCGTTGTCGCCGTACAAAAATGACCGTCCAGCGAGATGATTTTTTCCAATGTTCACCACGGTTTGAGACCGTGTAAGTGATAACCAGGCGTTAATCATCATGCATGTGGGCGAACTGGTGATTAGCTACCCGGTTTGACATATTAATCAGTCCTCATTTACAACCTCAGAACCAATTTTCACTTTGCAAGTAATTTCTATTTTTTTTCTATTATCAAGGAAGTCGTCCAATAGTGAATCTTGATTAGTCTGATGTATTGACTGCATTACAAAGGCATATCGTCGCCTCAGAGCTAAAGGATCCTATCTGCCACTCTGACGAGTGTCAGATAGGATCCTTCAGCTCCGAGGCGACGATATAGCCTAAAAAAATCAAAGTCTTATTTTTCAAGTAAGAAGTTACCTCTAGTTCTCTTATCGGGCTTCTGCTGGAATCACCCAGATTAACCCTTGAAGCCCTCACGATGCACTAAAGCATCATTTTACATCCCTGAAAACACACTGGATTTTACTACAACCAAGGTTTTTAGAACGGAAATTTCCATGAAAATGGTTTAGAAATACATGGCAATTTTCATTATTTTTTAAACCACATCAAATCATCTTCATCCACTACAAGTCGAGAATTGCGACAGCAATTCGCGGCTTGTAGTGGATGAAGATGCCAATGTAAAGTCAGGCTTGAAAGGGTTAAGACATATTTCACCTTGAAACATTATATTAGCTTGGTGTAAAGATAAAAACAATAATTAACTAGCTATAAAACTGTGATGAGAAAACAAATTAGACTCTGCAACAGCTGAATGTAATGATCATTGTGTTCAATCTGCACTCAATAAAATTTGTTTAAGGCTACACAATCAGGCTTAAAGCATAACAAATCTGTATTTTTCTTTTGGCTTCTAAATATGACTATAATTATGATGTAAACATGTCCATAGACTAGAACTTCAAAAGTTTTTTTAATTTTTGTGTCGCGCATTTCTCTGTTAAGCAATATATAAAGACGAAACTCCCGTATTTCTTTCGGACATGCATGTCCGGAATAAGAATTTTTTTTAAACTTTTGCAGTTTTAATCTATGGAGATGTTTACATTATAATGGTCATATTACGAAGCCAAAATAAAAATACTGATTTTTTGATGATTTTAGCCTGATTGTGTCGCTTTAAGTATCATGTATAGCAGATATTGGCTCTTGGCTTTGCAAGGCAGTAGACTTCTTGCTGCTTGCCTGTCGATAGCAGGACACAACACGCCATACCCTTCCTTCTATTCATACTGCCAGCTCCTGGTGACACCATTCCCGGCAAACCTAAGACGTTCTCCCAATGCTATTCTACTGACATTGGGCCAGCGTTTCATACTTGCTGGATAGGGTGATTAATCAGATTTATCCTTCACAGCGTTCAGAGACATGACCCGATTGTCGTTGGCTGGCAGCCATGCAGGCCTATAGTGACACTAACACGACATCAGCGTGAGAGGTGATTAGCCCGGCAAATTCAGTATCAACACACTGGGCGTGTCCATAATCAGGTAATCAGGACACAGATAAATATAATTAATTTATTTTTCAGCTTTTGTTTCCATCATTCTTCAGTTGATGCATCATGCTCTGCAAGGCCAAAGGGAAGTCTCTTCTCACTTGTAAAGTAAGCAGATACTGCCTTTAGGCTTTGCACGTCACAATGATGACGTGCAGGATTTCCATTCTCACTTATTTCAGTACTAAATGGCGTTGCACCCAGCTGAAATGATGTGAAGCTGCTCACCACTGTGCCGAAATCTGAAGCCGGAGTCACACCGCCGCATTCACTACACGTCAAGACACGACCATTCCGCGAAGGTACCTGGGGCCCATTATTTGAGTTTTAAGCTTAATAACAATATTCTTTTATTTCCTCTCGAAGAGAAAGGGGGATTCGTAAAATGATGTATTCTATTGAACTCCGGAGCTATTATGTTGAATGCTAGTTTGTCTCCCTATCTGTCTGACTATAGTGTAGTCTCTGTGTAGACCTACAGTACTTCATAAACTAAATGAATGTTCACACGTAATAACATGGGAACTGCGGCAGCAATTCACACTGAAAGCGAATCAAAATCGGAAATACCCGAGGAAACTCAAATCAAGGCGTCCCTTGGAGCTAGAAGGTGCTAAACTGCCACTTTGTAAAGTGGCAGTTTAGCACCTTCTAACTCCAAAGGGACGAAGGTGACAGACAGGTGAACAGACTGGTATCTTGGTCAAGAAGGAGCCGGATAATCACAGATGTGACTGGATCTGGTCCGGATCTCCGGGGCGCCCCACTTCTCCGCTTATCACCGGCGGATTACTCCCGATTACTCATATCACAGGCTCGCAGTGGGGGCGAGGGAGGGATCAATTGGCGACCGGTAAATTAGACCTCCTTTGGGACGTGCACTGAGGCGTACGCCTTAACTGCTGGGTATATACCCCAGAGATCAATTACCAGAGGCTGATGTGACATCCCAGCAGACACAAGACGCTGAATCAATGTTGGTTCAGCGTTGGTACAACGTCGTAGACGTTGGACCAACGTTGAACCAGCGTTGATTCAACGTCTTGTGTCTGCTGGGTAGCTAATTCAGATCTGTGGTCTCTTTGGTTTCATTGTAATTGCCGATTGTTCATGACATTCCTCCGGTTGTTGTGTCTTCTTGCCACGTCTACTGCGATGCAAACTCAAAACTGTATCTACTTGCACTATAAGTACACACATTCTGGTTTTTGGCTTTGCAGAGCGATATACTACATTGCTTCAATTTACTTTTGTGTTTAATACAGAATTGTGTGTCTATACGAGTCGCCAATGTACAACGTGAGATCAAGGAGTTTGGTGAGATGAACAGTCTGCACAGATAGCTATATTAGGTTTACAACAAACCAATTATTGTTTATTCAGACCTTGTGACAGACAAAGTATACACATATATAATACAGCTCTGCAAAACTAAAAGACTGTATCTGTTTATTGGAAAAGTAGGAAGATACTGCATTTCGGTTTGCACGCTCCTATATTAATCAATCTTTATTTTTTGTGCAAATGTCTCAAGTTCAACGCGGAAACCTGTGCATTTACATTTAAGTTTAAACGCTTTAGTCATTTTTTTTAATGGGAAGGTTGTAAATTTTCACATTAAGTGATCTGTGGGGAATATATCTAAGATCACGTACTCTACTTAATGCAAAGATTTGTTTAAACTGCAGATGTCGGCCAAATTCTACCAATTCTAAATAATTGGCAGATGGTATTTGTGCGTGTTTAAATGACAATTAAACACCAGCAAGAGCAAGGCATTAGAAAATAAGTTCACATACCTATAATATCATATTTTATATGATATCATAGACCAAGAGATGATCTCTTTTTAAAATAGTTATATTTTAAATATGGCAGTAGCATAAATAAGGTTTTGTAGTAGATATAACCATCGATTCACCATATAGAATATTTATATATATATATATATATATATAATATGGTTAATCTATGATATGATATGCCCCGTAACACCGTTTTCTAAAATAACCCTGACATCGGAAGATTACGTGGCCTTTAGAAATCAAAACTAAATATACATTAACAATGTTAAGCTTTGAAAAAAAATATATTTCCACATTTTTTAATCATTCGTCTAAAATGTCAATTAATTAAAACAGAAATCAGTACAGTTAACTATTAATCAAAATCAGAACTTGTAAAAATGCACACCAGCTCGATCATCTGGCTTTTATTGGTACTCTCAGAAAACTGATTGCTTTGAATGACGTCATTAGGTGATTTTTTTGATTTGCATTCTCTGTTCTAAGCCTGAAGATTTCTTTGTCACACGCGCCTTTCTACACCCTGCCTGTCACTGAGCGATTAACGACCATATCCTCTTTCCACAATCAAAAACATTGGATACAAAAGGCCCATTTTTTCCCCGTAATGCACCGAGTATTGGCAGTTTGAGGGCTAGAGGTGCCATTTCATACTCAGATAAATAAATAAGCTAGCAGAGCGAAAGACGCGAATCTGCCAACAAAAGAAATCTGCGAGCCAGAAACAAAATTAACCGACCGAAAAATGAAACACCTTGTGGAACAGGGATTTATAAATTAAATGATTGATGAGCACAGAAGAGCCAGAGAAATCTGCGGGCAGATTTTGCTGTTAATAACGCTCGTTTTGTTCGGACGTGCCCGCTCAGCTTGATGGAGGAGACAGCATCTACAGTCAACTGAGACATCTTCTCGCATCCATCTCCCATCCGGTTCTACAATCTCCATCCCTACCCCCACTCCACCCCCCCCCCCCCCCACAAAGAAAAAGCGCTGCGTTCTTTCAACCATGATTGGCATCTATAGCCATTTGTTTTTGCATTCAGAATTGCGCGCCAGCGCATTTCTGAAAACAAAGGCGAATGGAAATAATACAAAATGATGACGGAGTGGCTCCTCGGGGCCAGAAAATACGCGATCAATCTTTCACTGTTTTCCAGTAATAATGCCCCGGCTGGCTTGAAGATGCGACCATGTTAACCCTTTGACTTCCAGGCCGGGGTGCATGCCAGGATCCAGATATACTGGTGTAGGAGTTCTATTTTTCGTCATTTGAAGCTGGAATTGCTAACGCAATTTCCAGCTTCAAATGACGAAAAATACATTAATGTAGTATATATTTGACGAAAATTTGTGTCATTTTATGGTTACGTTCATTGACGAATGACGACGAAAATTTCCGTCATGTATGGTAGTGAAAAAGTTAACATACATCACCCCGTAGTCCATGACCACGCACAAGTTTTATGATGTAGTACTTTCTTAATTTGAATAACCTGTAGGCCGTGCGCAACCGGTTTAACTTTGCATTATTTCACATTACTCGTATTTCGGTTATAGTTGGAGCTGGAAGTGTCAATTAAGTATAAAGCACAATTGCCGACCCTATGCTATCCATGTATACCAACCTTATTGTTTAGTGCAGACATGCATAATCGTGATTTACTGAAGCTGCACCGGATAATTCATTTCTAATTGACTACCATTCCAATTTATATAAGTAATTTGCTGTTGCAACTTGTGAATAACATTTCTTAATTGCAATCGTGATTATCGGACGACATGCATGTAAACTCTTTGTAGAAAGTGAGAGGATAGACGAATATGAATATGATCGTGTCCTTGTGACAATATTATATTGCGCTGCAACAAAAAGAACATCGTGTGTATCAAATATTATCCACAGTGCAGACAAACAGACAGACATCAGTCACCGCTTACTATTCAAGACAGCAATTACCCAGCAAACACGAGGACTTGACCCAATGTTGTTTCAATGTTGGGCCAGCGCCGTAGGCGGTGGGCCAATATCGAAACAACACCCTCGTGTTTGCTGGGTAGGCATACTGCTACTCGCCTTTTTGCCTGTGTAGGAAAGTGAGATCCACCGACAGACTCCTGGAGAACGAACTACATAGTGTGATCGCCACTCACAGGGAGTCGGCGATTTATCGTGGCGTGAACATATTCGCGATGAGACGTAGAACTGATAATTACCAAGTCGTGACAGAAACGTTAAAATTAATTATTATTCGGTTATCAGGTTATGACCCATAGTCCGTCGCATAATCTGTCGCATTTCGACAAGTCATGTCGTGGAACAATCGTGCTAGTCATCGCGGTATTGTATTTACCTCTCAGTGTGATATACCCGATAACATGAACCACTATTCAAGAGGACGATATATTTAAGCGCGCGTACAGTGATACAGTGCAGTGTATGTGAATATTAGCACACGAGGGGCACACGAGATTGAGATCGCGAACAATTTCTTGTATTTTTTAATACATGGACATCATTATGATAATGAGTACTAGTATATACATGTATTAATACAAGAAAAGTTATCCGGCCTCACTCCTATTATGAAGCTTTCTGGATGCCGGCCGGGGCGTGACTACAAGCGGTTTGCTAGGTTGTTGCTAATGAAAGCTCCACAAGTGTTGCAGTTGCCGGGCAATAATCAAGATTGGCACGTACGACCATTAGCGCCGAAGCCATGGCCTGTTTGCCAGGACACACGATGTATGTAGCTGGCGTGATCCCCATGTGGAAGTATCACTGTCACCTACCTGCCGCTCTATTGTACTCCCCAAAGGGCGGGAACCACGGTGCAGTGGCTAACGCTGTCGTCTGTCACGCCAGAGCTCAAGGGCTCGTCCCCCGTTCTGGTAATTTCGACTATCAAGACGAGTGCTCTGCGCGCTCTAAACTTGGTTGGACAAGATGTGTCTTCGGGTTTCAAAGAAATAAAATGTTTCTTCCTCGCCACGTGTAAATATTCAGTATCATGTGATGCCTACGTCATTGTCTTCTCAAAATTATTGTGTTATCAGATTCATTGTCTCCTCAGAGTCATTGTCTCCTCAGAGTCATCATCTCCTCAGAATCATTGTCTCCTCAGAGTCATTGTCTCCTCAGAGTCATTGTCTCCTCAGAGTCATTGTCTCCTCAGAGTCATTGTCTCCTCAGAGTCATTGTCTCCTCAGAGTCATTTTCTCCTCAGAGTCATTGTCTCCTCAGAGTCATTGTGTCATCAGAGTCATTTTCTCCTCAGAGTCATTGTCTCCTCAGAGTCATTGTCTCCTCAGAGTCATTGTGTCATCAAAGTCAGTGTCTCCTCAGAGTCATTGTCTCCCCAGATTCATTGTCTCCTCAGAGTCATTGTCTCCTCAGAGTCATTTTCTCCTCAGAGTCATTGTCTCCTCAGAGTCATTGTCTCCTCAGAGTCATTGTGTCATCAAAGTCAGTGTCTCCTCAGAGTCATTGTCTCCTCAGAGTCATTGTCTCCTCAGAGTCATTGTGTCATCAAAGTCAGTGTTTCTCCTCAGCATCATTATATCCCCAGAGTTAGTGTTTTCTCAGAGCCAGTAAACTCTGAAACTTCTGTTAATGTCTCAAGAGTCAGTGTCTCCTCAGAATCAGTGTCTCAGCACAGTTAGTTAGTGTCTCCTCGGCGTCAGTGTCTCATCAGAGTTAGTCTCTCATCAGAGTCAGTGTCTCATTAAAGTCAGTGTCTCATTAAAGTCAGTGCCTCATCAGAGTCAGTGTCTCCTCATGGGCAGTGTCTCATTAGAGTCAGTGTCTCATTAGAGTCAGTGTCTCATCGGAGTCATTATCTCTGCGAAGTAAGTGTCTCCCCAGAGTCAGTGTCTCCTCAGAGCTAGTGTATTTTCGAGTCAGTGTTTTATCAGAGACAGTGAAAACATTTCGTCCTCACATTTTCGATGAACATGAGCAACAAAATTATGGCGGTATTTTGGGTCAATGAGCGGTATTTAGAGCCAGTTTAAAGCTGGAATCAACAAGTAATTTGAACAGATGAATAATTTTTCCGGCATTCCTGAACATAATCTGTTATTATAGCTAGAAATATGGCATCATTCTATTTATCTCAAGCCGGTATTGTATCAGTGTATATTTCAGAAACTATATATGCATCGCACCCGCCATGGTAGGTCAAGCAGTCACAGCTGGAAGTGACAGGTGAATGCATGACGGTGACGGTGAATGAAGTTTTGTCGCCCAGCGCACTGTCCAGAATGTATCATGATCTAATGTCGCCGAATGGATGGAAATTCTCCTGAAAACTAATGTCGGGTTAGTTTTGAGTTGATGTCGGCCGGTGGTGGGCCATAATTTGGTAGACTGAGAAGTGTTCACGAGCGGCTGCATCTGTGTGTGGAGGTGCGTGGAGAATATTCAGGGGATCCGGGGGCGTTTCGCCATAGCTGAATAAATGCTGGGCCAGCGTCTACGACGCCGGACTAGCATTAAGCCGGCATCGGGTCAAAGTTCCGCTAGAATGGCGGGTTTTATGTGGAGACACGATCCGGTGGGGCCGGCGGGGTCCCGACCAAACGCTACAACTTGTCATGGAGACTGTAACAAGAAAATGGCATCAGTGCGGTGTCGTCTCCCCCTGCCCTACCCCACCCCGGCAGACAGAAGGTACCGGGTCCCCGGTCACGGCGGCAGGGCAGTCACCCCCGGTCTACATGCCCCATCGACCTCTCCCATGGCTGGCACCGCACGGTCTGTCTCCCAGGTCCATATAAAGACAAACAGCAGTAACAGCTTACTAGAAGATCAAGCTGTTACTGCTCTACACTCTGTTCTCCTGCTGGATCAGTCTCCTCTCCCAGCAAACACGGGCATTCACTCAATGCTGTTTCAATGTTGGCCCATCGTCTTCGACGCTGGGCCAACATTGAAACAGCATTGAGTGAAAGCCCCGTGTTTGCTGGGCTCCCGCTCGGTGACGACGCCACTTCCCTGCTGTACCTGCTGACTAGAAAAGTACAGGCGGTTTCTGCACTTTTTCTTCGCATTCACGCATCTATTGTCTCCAAGGTGCATTGCCGTGAGACGTCTCGAAGTAAAATCTTCTGGCCAAGATTTTTTTTTCAACAACATATGCCTCAAATACTCAGTCACTGAATTAATCCAGCAGCATCTAAAAAACGACACAGCACATGCAATTGTTTTTGATGACCAGTAAAGCGTAAAACATACCAACGCAAACGCAAGCTCGAGTGCGAGCATTAGCAAACACTATTCTATCATTACCAGAACACACCACCGTAAAATTAGTGTTCGCCTTCATTTTAATGTTTCGGCAATGATAAAATATTGTATTTTAGGACATTTTTGATTGGCTAAAATAGTATTCTCGTAGACATTACGATATATCGTAGGCTTCTCATTGGTCGAGACGAGTTCTGAGGCTCATCCCACAAAGAATCTTAAAATTGATCATCCTAACTTTCTCTTATTTGCATTAGAAAACATTTATCATTAAAAAGTTAAGATGATCTTAAGATGATCTTAACTTATTAATGATAAATGATCCAAACAATGTGAAACGAGCCCCTGATCTTTGTGTTTAAGTCACTTACGATAATGAGTGGAGACCAAATATTTGACTCCTACAGATTGGCCAAATGTTCAAAAAGTTACATAATTTCACAGTGGGCATATAATTGAACACCCTGCAAGATCTAGCACAGTATTCGAAGTATAATATAATATTATATAATGGTAGATTCTTAATGTCATGTGGCGCTAGACTTCAGCAAATTCTGAATATAATGTATAGGCATATGCATAGAGAGGCAGAATAATAATTATTATCCAAGCTGTATCATTATCAGCCACCAACTCAATGCATGTGTAGTGGATAATCATACAGCTATGGATAATCCATTTAAATAAGTAGATTCTGAGCAAATGAGAAACTAATTTCTCATAACTAATTATTCACTTATATAAAAACTTCTATCCAGTTTGAGATCTGAAAATTAATTTGCAAAATAGCAGCCTGATGAGACTGAAACTATTATTATTACAATACGAGACAAAAAACTTGATCGAAGGTAAAAATTATGCCTTAAAGTTTATTTTACGACTGCCGGTGTGCGAGAACATATTCTTACTGGCGATAAATCGACTTCTTTATCTACACTTTAAAATATACTGATGTTGTAATTTGATTTTTTTTATCTGCTACACGATTGGGTATTGATCGAAATAAAGAGCGATATAACTGGCTATGTCATGAGATTATCTCATGTTATTTATATATTATTTTTGTTAATTAAAAGCTACCGTGTCCGGTCCGGCGAACCCGAGCTTAGGTAATTGGGCGTTGTGTTTGACATTTATACGTGCTAAAAACATACTTTTGTTAGACAGTTTTCGCACGTCATGAACCATCGTGCACATATATATCAGTATATACACCACCAATACGCATTTTCTAATTACTGTTGTATTTTCTGACAATAGTCATGTCACGATATTGAGCGGTGATTTAGCCATAATGTCACCGAATGCTCAGATTGAGTTACGTTAGTATGCCGCCGTCGGTTAATTACTGTTATTGTCAGACTCTAATTGATTGCTGCCCAGATTGCCTCGCGGACTACTATTATTATGGCTGGGTATACTGTTCTGGTAAGCAGTAACTGCCCACTTTAATAGTGATCACTTACTGCTGTTTATCTTTCATAGCAGTACTCCGGGCTCTCGTAAGCCATCAATCCTGCGCTATTGATTTTTTTTCTTAAATTATTTCTGAAACAGTATCTCGACAGTCAGTATTATGGGGAGCCTCCGTGACCGAGGGGTAGCGTACTCGGCCTCAGACCGCCAGGGCTCGAATTTCGAATCCTGTGTCTCGAGGACAGTGTCATCTCAATCATCTCACCATCCTCAGGAGGTTCTCCTGGCCTAGTTTAGCCTATATGTGCACAAAGGTGGCCTAAAGCCCGATTCATTTCATTTATCTCGACAGCCTATCTGAAAAATCATGTGAAAGGAAAGGATTTGAATATGTAGTTGATATGTAAATATCAACTGCTTCTGAGAAAAGATAAGCGCAATATATAGGTCTGCGCATTTCATTTGTCGAACGTCCTTTATAAATCGAAAGGTTCGTGTCCAAAATTTGTATACAGGAATCACATTAGGCGTGGTGGTTGATTTTCGTTGATTAGTTAGTTTCTGTAATATGCAGGAACATTTTAATGATGACGCCGCCATTACATTTTATTAATCTCATTCATTTTAATTTCTGAATTTTTACATGTCGCATGGGATAGCCTCTAGACTGGGCCTACTTTCTCAGCTGTTATAGTAGTCGCCCAGAGGCAAGGAATGGTTGTAAACATGTACGATTTTGATGAAAATTGGCAAAAATCAATCAAAACGGTGCGCTTTAATGTTGATTACACTATACTGCCGAGCAAATAAAAGCCGTAAGGCAGTATTTGCTTGACGTCCAGAGGCCTGCCTCGGCGAAAATAAGCAGATACTGCCTTTTGGCTTTGAAGAACAGTATAGTGTTTGCCGTGATCACACAAGATTCAGCTCTCATCAGGCTCACTCAATACACGTGGCCCAAATTGGACAACGGTAATGACGCAATAGATGAGAAATGTATTATTATTCGGGATTCCCAGTTGGATTTTTAAAATGTGTATTATTCAGAATTAGCTTCTTCCCTAGACTGCATAAAAATTATACTCTTCACGAACTAGTTATTTAGATATACATGTATATCAATAGAGCTAGACTTGTCACATGATAAATCGTTGATATAATGTCAAAGCACGTATAGCTCACTTGAGCTCTTTGTGGAGCTCACATGAGCTCTGTTTTCAATCTAGTTGTTGTCTCTTTGATCAAACAGTGTGATAATAGCTGCAATGGTAAACATCAGTAGGCCCTAACAGTTCGATTTTCATGTTTGCATTTACTGCTGCTTGGTTTTGCAGGGCAACTCCCCTGTATGTGTCCCTTGTACAGATTCGGTGATATAACACGTTGTGGGGATTTGTGTGCTCGTCTACGCATCCCTCGTTTTCCGTGCATGTATACTGCTGTGCAAAAGGCAGTATCTGGTTACTTTACAAGTAAGCTTATACTGCATTTTGGTCTATCAAGTAAGCAGTTACTGTTGTTTGCTTTCACACAGCAGTATACTAGGACTGGTACATTTGTAATTGAGTGTACGAAAATGATCATACAGCACTAAAAAATATAATTTATATATAGGCCTATGTCACGTTCTATTCATACTGAGATAGGCCCACAAAATCTCCGAACTGGCAACAGGTTATGGGTGTTGAACTGGTTCATGAAAAGATAGTTTTAGTCTTCATATAAATCCCCGGACCCAATATCAGACAATAAATAGATAGACCTTACATCTAACTTTTTTAGCCATATCATCGGCATCGATGGCAATAATGGTGATATGGTCAATGTAAGCGACATGAGTTTGTTGAACCGCTTTTGACATCCCTATTCATAAACACTAATATAAGAGGACCGGGACTGTGCACTGTGAAACCACAAATTAATCATTCTGGCATATATCAGACAAAGTGTAGCCCCATGTCAGCAAGCACGATATATTGATTCAACGTTGGTTTAATGTTGAGCCAGAATCGTAGCCGATGGCCCAGCATTAACCTAATATGGTTTTATTATCTCGTGTTTGCTGGTATATCCGAAAACCCATAATTGTATAGGCCTACATGATTGTGTATATTCACAGAAAAGCTGGTCCCGGCTAGAGGCTTCTTCCGCAAAGCAATACTCACTCACTCACCGCAAAGCAATACTCACTTACTCACTCACTCACTCACTCACTCACTCACTCACTCACTCACTCACTCACTCACTCACTCACTCACTCACTCACTCACTCACTCACTCACTCACTCACTCACTCACTCACTCACTCACTCACTCACTCACTCACTCACTCACAATCTATTTAAATATATAGATATATGTGCCCATATACACACATTGCTGGCCTCTGTGACCAATAAACTGCGAAACTGTCCGTACACTGTTGCATGGTCTGTCTGGGGGCGCACGGTGAAATGGTAAGCTGTGATCAGTAGAGGTCGTAGATCTGTCACGTTTATCGCTGTTAAACACTGCACCGGGACATACCGTGGTGGTGTAAGCGAGCCAAGCCACCGTGTCCCTCTCCCCGCGCGCTCATCTATAATGGAAAACATATCAAAATATTGATCTACTCGGAATTATTTAATATGCGCACACGCTATTCTTATCGAGGTCAGAATCCAGATTTTCGAAGCCTAACCATAATTATGTCTGCAGCGCATGCCATGGGCCACGGCGTTAATAGCAGCACTGGAAACACTGTCGCAATAAGGCAAAGAGCAGTAAGAATGTAGGCCTACTGTTGATTGTCTTCAAATACAAAATGCAACAGGAAACAGCAGTCGTTGCTGGATTCAGTTGTACCCAGCACACACAAAACATTTGTATAACATTTGTACATTTGTACAAATGTTATACAAATATTTGTGTTTACTGGGTAAGCAGTTACTGCTGTTTTGTCTTTGCAAGTATATGAAGTATACTTCTGGCAGAATCGTCGACGCCATCTAGAGATCTAATGCATTGGTCGCCGAGGGTTGAACCCTCCCATTGCTGAGTGAAGGCAGTTACTCCTCACTTTGCAAGTGAGCATTTACTGTTGGTTGTCTTTGTATAGGTCTCTGTGCTTCACGCAGTATATAGCTGACGCCATGTCACCGATTCGTCCGTCGCGGAGGGTTTAAACGTTCGCATTGCTGGGCGCCATTGATGTGAACGGAAGTGTGTAATTCCAACCCGGATGATGAGGTGGGCTGCGCCGTAAGACGATTACTGATGGTGAAAAACTGCACCTTCCCCCGTCTGGTGTCGACTGGGACGACAATGTGTGCGTGTCTGCGCGTGCCCGACCGAGCTGAAATTAAAGCGAGCGGAACTGGGACGTGAGCGATAATGAAGGACCTATCTCAAGCCGATAAACAGCGAGCGGGGCCACATGAAAACATCAGCTTGAAACCACTGATCGATCTAGATAGAGATTCACTATCATCAATCAATGGAACATTTTTCAAGGAGTCGCGTTACATTAATTTTGAAGATTTTTTATACAATAATAGCCAGTATGCATAGCCTATCACCCAGTTTTATCGCGTTTAAATTGTAACAACTTCGTTACAATAATCATGAATATAGGACTTACTTACAGTAGGTCTAGCTGTTACAGATCCCAAAATGGGTGTGTTTCGGTTGCATTCACCAGTGTCGCCGTCAACGAGGTACTACTCGGTGTCTGGCGTCGGAGCTTGTCGAGTGAGCACTGGTTCCTTATATCCACCCGGCATGACCGGGCCGTCTAACTTCGCCATAGGCCCGCTAACACTGACCGCCATTTTATATCCACTACCAGCGATCCAGTGTGATCTTTTCGAACAATTACATTTACAAATGTAGGTCTCTGTGTCAGAGCCTTGCGATGTCACCAGGGTACCCTTTAACCACCATCTTTGCCAACGCGTCTGTGTCGCCTGACGCCGAGTGGCACCGAGTGGGACCGAGTCCCACTCGGTGCCACTCGGCGTCGGCCGCCGGTGCTTGGCGAGCGAGCACTGATTAGTGATTGTGTTTGTGAGCTTGATCACCCCCGTGCATGCACTGAGGCATGTAGCGTCATTATCCGGTCCGCATCACCCCATTGATCCCTGTCACCACAGAGAGATCCGTGTCCCTAACGAGGGACCTCGTTGACCGCCCGTCAGGCCATGGGGTCCTTCAGCAGCCAGACGGGAGCTCCTACTTCCCGTCTAAGTACGGTAATTTATAGGCAGCGCGGTCACTGCTGGCCGATGTCAAGGATTTTCATTTACCTGTAAAAGATATGCCTAGGGCCACCCAGCTAAACATTTTAAGATTATCTTAACTTCCTCTGCTTTGCATTAGACAAATTGTGATATTTGTGATATTATAGGCCCTAGTACTAGAAACGTTAGACCGAATTACTTTTTACAATTGACCATACAATAGGCCTATGTATAAATAATAGAGATTTAAAAACCATGGAGTCACATTTCACTTTCCGTCGATTACCGGATATGGCATTACCATGCAGAATAGAATAGTTCAGCACAAATAAAAAAACTTGATGAACACAGTATACCAGGACATTTAATAAGAGCTGAAATACCTAGCAAGATGGGTCGTTTAAACACTAAATAGGGGCCTACGCCATAGGGGATGTGATGGGCGATTTTAATTTCACAAAACCAGCATTGTAATACTGTCGTTATAACCCCCTGCCGTAATGGTATTTTGTTCTTTTTCAGCCTCCAACACACGTCGTCAGAATGTATAATTGCTGTGTACTGCACTGCAGGCAGACAACAGTAGGCCTATCTGCCAGTTACTGCCGTTTGCCTATGCATATTACCTCAGTATTATGATTGATTGATAACATCTGACATTCCTCGACGAGGCTTCAGCCGACGTTACAACATTGACAGAGCCGACCGAAGACGATGGCGCGACGGCGAACGCGCGGCGCCCGCTGCCAGTTCAACGCTGATACACCGCCCGCGACGCTGGCACAACATTGAACCAGCGTCAATCAAAGACGATCTTCCTCAAAGATAATCATCCTGTTCTTTTTCGTCTGATGGAACATCTATTGCGCTAATGGCTAGAGCTAGTTAACCCCCATTAACATTTTCAGTCACTTGAGGTTGTGTCTCGCTACCGCGATCCACAACCTCAAGTGACTGAAAAATATTCGGGTTTTTTAAATTACGTCATATCGTATTTTTTCAGTTTCACAGATTTGAGACGTTTTTTTCACATGAACTCGTTACAACCAGAGAAATCACACTATACTGATCTGCAAAAACAAAAAGCAGTAGGACTATCTGATTAGTTTATAAGTAAGCAGATACTGCCTGCTGGCTTTGCAGAGCGGAGTGCTCTATATGAGTTGAGCAGCAGAAAAGATGGTGGTGCGCGGTGGTTGCACGGTATGTAAAGCCTCGGCCATAACGAGACGGTAAACAGGTTTTGACAGCCCGCCCGGCAGAACATCAACTAATTCGCCTTGATATCAAATGAATGTGGCTAATAAACGGGGAGAAACATTCCGTTCCCTACAACCCGCTTAACCGTTGCGACGCCCAACTAGCGTCTTCTCGAAAGATACGATAAAGAAACGGAGGCCTATTCTCTGCGGCGTGAGGGTGTTAAACAACAAGGGAAATACAGGATTTTATAAGCATGAACAATTTTATAGATATATTATTCTGCCTTGACGTTTTTCCTGTGGACTTTGCCGTTGGTGAGTGTGTGTTCCAATGTTGGACCAGCCTCTGCGACAGTGGCCCAGCATTTAAACACCATGCACGGGTCCCATATCTCGTGCTTGCTGGTCCTTTGAGCCGGCCAAAGACAAGCCTGTCCGAAGTCATTCGCCCTAAATATAGACAAAGAGCGTGCTTCACAACTGCAGGAACACGAGACTTTGAGCCAATGTTATTTTAATGATGAGCCAGCTTCGCTGACTTTGGGCTAACATTAAAACAACATTGGCTCAACGTCTCGTGTTTGCTAGCTTGTACTTCATGTGGAAAACCTCCAAGAATAGCGGAATCCCAGCAAGCACGATACGTTGCTGACCCTATGTTGGAACATCGTCTCAGACGGTGCCGATCAACGTATCTGCTGGGATCCGCGCGAATGCCTATTCACGCGATATAGAGTCTGACAAAACAAGACAAATCCGAAAAATATATTACGTACAAGCGTTCCTACCAGCCACACAGAGTGTCAGCTGCTTCTAAACAATACACATGCCGTGTATATCTAGTTCAGAATAATGACATGTCGTGCGTGTCATTTTAGATGACTTGGCAGCGTGGGCATGCACTGTTATAAATACACTTTTAGAAAACGGTTTTTGAAGATTATGTGTTCTTCAGTATATAGTGAAATAGTGAAGAGGGAGGTTTCACGTGCGTATCTTTTCTTTATCTTAGTATATATATACAAAAAATAGCCCTGTTTTAAGTGTATATATGAGGACTAGAGCGCTAGAATAATTGAACCTATAGTTAATGGTAGCATACATTATGTGATTTCTAACTTGACCCTTTAGCCGCCAAATTATTCAATTGGAATTTTCACCCACTTGAAGTTGTGTCTCGCTGACGCGATCCACAACATCAAGTGAGTGAAAATTATTCAGATTTGACAAAATAGAGATCAACACATTTAAAATCTTGCTGATTAATGTAACTTTTTATCTTTAACATGTTTAAAAGCTGAAATGTAATGTGCTAATAAAAAATATGAAAAGCTAATATGGACGGCACCATCGGTTAAAGCTAGGGTTAAACCACTAATTATTCATATTTAGTTTAAATAACGGTATCAATATAATCGCACTGTTTTTTTATTTAGAATCGTTTTTTAGACGGTTTTTTTTATTTAGAATCGGCTGCAATGCAAAAACAAAAAGAAGTAACTCCTCTTTTTTCAAGTAGGCCTATAAAGCAGTTGCTGCTTTTTGGCTTTCCACCTCAGTTTTTTTGTAGATAGATCTCTTCTGGAGTAAGTGATTTTAGGATCCTGGCAATATCATAACACAGTCTATTAGGCTGATGACTGAACATAGCTGCCCCACACTACGGATGATTTCGAGGGATTTCGAGGGATAAAATGCACATTACCTTGAGCGGTGATTCACACACTCCTTGATTGAGCAGGCTTGGAACTTACAGTACATTAACATAGCCCATATAATCAGGGATCAACTTCTTTTTAGATGGCGATAGTATTAATACTAGCGCCCTTACTTACAACATCGGTGATGTCGTCTAGCGATAGATAGTATTATTGAGGGCGCCCTTATTTCTGTGGGTGGGGAAAACAAGACATTTTTGTCCATTTCCCCCAGTTGTTTTCTTTCGTTTTTGTTATTGTAACTATAATCAGGTAATAAGGGGCTTATTATAGACATTTATTGAACTATTATGATCATTTCACTTCATATTGCATACCTTCTAAGACGTCTGATAGCTTAAAGTTCTAGATATTTGTCAAAATGTAATTTTACTCTACTAATCCCCCTCGTGTTCGATTGAGCTTGTGGAAAACTGTACAGATTGCTGGTTCATACCGTCAACGCCACGTGGAAGCATACATACAGCTGAACATTTTCCATTCGGCGATTTTAAATCCTATGTGGCGTTTTAATTTAATCACGTTTTTATTTTGTCAAACACCAATTACATGTGCATAAAGCAAACTTGATAATCCAAAAATTTAAATAGAGTGTAGACAATTATAATGACAAATATATGAATGTAAAGTAAAATTGTTTTTGTGAAGGGTTACTCAGTGACAGCCCTTTTGCCACTAAGGGGTGTACTGTTGTGTTACAGTACGCATCAAAAGTATTAAACCACAATCTGATGATACTGGTGTGGGCAGGGGTCCATATAACATGATATAATCACTGATACTTATTTTAGGCATCCTTTCAGAAGCTTAGATTTAGTTTACCTTGTATACAAATATTTGTTTCAACAAATGATAAATAAATAAATTCGTGTTCACTTTGACGTCACCATTCTTTTCACCATTTGGGCGCCCTCAATAATGCTATCCCTAGACGACAAAACTGATGTTATAAGTGTAAGGGCGCTAGTATTATTACTATCGCCACCTAAAAAGGGGTTGCCCTTCTACCTGATAATCACGAGGCTGTAAAATCCACCACAGAGGCGGTACTAGAAGGGACACACTCGTATTTTCAGTAAGATAGCTGATGCCTTGCAAAGACAAAAAGCAGTATCTGCTTACTTTACAAGTAGGCGAATGCTGCCTCTTGGCTTTGTAGAGCAGAGTTGCAGTCGCGGCAGGGCGGCACGGACAATCACTCACGGCATAATTGTCGGCAAGAGGACAACAAGAAAGTCCCCATTCCACGTCCAAGCCAATTATACGGAGACGTATGAATCATCTTTGGATAGGTAATTATAGCGGCTTTAGAAAACTGATTACCGCTTCGAAACCACGGGGTGCTGGATGAAATCTAAACCCGTGTTGATTTTGGAAATACTAAATTAACAGTGGCTACGGTGCAATAATAATTTTGATATAGATAAGGGGATTAGTCTGTGGCGATGATTTATTTTTTGTTGGAGACGCACAGCACGCTAAGAGAGTCGCTTTAATTTAGTTTGATGTGCCGTTTCTTGGCCAAGACATTTGTAATGTAATTATTGGCTAGACAAGTGGATCTGTAACATGGTGAACTTGATGCTATATTTCCTATTGCTTTCTCTATTGCTGCCATGAACAGAAAGACAAATTGCAAGGAGGATGAGTGAACATTTTTGTGAATGTGATACTACAACCCATTTTAAGTTGTCTCTTCCTGAAGGGACACGCAATTTCAGGTGGTTGCAAATTGGTAGGAAAATTTGCTTCAATTTCACTGGTCGAAGGCACGTTTACACTGTGTTGTGTTCTAGCATTAGGCAACCGTCTGCGACGCAGGCCCAACGCTAAGACGACACAGGGTTGCCTCTATCAGGCCCCAGAACTAACAAAGCCGATTCGAAATTATATCAGTCGCGACATGCGCGCCTGCGATTGCAGAGTTTTGCAGGAGCTGTTGCGTCCGCGAGGCATTCCAACCATGCAGGTCATCTCCGGAGAAGACTGAGAAGACCTGACGTTTGTTTCCTGACCTGAACTGCTGATTTCTCCGGGGACCGCACCTATATGTGGTTAGCTGTAAACCGAGTTGGACCTTGTCCCCCGGATTGAATCTTTGGAGACTAATCACTTCACAGAACATTTGGTTATATCTTCTGCTCAGTGTATCGTTTCTTTTGAAAACATGTTTTCCGAAGGTCGTGTCCGGCTGCTCCATTTAACCCCTATGTTCCGCCAGGTTATCTTATTTAAATTTTCATTCACTTTAACCCTTCAACCGCCGGTGCCTCATATATTCGGGTTTTCATTTTTTATTAGCACATTAAGTACCACATTTTAAATATGTTAAAGATAAAATGTGACATCAACCAGCAAGATTTGTGAAGAGTTGACCTCAATTTTGTCAAATCTGAATAATTTTCACTCACTTGAAGTTGTGGATCGCGTCAGCGAGACACAACTTCAAGTGGGTGAAAATTCAAATTGAATAATTTGGCGGTTAATGAGTTAACTCTTGTCCCGCTACCGCGCTCCACAACTTCAAGTGGGTTGCAATTACTCATTATTTGTTTAATTTGATACCTAACATTTATCATTCCTACTGATTGAACATCAATTTATTCCACGAAACTGCATGGTACTTCATAATTATGGTAAAAAGTATTGAAAAGGAGTATAGTTGTGCATAGCGCTCAGCAGATTAACATTTGTACAACGTCGGCACAACGTCTTCGATGCTGTTACATTGTAAGAAGGCTATAGAAATGTTTTGTGTTTGCCGGGTATGTTTTACGACATGTCTTACCCAGCAAACACAAAACATCTGTATAATATTTGTACAACGTCGCCCTCAACGACGTTGGTACAACATTGTACAAAGGCTATGCAAATGTTTTGTGTTTGCTGGGTATGTTTTACAACATGTCTTAGTCATTTCTATTGCTTGGCAATTGTTTCTATTATTTAGCAGTTAGAGCGCTGCAGGGTTAGTATTCTCGTACACGTTACGATACATCGTAGGCTTCGGATTGGTCGAGATGGCCATCTCGACCAATCCGAAGCCTACGATATATCGTAACTTGTACGAGAATACGGACCCTCAATTAATAAATGCAAATTTTCAGTCCCTTGATGTTTTGTCTCGCTACAGCGATCCACAGTTGTAATCCTTTCGCCGCTAATCACGTTCGTATTATCCGTTTTAATAAGCTCTGCTCAAGTCACAGTTATTTGAGTCTCGCTTAACTTGCAAATGAGCAACACATAATTTTAAAAACTTACGCAACGCTGGTCTGTGGACATGTTGACATATTATGTACATATCAAGGAGCCACAATAAAATACTTATTTTTTATGATTTTAGCCTGATTGTGTCGCTTCAAGTCACGATTTCTATCGGTGTCACAGCTTTAAGATATATTTTACTTTAAAAAATACTGTTTACATGATTGAAAAAAAAACATAGAAAATGATAAAGTATGTAAGTCAAAATTAGGTACGTTACAAGTATACTAGAGCTCACTATGGAGAAGCCCTGAAACGGATGATTAGTTCCTATACTATTACGTGTCAATCCCCACAGCGTTTTATTAAGCTCTGTTCAAATCACTGTTATTAAGATTGAAATATGTGATTCACAGCAAGATTTGCAAATGTTCGGTCAAAAATTAGCCAAATATAATTAATGTTCACCAATTTGTCGGTCGCTAGGCACGACTATAATCGTTTTTAGTCTGTTTTATTAGCAGATTAAATCACAGTTAATGGGAATAAAATGAGTGTTCAAACATCAGGATTTGCAAATGTGCGGTCTCAAATTGAACAATTACAGTAATCTTCACCCTCTTGAAGTTGTGGATCGCGGTAGCAGTCCCGTATAATTATATACAAATAAATATATCATATATATCATATATTATATACGTATAAATATATAATACAGCAAAATAGTCCCCTCGCGGATATACAAGGACACGGAATAATGTAATTTTACCTATATCTGAACGAGGTCGCCTGTAAGCATGCAGTGTGTGTGGTCCGCGCGGATGACTGAACTTCCGAATTGAAATCTCCTTTAAGTTTTGTATCCGATCCGGTCCATGCAGACTTGTACAAATAACCGCCGCGGTGCCGTGGTTCGTGTCCGTGGCCGGCGATAAATTACACAGTCGACTTCTTCAGGTCGTGACGGGGCCAATCAATCAGAATTTGAGAAGCTTTTTATCTGGCGCTTCCTCGCCGCCGACGTTCGGGAGGGCTTCAAGGTAGGAAACCTTAGGGGAAGACAGCTGAGCCGACAGATAAACCTTTTACTGTCCGCTTGCTCGATTTACTTGGACTTCAAGCCACGATTTTACACGAGGCGCTGACCCAATGCTGTTTCAACGCCGGTCCACCGTCGCAGACGGTGGAACAGCGTTGAAACAGCATTGGGTCCACCCCTCGCCTCTCCGCGGTCAATTTACATTTCGATTTGCTCAAGGTCTACAAAATGCACGGCGAGCAGACACAGGATCCGGGAGATGCACCCGTCTACTCTGAGGGACCAATGGTCAGGTGAATGGAGAGGGCACTGGTTGATCTTTTCTTATCTGCCGTCATGGAGAGTAATCCGAAGGCTTGCTGCCGGACAGAGAAACCCACGTGAGCAGGAAATTGCCGGATTAATGTGCCCCGCGGAAATCCTGCACAGTTTCACCGTCTCGGCATAGGGATCGCCAGGATTTGAGTTTTTTGAAGGCCGTTTTTTTTTCGCGGCACGGGTCTGTGTATATTGGGAGCTCAACTGTGCCCGTGCGCTCTCTCGGAAGGTTCTTGAAGGCTCTTTGACCTGGGATGCAATAGAGAAATGTTCCACATCTCGCGGGTTGTTTGCGACATTGGGCGGGGGCCCTGGTGCAGTGGGTAAAGGTGCCTGCTTGGAAAGGCGGAGATCACGGGTTCGAACCCCACTCTGGCCTTCACGTTTCAAAGAAATACATTTTTTCCTCCCCGCTCACTAGTAAAGATTTTTTTTTTATTGTGGGGAGCCTGCGCGACCGAGAGGTAGGGTGCTGAATTTCGATTCATACGTCTGGGGGGTAGTGCCATGACATTCATCTCACCATCCTCAGCAGGTTATCCTGGCCCAGTGTAACCTATATGTACACAAAGGTGACCTGCAACCCAATTCATTTCATTTAATTTCTTTGCTATTCATTGATATAAAAAGGTACCGTTTGAAATCTGATATCGCGTCCAAACACCCTACGGCGACTGGTCACTGGAGCGGATCATCCCTGTCCCGTTCAACTCCCCGGGGAGTATGAATACACTGCAACATTTATTCTTACATCGCCTCTTATGGTACATATTGCCATATCTGTCCCTGAAGGTACTCATTTACACCCGAGTGAAAATGAGAGTTTAATGCCCTGCTCAAGGACACAACAGCGAAACGCAACGATGTCCCAAAGCTGAGATATAACAGAGGAAATTACTGCAACTCTTTTTGGCTATTATAACAGAGACAGCTTTGGGCTGTATGGTGTAACAAAGAAAGCTTCCACATCTTTAAGTTCTTAGCTTTATGGTTTACCAGAGCAGAGGTTTCAAAGAGAGGTTTCAAATCTTTAGCTTCTTGGCTGTATGGTATGTTAGGTTTTTGGTTGTATGGACATTGGTATGTCAGAGAAAGATTTCATATCTTTAGGTTTTCGGCTGTATGGATTCTCAGAGAGAGGTTTCACATCGTTAGGTTTTTGGCTGTATGCTATGTCAGAGAAAAGTTTCACATCTTCAGGTTTTTGGTTGTATGTTATGCAGAAAAAGGTTTAACATCGTTAGGTTCTTGACTATATGGTTTACCGGAGAGAGGTTTCTCATCGTTAGGTTTTTGTCTGTATGGTTTGTCAAAGGAATGTTTCACATCGTTCGGTTTACTGGCTGTATGATATAACTATATGATTTTATTGACATCGTAAGCATTTTATCTATATGTTATCGTTAGGTTTTTGGCTAAACCAAGCCTACACCAGATAAAGTTTCATACTTTTATGTTTTTTTTGCTTGTATTTAGTGTATGATGTATCAGAAAAAGGTTCTTTTCCCTTATATCATACAGCAGAGAATCTCTTGGAACCTCTTTCCCTTGGCGCCCCTGATGGGCTGGTTTCGGGTTGCATGTACATGTAGGTGATCATCACATGTTACCAGAGATGTGATCGGTGTTGTCAGCCTCTCGACGTTGGCCCGGCTATCCGTTAAAGATCGGCCCGCTCCTGGTGCATTGGCACGGTAGTGAGCCAGTGTGAAAGTGGTAGCTGATGTGGGCCACGCACGACACGGGATTAGCATTATTTGCCGCCAAACTCCCCGCCTTGTGATTGATCAAGACAAGCTGGCTTCGGGACGAGAACTGACGTGAGAAACGGCACTACATAAAAGAGGAGGCAACCGAGAAGAACAGTGTGTCACATCACGGTACAGCTGATGAATGGCGCCTGCGGGGTGTCCGTGGTTGATGGCACAGCAAAGCCCCGCAGGCAGTTGAAGGCCCCGGGCCGGGGCCTCTTGCAGACCTGACTATTGCGCCGACACCCATCGCCGCAAAGTGTAGCGGTGACAAATTCTGATCCCATACCCTCACACCCTGGGCTGCTCTTTATCGCCGCCTTTCTAGGAGCGCGGATACAGGACCACTGTCTCGGGAGACCCCACCAGTGCCAGTAGACCCATAAACCTTCAACGGCACCAGAATACAAATTGCTCAACATTAACTTTGCTGAACCGTGAGGCAACACACAAGCTGATCCTATCTCTTCCGCGTTGGTGTTATGTGCCAAGAACATGTTCTGATAACCACCCGACCGGAACAGTCAAACTTTGAGCCTAATGGGACATGTTACAAGGGCTGATATACGTGTGTAAATATAGACGGCGAGTAGTCGTCCTGTTGTTGTATTGGTGAAATTGTTATTTATTTTTTGTTTCCAATTCGCCCATATGTTATGGTTAACTTATCTGATAGGCCTAATAAACGTTCTTCACACTGAGAATATGGAGTAGGCCTGTATATACTGCATGTCAAACCTGTGATGTTAGTACCAATTGCTCAGACTATGGAATACTGTCTGGAACAGCAGGTTATTTTATCAGTATTTTACCGTATTATGCGATTACATTCGCAGTGGATGTTCTTGATTATCTATGCGTATATAAATGAAATGAGATGAATCGGGCTTTAGGCCACCTTTGTGCACATATCTATGCGTATATACGATGCGGTAAAATACCGACATGTTCATAAAACTACCCTGCTGTTTTCTGAGCGAAGTCTAAATTCTGGTTATGAGAAAGCTTACGCACCCGCGTCAAATCGATTGATGTCCCCACAACACTGATCCAGAGAGGGGAAGAGGGTCATTAACTGGTTTTCTCTTTTGATCTTTGCCACCCTTGTCGCTGAGCCAAGCAAGCCGTATCTGCTGAAATATTATCTGTTTATACAATATGAAAGAACTGAACAATTTATCCGGAGCACCATCGCCCCAATTGTTAAGGATACATATCAGAAAATTCAGATAGCTTATTGTCATTTGGGGCGATGTTGGTGCTGCGAGCAAGTTGATCATACGCCAGAGCACGAGGTCTGTCATTAGTCTATTTTCCTCAGAAGGCAGTGAATCTGCGTGGTTTGCTTGTTGGATTTGTGGGGCATACATATCATAAATATTACGTATGGTCGATCCATTGCCCTTCAAGATATGCTAACGTGAACATACCCAGCTAACGCAAAACATTTGTATGACATTTTTACAATGTTGGACCAACGTCGAAGACGTTGGGCCGACGTTGTACAAATGTTATACAAATGTTTTGTGTTTGCTGGGTAGTCTACCCTGCAAGTGCAAACATCAGTAACACTTACTGTTGTTCGCTTTTCATACAGTGTACTGTTTCTATGCTATAGGTGTTCTAATATCTCTTGATAATATCGAGAAAAGCATGTTGCATCGAAAATGTGGTTCTTTCTTTTCTGTGAAACTCAATAGCCTTAACCTCCATTGATGTCACCGAGCTAGCAAATACAATGAAGTATGGAGGAGGGGCTCTTATATAACTTTGTTTTCATCGAGTTCCCATTCAAAACGGTTTCTGGTGACGTCACTGCGTTTCACAGAGTTGCCAGCAAATACACGCTATCACTAACCATGAGTTCTGCTCTTTAGTGACGGAATTATAATAGAAAAAAATTGAGCACGCAAACTTCATGAATAACGTTTCTCAAGTCGAAGTTTTAATTTTCCAGTTTCCCTGTTCGTCTGTTATTAAATTTGTGTCAAATAAAAAGAGAACAATAAATTAATTGAATATTGCGTGCGGTTATACGATCAAGTCAGGGATAATTAATTCCTAACAATCTGCAGTTTTGTATCTTCAAAAAAATGAGCAGCTGGGTGATCCGATAAAACCATAGATATGGGAAGATGGATGAGCATTTTAATTTAAACAATCTTTAATAATAAATGGTAATGGTGCAAAAAATATGTGATCAAATTTCGCAAATTTCGCTAATTCTTTTGGTATTTTGTTTACCAGTTCCCACCAAGCCATATATAATATTTAGGCAGAAAAATCACCATAGCTTTCATCAAAATAACAGTACTCATCAATACTATCATACCAAGCCAAATGGCAGTCGCTGATTTCTTGGAAACTAAGCGGTTACTACCTTTTGGCTTTACACTGTAAAGTAGATCCAAGACGCAAAGACGTTACAGCAGGACATCCCGCGCACACACGCAGCAAATGATAATTAGATTTATCCCTGTTTGAAGCCGCATTGCCCAATCATCCAAATTAGGGTCGCTCAGAGGGATACGCTATCATCGCGAGTAAATTAGTTTAATGGGTGACAGTATTAGTAAATCTATTTGCTGACCAATTATGACGCAATCCATGTAAGCGTGAATTGACGACACGAGGCGGACAGAAGGCGATCTCATTGTTGGTATTGATTTAGGCTTTGATCTGCTATCAGACATGGAGTAGGCCTATATGCCTGCCAACGGCCTAATCTACCATGCAGATGCAAACAGCAGTAACTACTCACTTGACAAACAAGCAATTGCTACTGTTTGCCTTTGGATGGGGCGTAAACCACCAGCTCTGCGTTTAATATTGATTTTGCTGTTATTTTTTTACTCCTAGCTCAAAAATTGTGTCCTGTGACAGATTGAGATTTAAATATTTATTTGAAATGTAAATATTGACTGCTGTTGTGAAGCGATAAGCACAGCATGGGCATACCGAGCGAATTGAATTAACCAAACGTTATTTTAAAATTGACTGGTCCGGGCCATTGCTAATAATTATTTTTAAAAATAATACTTGTATTCTTTCAGCGCGGGGACTGTCTTCATGTCAGAATCTGCCGTTTGTGGACGTCAGATACTGACGTATAAAGACGGTCCACGCACAAAAAGAATAACAATATGATGATTTCAAATTGAATAAACCCTCTGGTCTCCATGGTTTATACAAATATATATAAGGGTCAATGTTTGCTGAGATCATACAAAATTAACCCAACACACATAACCAAAATTAGATACCGGCAATATTATATAAACCACGAAGAAAAAAGATTTAAATGTTCCGAAATTGTTCTGTATCGTCATGGACAATAAAACGATTTCACTTAAATTAAAAGAAAATCTCTTTTGAGTGATAAATATTTCAATCTGGCACGTACACGGACCAATCGCCTCTAATTCATTTAGAATACTTTTCAGCTTTACGATAAGTGCCATGACGAGCGATCTATCGAGTTAGCGAGCTGCGGTGGCGTCTGCCTGGTCGCGCGGTGATGTGTGTTAAGATGTTACTGGGAGAGAGGAGATAAATGGGCCGTCTTTACCATTTACTCTTTGGCTGGCGAGGTGATCCAATAAGTCAACAGCCTGCAGCAAGTGTTTGTAGATTAGCCTTCACTAAGCCACCTTCCCCGATCCCCGTGTAGCCCCCAGAAGACGCATGCAATCGTCCCCTTGGATATGAAAGGGTGTATCTGTCACTTTGTAAAGTGGCAGATACACCCTTTCATGTTCAAGGGGACGCAATGTCTCGGCGGGAAAAACTGATGGTGCCGAAATTCTTAACCAGCATAATATCTATAACCGGTCGTATACTCAGCAATCACGAGACGTTGATCCAATGCTGGTTTCATGTTGGCCCAGCGTCGCAGACGGTGGGCCAACATGAAAACAGCATTGGTTCAATGTCTCATGATTGCTGGGTAACTGTTTATATTATTGATGTCGATAATATTGCTGCTTCAGAAAACAGCATTCTAGCATTCTAACGAGTCGTCTTTCACTGGGCACATGTAACACGCCTGATGTCACATCATCCGCATTCATCCGCTCATTCATATCTATTCCACTAGATGTTTTATCTTATTGTAATATACTTACTTTGCGTTAATTACCGCCCTAGTCTTTACTAGTAAAAATCAAATCAAATTTGTTATCACAACAATGACATCGTATATTAATCATTACTAATATATAGCAAGATTAGTACACATCATATTTTCCAATATCTATATTATGACATCTAGTATATTCCACATCACTTGCCTTGCAAAGGTAACAAAATACATCCAAATAGCATTTGGATATAGCTCATACAACCCACCCACCCCCTATCCATTTTTAGTTTTGGAAACCAATAATCATCAAATATTTTTCTTTTTATGGTTTTCCTATTTTCCATCCAAATTGGCACTGGACCCACCCACCCACTTCCAAATGTTATTTGGATATTCAGGATTTTTTTAACTTTGCAACATCCCTTAGTAGAAAATGTCGATCTTAGCTGTTTCTGACCTCTCCATCTCTTGTTATATTATGAGATAACGATGACGTAACAGCGGGATAGGGAATATTCTGACGTCCACGATGACCAGCGACACACAGCTCGCCCTGCAAGGACAAACAGCAGTAGCTGTTACTTGAAAAGGAAGAAGATACAGCTGTTTGACTTTGCACAGCTGATCCCAACAGTCGACACATGGCGCCCAAACACATGGCACAGCATTGCAGCTCGAGGCATTTAGCGCAGCACCGCAGATCTATAAAGCGGGGGCAATTGCTTATGTTATTGCCAGGTGGTCCCTCTCCCGAGGTGTTGGTCTGGTGATTACAAGTCTTTCCATTATCCCAGTTCGCTGGCCGACTTAAGACTCCGGCGCACACGTTAGACCAGCGGCGGCCCGACTTCGGGCCGCCGCTGGTCTAGCTGGTCTAACGTCACGCCAACGTTTTGTACCAATGGTCACCATTACAAGGTCATAAAGACCATCAGTACATTGCCCCAGTCTCAGAATATGGCATAAAACTTCCATGGAAATCTTACAAAAGGTCATCAAAGGTCCCACGATAGGCGTACAGAACAATACATTGGCCAAAGTGGAATCGAAAACGAGAAAATCATGAATTATAAGAGAAACTCAATTTTGGATCAGTTTTTTTCGTCAGCTGGTCCAAGAGTATTAAGCAACATTCCGGCTGGATTGTTTGAACATATTATAGGGAAAATTGGACTTCATAGCGGTATACGTAAGCTAAATTTACATGATCGAAGGTATAGTGTACTGGAACACCATGGGCGGGGGCCCTGGTGCATCAGTTAAAACTGCCTGCTTGGAAAGTCGGGGATCACGGCTGGCCTTCAAGTTACAAAGAAACAAAATGTTTTTTCTCCGCTTATTCGTAAAGATTTATTATTGTGGGAAGCATTCGTGACCGAGATAGCGTGCTCGGCCTCAGACCGCCAGGGCCCGAATTTCGAATCTTGTGTCCGGAGGGTTGTGTCATCTCGGCATCCACAGGAAGTTCTCCTAAGGTGGCCTAAAACCCCATTCATTTCATTTTATATACTATTATAAACATCGTTCCAGTGTGTGATAGAAAATTGATGTTTAATTTAATGACCAGTGACAGAGAGAAGCTTAGCCAATATTCACGACATCAGCCTTAATATAATTACTTTACCATAAAGAAAATATCCGTGTACTATAATAGAACTGTGAATATTAATTTAAACCACTCTTGTTTGAATTGCTTTTATGCCGCTATTCATCCGGGGTCACAGTCATCACAGTCACGATGTCCGGACAATTAGCTTCTATATAGGGCCTATTGGGATTTTTTCGACAATTATAATTATGTGTGTGTGAAGGGGGAGGGGGTGGCGGGAGTGTCAACACATATAATTCTCGCAATTAGAGAATACATCCCAGAGAAAAGTGCGCAATACGCAATACGGCGTTGAATTTCTAGACATGGCGTAGGCCTAATACATTGATATGAATAAACCTCTTCCATGAAGGCAGACAGTCTCGTGTTGATCTCTTAGTTTCCCGCCAGTCGCGCGTGGATCTAATATCGGTGGGGATATAGGCCTGATATGCCACAGACAGGAAGAGGCAGATATCCTGCCTGGATAACGAGCTGGACAGCCAGTGATCAGCGTTATTAGGGTCACCGGATATGACACAGTCTACTGGCTTCCTCCATGCCGACAGCTGCACTTCAGAGCCAGTACAGGAGAAGATCGGGAGCTGAACAGCGGCGGACCGCCGCTGGGCCGGCGACTGAGACGTCAGCCCCCAGCTTTGGACTGACGCCGGCCAGGACTGTTGTCACGGAATGGACAAGATCCATGGTGGAAGGGCGTTCCGGGTAGCAAAAATAGCTAAGCAGGCGTCTTTCAGCTAATCCTCCACGCGACGAAGTCCTTTTCATACTATGAACCGCGAGGGAAATAATAATCTCCACGGTGACACAATGACATCACAAGAGCAGCACTGCAAAGCGCAGAAACTGCTTACTTGAAAAGTAAGCAGTTACCGCCGTTTTCCACTGCACGATTGTGGGCTGAACATGCAGTAACAAATCCATTAGGGATGGAATTCTCTGTTAGGAAAACGGCATATGAATTTGATTTTTTTTTTCCGCCGTCTGTATACGACGTGTGATGACTGGGACATTGTATTTCTCTCCATGTCTGCCCACTGCGTTTCAATCACCGGATGATGCGTCTCTACTGGGGCCTAGTGCACCACTTCACGTCTAACGTGTGGCGTTAATTGCCCACGTCAGACGTTGTAACGACCGACACTGACTGTCCCGACACACGTCAGGTGCACAACACAAGGTCGTTACAACGTCTCACTAAAGAACAGCGTTCCCACGCGGGGTGATCAAAAACACAATGATTTTACAACAGTAAAAGGTTTATTATCTACCCAAGCTGGTAAGCAAACTATTAAACAGACACATACTGTCTCAGTGCCCATTTCTGAGGTAGGTATCAAAACTGTGTTCGCAAAGTTACAGTCTGTATATGTATTTTAGTATATCAACTTTTGTTCCTTGCTCAACTTTATAAGATACTAATTAAACATTTGAATTTATTTTGCATCGATATTCTAGACCATATCTTTTTGGAAAAATGTGTAAATTTTCCTCCAATCAGCGTCTTTTTAAAACCCCGTGATAGTATTTCCCCTTGTTAGTTCGGTGACGACGAGCGTGTAGGCCTAAACGTGTTATTACAGGTCAGTGTGCACTGCTAACAGTAACATGACTAGCAAACTGACCAAAATGCTCTAATGGAGTTACGATAGGAAGCATTCAGAGTAAACGAAAGTCGTCGAAATTTAAATTATCCTCATTCAACTTAGTATATTGTTCTGTTTATTAAATTTATTGTCTTCACATTAAGTTCGTTTAGCTTATATTTACTTTCAATTTTATTAATCTTGCCGCAATTCTCACCTCATGCAAGCAAATAAATGATAATATATGGGTTTTTTTAATAAAATTCTCATAATACCTTTAAAAATACAGAAGCCTTGTTATTGGGACGAATTAAACAATTTTGTATTTAATGAATTTAATTAAAAATAGGTAAATATCAATTTCTTTCGTATGACGTATGTCATTTACGTCGATTAGCCCTAGGCCTATCTATGCATTGTGTTTAAAATAAAATTTGAAATATGATTCAAATATGTAACATTAAAAATAATTTGCATTATTTTTTTACCGTTGCAATACGTAATAAAGACGGCAAATCAATTCAGTGTATATACGAGATACACTATTGATAAAAATGTGATAATATGACATGAGAATCTATACATGTATATACGTACAAAAAATTAGTTATCATATATCGGGTCTATAAACAGCAAATGTACATCTGAGAGAGAAACTATCAACTTGATCCATTGAAGCCTTTGCACCTAGTTCCCGCCCAAAGGTATCAACACGTTTCTATTTCCACCAGCCACACAATCATGATAAACGGAAATTACAACACAAATATATTTAATACACCGCGAACAATAATTATTACTATTTACAAAACTGTTAAATAAATTCTTCAAACAATAACTGCTTGTCACTGTCGATTTTAGCAGTACCAAACATTCTAAAGGGTATTTACCACCACAGTTCGATGGTTAAGAAAGCTACGTTTGAAGCAATCCGTGCAACATAACAGCAGTGCCATGATAAATCAAGGTCATTAGATAAAGTTTACGAATGAAACATCGACTGTTCTATATCTATAGAAAAAATGTCATGCACATTAACATCATACCTGCGATATAAACAATTTCAGAAGAAAACAATATCAGTATATTCCTGACGCATAATTAGAGGAATAAGGTTCGGCTTTAGTAGACGATGAAAGTGTCAGGATTAATGAAATGCGCGTCACGATCTCTGTATACATTTGGGCGAGGGCCCTAGGGTGGTGGTTAGCACCGCTGCATTTCACGCCAGAGCTCGGGGTTCGGTTCCCGGTCTTGGCGGTTTGAAAGAAACAAAAAATGTTTCTTCCCCATCCACGTGTGAAAGTCAGTATTGTGGGGAGCCTCCGTGACCGAGAGGTAGCGTGCTCGGCCTCAGACCGCCAGGACTCGAATTTCGAATCTTGTGTCTGGAGGACAGTGTCATCTCAATCATCTCACCATACTCAAGAGGTTCTCCTGGCCCAGTTTAGCCTATATGTGCACAAAGGTGGCCTAAAGCCCGATTCATCTCATTTTTTTCTATATACATTTTACAGTTAACGCCTTAGCAACGTCTACCCCCTAGTAGACGTGACATTTTGGTCGAAGATGAGGAGTAGCGTTGCAAACGCCGCAGTGGTGCACCAGAAGTTTTGTCAACGTCTTAGACGTTAACACGACGTTGGTAATTTACCCTGGACCGATCCACTAACGACTGTTTGGTGCACTACCCCCCCTGGGCTTTTAACCCTTTAAGCCCTTACGATGCATTAAAGCATCATTTTACATCTCTGAAGAATGACTCAATTTCTTATACTTATGGGCTTTAAAAAGAACATTTTCATGGAACTGTTTTAATAATAGCGATATTTTTTTTTTCATTTGCCACTCATTTGATGTCATCTTCATCCACTACAAGTCGGGAATTGCGACAGCAATTCGCGACTTGTAGTGGATGAAGATGACAATCGTAAATTCAGGCTGGAAAGGGTTAATCAGTACCAGTACTGTCGCGAAACAAATTACCAGAAGTAATATAACTGCTTACTCTTAACTAATACCTGAATATAAGCATATTCAAGTATGAGCAGATACTGTAGTTTGACTTGGCGTTGCAGAACAGCCTAGATCGACGGTATCGCAATAATCATACATAATAATTGTAAGCCTACATCTGTACATTGTGATCTGTCTATGCTCATGATACTACACCACGAATCAATATACTTCTTTTTGTTGTTGTTTGTCTCCCCCCCCTCCCCCAAGTGGCATATCCTAACCAACCACAGGGCGTGTATTTGTCACGTTACATTCTAACTGAATGACGTAGTTGTCATCGTTTAGAGCGGAGTACAATATTTGCGCCACACAAGGCCACACAAAGTTATTGTCGTTGGCCTTTGCATTGCAGTGCCATTCAGCATGTTCAGCGTACTTCTAATTCCCGTATGTAGTCTACACCTGCGGATAAACGAAACAGGCTCAATGTTCCAGAGGTTTAGACGACAGAGTATAATACTAGTAATTAATTAAAAACTGGAAATAATTGAATGTACGAGTCATAGTAGACACGCTACCTTGCCCTAATGCTGGTGCCATGTTGACCAACATTAAACCAGCCAGCTTTTCTTAAACAGTCAATGTCTTATGTTTGCTGGCGCATACAAAGCCTAAAGATCGATGTTGCGTGTTTCTATACGTTTGAAACGAGCGGAAAATCAATTTACCGGATATTAAAATGACAAATCAATTTGATGCGGATATCTGGATATCTGTATGTGAGATGAAAAAAACTGACGATTTCTTTCTGAAAACGCATTCTTCTGGACAATACTCTATCAGAACCCCGTATCGTTTTCTCATTATTGATTGCACCAGCGGAAACCAAAGGGCGGCGCACCGGAACATGGTATGATTTTCGGATTAAGGGGCCGCTTTGGGGGTTACGTCTTCTTCGGGAGAGACACTGCGCCGCTGCTGTTCTCTTTCATCCCATTCAACGGCAGCCTCGGATAATTTGTGGCCTTTGTCCTCAATCTTACGATGTATGATGTCTTGTTATATACGATCAAATTTCGGTACGTCCTACACCGCCGTGCCAAGCCAAACTGTAGTATCTGCCCACTTTACAAGTAAGCAGATACTGCCTTTTGGCTGTGCATATAGCAGTAGAGTCATGTGTGATTGTTTTCTCAGTAATCTGGTGGACGCTGCGATACATCATGATAGTCTACCTCCTGCTTTGACAAATCGAGTAGCAAAGCCTGGAGCGGCATTCCCACAGCGACAGATCCATATCTTAAACGTGTGATTGGTCGAGAGATCTGCCCGAGAGCTGAGTCGATCGCTTTGAGAATGCCAACCCTGTGTTGTGATTCTGATTACTATGTTCAAGTCTGGGGCATATCCTGTTACATTACTGATCAAATAAAACGACAGTAACTATAATATATTAAGGGGTGGTATCGTGGCTTGAATATACGCACCAGAAAAGCGGGGTATTCTGATCTTCTCTAGCTTCTAACTCGCCTCCGCGTAAAACATGAAGTAAGGAACTTTTATCTTAGCATCTACGATCTGTTATTGTGAGGATTCGTCTCGGTGGTGATCCATAAATCCGGAGAATGTACACAATTAAGGAAAATGCGCATCCACCCACAAAAACTACAAAACTAAATAGACTGATACAAGAGCGTGTTTTTAATTATTCATTATATTACACAGTACTTTTGGTGCCATGTTGTTCTTTAATATATCCTACACCTTGTATGCTCGATCTGTAGAATTTCTTCATTGTTGTCGTTTAAGCATCACCATTTTCTGGCTTGAGATCTATACATTAGTTTAATGTTGGACCAGCGTCACAGACCAACATTTAACAAAAAACGAAACGTAACCCACCAGATCAAATATATTTTCGCCTAACACTTGAAAATTGCGTAATTATGTAGTCAACCCGCCCAAACTTACATGTATGTTGTCTGCTGGCATTTATATTAGATTGAGTAAATGAGGTCAGTTGTTGTATTGCCGTGCAAATGTAAACAGCAGTATTCGCTTACTTTTCAAGTAAGCAGTTACTTCTTTTTGCTTAAAATGTATTCTTAACGAGAGATACAGCAGTCCCAAATATGCACATGATCTCTTGAAACGTTTCGAAAACCAGCGGACGGTTTTCATTTCCTGTGACAAGGTCCCACCCAAGCCATGATTGATCAAGCTGTTTTTAGGCAGGATGGATTCACTATCCGTACAGTGTGTGTGTAGCAATATACGCACATTCTACAGAAGATGGATGCAAGTCTTTTCTCCACATACAAAACGTTTCCTTTCAACCAGTCCTCGCATTCAGAACCCCACTAACAAGTTCTTTTGATGCCAGAAAACAGCAAAAACTGGGCCGGCTTTCATTTCTTGAATGGGACATTCAGTCGATAAGGACAGCCTCGTTCTCAAATGTGTCTGGTTATCGGCGGTGCCGGCACATGAAAGGCCCGACGCCTCTGTGGAGAACAACGGTTATCAATACAATTATCCTTGAAACACACAAGTGCCGTCCGCGGATGCCTGTGTAGCCTATGTGAACAAATAGCATGACCGTGTCAGCAATGAAGTAAGAAGAAATCCCGTGGCAAACTGGGCTTGATTGATTATTTAACCCTTTCAAGCCTGAATTTACCATAGTCATCTTCATCCACTACAAGCCGCGAATTGCTGTCGCAATTCTCGACTTGTAGTGGATGAAGATGATTTGATGTGGTTTAAAAATCAAAGAAAATTGCCATGTATTGGTAAACCAGTTTCATGGAAATTTTCGTTTTAAACCCTTGGTTGTAGGAAAATTGAGTCTGTTTCCAGGGATGTAAAATGATGCTTCAATGCATCGTGAGGGCTCAAAGGGTTAAAGGAGGGTCAGAAACTTCATATGCAACCATGTCATGCTGTTCCCTCAGAGGATCCTGATTGATTGCCATTATTAGATCTGACGTGTTATGTCCATGAGCTGCAGTGCTGACGTTCAAATCCAAACGACAGTAACTGCTCTCTTGAAAAGTGAGCAGTCACTGGCTTTTGGTTTAGCATGACAATGGTTCGGAGAAGATCTCATCTCGACATAATGATCATCCATGTCTTATTTTCACTCGCATATCATCGTATGATCTTTTTTGTTACGTTATAAGCGGCTGGAAGGGCTTATAATTAGCCTATGCTGAATTTTAAAAAAATAGTTTCACATGGAATAAAGTGTAGTCTACTAATCAAAATGTCTATATATATTTTTTCAGTTATTAGCTTTTATAAGAAACCTGATAATCACCTGATTGTATTCTACCGTTAAATGAAACAGTTTTAAATTGCATCTGTGAGTTTCTTATTATCATCATCCTGTATTAAAATAATCAAATAATCATATTAATTAGTCTGGGTTTGATGTAATCCTTGCATATTGTGCTGTTTAAATTGCCATAATAGAAAAAAAACACATGCGTGGAAATAATAAAGATTTATATGCTGTAATCTTTTACGGGTCGATATCAGGCGTCGTTTTTATCCCCAGTCCAACGAAGTTGGGGTGGGGAGTTATGGCGTCGCTTCGGATGTCCGTCCGTCTGGCTGACCGCGTTTCGTTTCCGGAGCAGATCTCGGAAACCCATAAGCGTTTCTTTCATATTGCACACACATCCTTAGGGGGTTTTGATATGACTTTTAGGGTTTATGAACTATGACAACCATCGGTCATAATTAACTTTAATATGCCTGATATCTGGTAAACCGTGCCAGATAACTAAACCATTGCAATAAAACAAAATGTGATATTTCAGGATAATATGTGAGGTGAGAGATATGACCTAAAAATTGTTAACTCGGTCAAATTCAAAATGGCCAACTCTCGGCCATAATGAACTGTACTGTAAAATAAAATGTGCGATTTCCGGTAGGGATATGCCCTGAAAAAGGTCAACTCGATCAAATTCGAGATGGCCGACTATCGGCCACAATTAACTTTAATATGCCTGGTATCTGATAAACCATGCCAGATAGCTAGACGGTCACTACAAAACAAAATGTGCGGTTTCAGGTAGGGATATGGCCTGAAAGAAATAAACTCGATCAAATTAAAAAAGCGACCGACTATTGGTCATAATTAATTTTAATATGCCTGATTTGGCAAACCGTTCCAGATAGCTAGACCACTACCATAGCACAGGGAGGGATGCGCTCTGAAAAATGTCAGCTCGATTAAATTCAAAATGGCCGAATTGAGGCTATTATATGGGTGATATCAGGAAAACTTGGCCAGATAGCTAAACCAGTAATGGCCGACTTGCGGTGGAAAACTGGTGGCCGGCTGGTCTCTTCTTTTGTTTGTGCCATCGTCTCCCCAACAAGCACGAGACATTGAGCCAATGTCGGTTTAATGTAACAATAATTCAACATCGATTCAACATCTCGTGTTTTTTTGAGTGTTAAAAGATCATTTTATGTGTAGGCCTACTACATCTTGAAAATTATTGAGCATGATAGAGTAAGCCTATGTCGTCTAGCAAAGATAATCCCCTACTGTAGACACACATACAAGACGCACAATACACGCATTGAAAATTAGAAATCATACCAATACGTCTTGTGCGTCATGAAGAAGCTTGCGAGTTGAGAACGAATATTCAGCATGTTGTACATGAATCAGGTGCACAATTCGATGAATACACAGCTCGTATTCATAGCGCATATACACGTTAGGTGTACGCAAGGTGTTACTCATGTTTTAGCTTTTAAAGCGCAGTCACATATAGACGACGCTCAGCACGGCTCACGTACAGATAATTGAACAGTTTTGGGCGATAACGTACGTAATCGTTCGCTATGAATGTGTCAGTATTCGCTACTCGTCTGTGGAAGATTTATAGAAGACGCTGGAACAAAGCTATGTGTGTATCAGTGCGCATGGAGAACGCCACAAGAAATTGAGCATAGATAACTTCTTTCAGAGGCCCGACGTATGTATGACTTCTTTACACACCACAAAACCGTCAGACATGCACAAAGCGTGCTAGAGAAAGGCAGACAGATATGGACATATAGTTCACGCTCGATATTTGCTGCATTTTTATTGTCTATGTAATAAACATCAGATGTTTGATACATAGACAATAAAAATGCAGCGTGAGTGATGTATTTCTGTCAGATTCTGACAGAATTACATCACTCACGATGACACACTGCGTTCTTCAAAGATTTTAAGTGCATGGTTGATTGTCCGTCTGCCTGCTTGGAAAGTCTCAGATCGCAGGTTCAAGCCCCGCTCTGGCATTCTAGTTTCAGAGAAACAAAATGTTTCTTCCCTGCTTACTGGTATAGATTCAATATAGTGGGGAGCCTCCATGGCTGATTAGCGAGCTAGGCCTCAGATACACAGAGCACTGTGCAGCCTGTTCCGACCAGACACAGACGGCACGCGTGTATCAAAATGCGGACAGCTCTCCCAGCAAACACGAAGACTCGACCCAATGTTGTTTCAATGTTGGTCCAGCGCCGTTGGCGGTGGGCCAATATTGAAACAGCATTGGGTCAAATGCTCGCGTTTGCTGGGCTCCACACAGGTGTCTGTCTACACCCACCCCTCCGCCACCATAATATTCTCGCCAGCCGATCAGGGTACTTTTAGCAAGACAGCCGGCCAATCACAAGCTTACTACAATACTTGAAATTGAGAGCGGGGGACATAAGACGTCAACCATCTGCACATTTTAACATGCGAAGGAGCAGTCCACCCCTCCGCCACCATAATATTCTCGCCAGCCGATCGGGGTACTTTTAGCAAGACAGCCGGCCAATCACAAGCTTACTACAATACTTGAAATTAAGAGCGGGGGACATATGACGTCAACCATCTGCACATTTTAACATGCGAAGGAGCAGTGTCTAGGGTGAGCAGTGTAGGCCTCAGACAGCCAGGGTTTTAATTTCAAGTCCTGTGTCTGAAGGGCAGTGTCATCACATTCATATCACCATCTTCAGGAGGTTTTCCTGGCCCAGTTTAGCCTATATGTGCACAAAGGTGGTCTAAAACCCCATTCATTTCATTTTCATTCCATCACCCTTGACAAATCAATAAAGAATGCTGACGCAGGTCCAACAAACGACAACGTACAGGACAAAATTGCACTTTTCCAACGCGTTGGTCGTGGGGGAGTTTATATGTGAATTAAGTTAACCCTTTAACCGCCGGTGCCGAATATATTCGTTTTTTTTACCTTAATTATTACCACATTCAGTACCGCCTTTTAAACATGTGAAAGCCATAATGTGACATCAATCAGCACGATTTGAGAAAAGTTGATTTTCACTCACTTGAAGTTGTGGATCGCGTCAGCGAGGCACAACTTCAAGTGGCTGAAATTTTCAATTGAATAATTTGGCGGTTAAAGCGTTAAGAAGTATTTATGTAAAGTTATGCGTGGGATAACATGGATAACGACTGTTTGAATTGACGTTGCAGCGGCATTATTATTTCATCGCTTGAGGATCATATATCATGCCGCTTAATATAGAGTTGATTTATTGTTTTCTGTCCTTGCCGTCTACGCCGTGACAAATAGCTGGACATGACGCCGCAAACAAGCAATATCCATATAGTATTCACAATTGGACTGAATTGTCTGCCCATCAATCACCATAGAACAGTGTGTGTTTAATAAATAAGAATCCGCACGCCACTGGCCCGAATTCTCACAGCGGCTGACCAAGATCGTGGACGTGTGATTGGTCGAAATGGCAATCTCGACCAATCACGCGCCCAAGATTTAGGTCAGTCGCTTTGAGAGCAACGGCCTGGTTTGGTAATTGATGTATAGCCGCATGAACAGAAGTGATTCGTCTTGTGTGGCACCTGGTGTTGACAGGGCTGCTTTTGATTTTTGCTCATTCATTACCGGATTCCAGTGGCTCCTGTTGTTATCCACAATACGATCCGGGTGAGCAAGGCCGCGGACTGCGCCAGGAAACTGTCCACTTGTCCGCCAGATTTGCAAACTATCTCTCACAAGAAGTGTCCGGCCGTGTTCAATATGACTATAATTATATTACCGACTATCGGGCGCCATGGCAATAGATTTATTTAATATAGCAGGCTAATGTGCCGGACAATTTCATAAATAGTTTGTTTAATCATTTGGGGACAATAAGTCTGTGATCGGTTTGTTTGTTTGTTTGTTTGTTTGTTTGTTTGTTTGTTTGTTTGTTTGTTTGTTTGTTTGTTTGTTTGTTTGTTTGTTTGTTTGTTTGTTTGTTTGTTTGTTTGTTTGTTTGTGTGTTTGTTTGTTTGTTTGTTTGTTTGTTTGTTTGTTTGTTTGTTTGTTTGTTTGTTTGTTTGTTTGTTTGTTTGTTTGTTTGTTTGTTTGTTTGTTTGTTTGTTTGTTTGTTTGTTTGTTTGTTTGTTTGTTTGTTTGTTTGTTTGTTTGTTTGTTTGTTTGATGCTGGTATGCTGGCAAACTGCTGGTAAACTGGCTGTCAGGTGGTGGTATGTACCCTGGCTGTGGTGTGAATCCTGACTGTCAGATGGTGGTATGTAACCTGTCTGTCACATGGTGGTATATGTAACCTGGCTGCCATACGGTGGTATGTACCCTGACTTTTAGATGATGGTATGTACCCTGTCTGTGGCATGTAGCCTGACTGTTAAATGGTGGTATGTATACCCTGGCTGTCGTGTGTACCCCAGCTAAATGTCAGATGGTGGTATGTACCCTGGCTGTTGTTGTCTATAAACTATACCCTGGCTCTTAGATGGTGGTTTATACCCTGGCTGTGAACCCTGGCTGTTAGATGGTGGTATTCAACCTGGCTGTCAGATAGTGGTATGTACCCTCGCTGTGGCATACACGATGGTTGTTAGATGGTGGTATGTACCCTGGCTTTCAGATTGTGACGTCATGGTATGTACCTTGGCAGATGGTACTTTGTACTTTGTTTGTCCGATGGTAGTTTGTACCCTGGCTCTTAGATGGAAGAATTTTTCCTGGCTGTGGTAGGTAATCTGGCTTTAGATAGTGGTATGTACCCTGGCTGTCAGATTGTGGCGCCATGGTATGTACCTTGGCAGATGGTACTTTGTACCCTGGTTGTCAGATGTTGGTATGTAGGCCTACTCTGATCATTAATATGGATGATCTCTACTAGTAGATTGTACCCAGGCTGTGAGATGATAGCAGAGATCATTAATATGGATGATCTCTAATTATAGTTTGTACCCTAGCTGTGAGATGGCAGTTTGTACCCTGGTTGTGAGATGATAGCAGAGATCATTAATATGCATGATCTCTAATGATAGTTTGTACCCTGGCTGTGAGATGGCAGTTTGTACCCTGGTTGTGAGATGATAGCAGAGATCATTAATATGTATGATCTCTTATGGTAGTTTGTATCCAGGCTGTGAGATGATAGCAGAGATCATTAATATGCATGATCTCTAATGGTAGTTTGTACCTTGGCTGTGGGATGATAGCAGAGATCATTAATATGTATGATCTCTAATGGTAGTTTGTACCTTGGCTGTGAGATGATAGCAGAGATCATTAATATGTATGATCTCTAATGGTAGTCTGTACCCTGGCTGTGAGATGATAGCAGAGATCATTAATATGTATGATCTCTAATAGTAGTTTGTGCCCTGGTTGTGAGATGATAGCAGAGATCATTAATATGTATGATCTCTAATGGTAGTTTGTACCCTGGCTGTAAGATGATAGCAGAGATCATTGATATGTATGTTCTCTAATGGTAGTTTGTATCTTGGCTGCGTGAGATGTACCTAGTTCGTACCCTGGCTGTGAGATGATCGCTTGTACCCTGGTTTTCAGATGATAGCTGTTACCCTCCTTGTCAGATGGCTTTTTGTACCTTGCTTTTCAGCTGCTATCTTGTACCCTGGCTGAGAGATCGTAGGCTTTACCTTGGCTGTCAGACGGTATTTTTCCACCCTGGTTGTCAGATGGTTATAATTTCCCTGGCCGTGAGACGGTGGTCGGAGAAGTGGCTGTCACATTATTGTGATGGAATTGGGGACGTTCTGCTCAATTAGGGGAGGCTGAGATGCAGAAGAAACGAGATCCCAAGTCTCTTGAAGCAACTTGCGTTGGATTTCGATCATCATGCCATCAGTCAGGCCGGCCTTTATAACGTCCACATAAGAGGAAATCCATCATTAGACAGGCTCTGGCTCTGAGACTGATTAAAGGCTTCTTCTGGATCAGTCAGTCTCGGCCACCAGTGGAACAGTCTGCTTTTATACTGCCGCACAAAGCCAATAACTGCTTACTTTTTAAGTCAACAATTACTGCCTTTTGGCTATACAGAGCAGGATAGTCTGCCACACACAAAGAATCCGACACATGATTCAATTTAAAGGACTGGGAATAAAATATCGATCCTTGTTATTTGTGTGTGGTAACATTGCGGGGGCAAGGTCTGATCAGGTCTGCCCCCTGATTGATCTGGTCGCCTTCTATTGGCGACATCACGCCTTCACTGCTTGGTCGTGTCGATCTGTGGCTCTTCTGTAGTGAAAAGGCCAGAAGCAGTAACTGCTCATCTAAGAAGTGAGCAGTTACTACTCTTTGCCTTTGCGCGACAGTCTTTTGCAATGCAAAGTCAAACAGCGGTAACGGCCGACTTGCAGATCAAGCGGCAACTTTTGCTTGCCTTTGAACGACACAGTCTTATTCTGCTCACTTTGACCCGATCCATACATAATAACAGGATAATTCCAAACTAACACGAGACGCTGACGATGGGCCAACATTGAATCAGCATTGGTTCAACGTCTCTTTTCGCTGGGAACGGCTCCCGCCAATTTCCAGCAAAAACGGGACGCTGACTCTGTGCAGGTCCAGCGTCCCAGACGGTGGCCCAACATCAAACCAGAACTGGTGCAGCGGCTCCTGTTAGCGTGGAGAGCACCCTCCAGGGCAGTGTGTATGACCCATATCTGTTGTAGCCAAAATACATTGAGGTGGACCTTTAATGTACAACGAACATGGGCTGCGCATACATGATTTTGTATACTTCTGACTTTCTACGTATGGGATGCAATGGTGAAATTCTCGTGGCTCTTACACGATTGGTTCCAACACCCCTAATTTAAATAATATAACACATGACATTTCGATCTAAATCTGGACATAGGTTTGAAATCAGCGCTTACAGCCGGGTGTAGCTTTGCTTTAAAATATGGTTTAGGAAGGGAAATCGACTGATTTTTTCGCTTATTCCATCCTGACAATTGCCTTCCGATGTAATTTAAATCTCTTCGAGGACAACTTGAGCGTTCAATAGACACTATAAGAAAACAACTGGCGAGCTTTACAAAAGGTTACTGACGTTACCCGTTGTATAATTTTTCTAGCTGGATGGCATCGCCCTGGCAAATGCCAAATAGTGGTGGGGACGGCAGGAAATGAGCAGCCGCCGGAGTTTCTCTTCTGCTCTGCAGGAAGTCGTCACTCACCTCTGCCCCGCGAAGGCAAACAACAGTAACTGCACACTTTCAAGTGAGCAGTTACTGCGGTTTGCCTTTGCGAAAGCAAAAAGCAGTAGCTGTTTACTTTTCGAATAAGCAGTCATTACTATTTGCCTTCGCTGTACACTTGGCGAACCAGAGTTTCAATATTGATACTGATATGGAATAGATAACTCTTCCCCAGTCACAGTAGTATCCGGGTGCATACAGGGATCCAATTGTGGTGGCTTGCAACGAAGCCATGTGTTATTGTATTCTCGCTGATTAAGTGTGGGTTTACAAAACCAACAAGCAACCTGATCAAAACGGTCTGCATTTAAAGACAACCAGCCTCTTCTATGACATCATCCTATATGGAAGGAGTGATAATTAATCTATCGTATGCTTCACTAGCACACGGCTGTGGATAAACGCGCCAAAGAGCTTTGACGATTTAACCGCCGGTGCCGCATATATTCGGGTTTTCATTTTTTTATTAGCGCATTAGGCCCACATTTTTTTATGTTAAAGATCAAACGTGACGTCAACCAGCAAGATTTGAAAAGAGTTGACCTCCATTTTGTCAAATCTGAAGAATTTTCACTCACTTGAAGTTGTGGATCGCGTCAGCGAGACACAACTTCAAGTGGGTGAAAATTCAAATTGAATAATCTGGCGGTTAAAGGGTTAAGCGGCAAACAAAGGTCAACAACCGTAAACATCTCATACTGCCGTGCGAAACCAAACGGCAGTAGCTGCTTACTCGAAAATTAAAATAGCTACCGTCGTTTGGCTTTAACACTTAGCAAAGCCAACAGGCAGCATTTGCGTACTATTTAAGTAAGCAGTTATTGTCCTATGGCTTCTCATGGCAGAACAGGCACCCGTTCTTCTGGTCTATGCCAGAAACCACCAATGCATATTTCATTCACGTAAATCCCGCGGTTTTTCTCCCCACTGCGGTAGTTATACCCGCAGTTTATAGACAGGGTTGCGCTCTAGTGTAAAATATTTAGCGCTGCATGGAGAGCAGTTACGGGGACAATGGGGACTGTTTCATAGGAACTTTCAAATCGTATCCCTTCTGGATATTAATGTAAACGGAAGTACGGAAAACATTATATCATCGTCACCTTCAGCTCATATTATTTCTCCCCTTAGCAGCTTTGCAGGTGATACTCAAACGATTGGCACGTACATGTACAACTCTTTGGCTACTAGGGGGGAACATGAGCAAATTTTGATACAATAATGATTAACGTCACTTTTCGACCGGGAAATTTATTTAAGTGATCTTGTAATATCCCAGCACACACAAGACGCTGAACCAATGGTGATTTAATGTTGGCCCATCGTCTCCGACTCTGGACAAATATTAAATCAACATTGTTTCAGCGTATTGTGCTTGCTGGAATGTTAAAATCAGTGCATGACTGGGAGCGGGTGTGAAACCTTGTTTCATTTCGTTGCTCGATGAACATGGTAAGGGTATACACAGGGGGGGGGGGGCTTTCCCATGCATATACCCAGGCAGGAACAAATATTATCCTGATTATGTCTGCTTTCACCATACTGAGAGTAGCAGAGGTAGGTTCCACACTGCAACCTACACCTCTGCTACTGCTAGTCACCAGGGTACAGCGAGTTCCAATAGTCAACCTTTTGTGGCGAAGCCTCTACTGCCGGGCGAGTTTTTAGCCATTGTCGCGTTGACTACCCCACCATGTATCCTGGAATTGACGTTGATAGAATGATAGATCGTGATTGGCAGATATTTGGATTTCAATCAATCATAAACCAATATCCAGATTATCCCCATCGGGAATACTTGCCTTGATAAAAAGATCCTGTAATCCTGCTATTAAATTAACCCTGCTCAATTCTGATGATAACGTCAAACTGATACCATTTTACTGCCGTGCAAAGTCAAAAGGCGGTATATGCTTACTTTACAAGCGAGTCTTTTCCATGGCTTTACAGAGCAGAATAAGGGTCTCCTACTGACTGTTATCTTATATTTTGTACAATTTTTACCATATTTTTGTATAACGTACTACTCGAATAGCGACACGGCCATGACATGTGTTTTTAATCACAGGTTATTTTGAAAATATAAATCCCAACTACTGAAGATTTTTTGAAAATATAAATCCCAACTACTGAAGATAGTGTCAGCATTCATCCTCTGCCACTTTGTTTTTATCGAGCTGATAACCTTTCTTCTAGCAATGCTTTTTGCAAATGTTTGGACTACTATTACATGAGGTATTATTTGAAAAAAAAAGCACCCGTCGATTGAATTTCCATCCTTCCACGTGATTGCAGCCATTTTTTACGATCAGAAAGGTAGTCATCATGGATAAATATCGAGCAAACTATCATGCGGTTATTTGGAAGCAAAAGATGATGGGGGGGGGGGGTAGTACTTGCAGGCGTCATGGCTGACTGCATTGTGGCCTCGTCGACCCGCCGGGTGACAAAAGCCCGTCTGCGGATAGAGGTACTGGCGCCATCCAGACTAAACAGCGTCCCAACGCGGATCCCTCTACCTGGCAAACGTGTCGTGACGTCCCCTTACCTTGTCACTTCAAGTCGCACCCAGGTGGACCCCTGTATTCCCGGGATCGATCTCTCGGGTGCCGGGCATCTGCTTGTCAGACGGCCAACGGGGCATCGATTTGTTTGGCTCTGCCAGCTCGACCAGAAACACATCAAAGTCAGGCGTCAACAGAGGGCCGAGGCCACGAGTCCGCCGCAACAATTAATTGAGTATCCCTGTTCATTAGATACGATCGGCCAAAACCTGACTGGGTGGTCACTTCTGGCGGCAGGCGATCGATGGCCAGGCGACGCCGGTGATCGACAGGGTGTCACACCTCTTGTCCCCCTCACTGCTGGATGCCGCCGGGGTCATCGGGATCATCGGGACACGCGTCCAGTGCAGGTCACCAGATGATCTCTTCACGCCACTCTTTCTCCCATTGCAGACACGCTGGCAATTTCTGCTTCAGAAAAAAATGCAATTTTCCAGTCCGAGAATCACCTTTGAAGGGGGGATGCTTACATAACCACCGCCATTACCACTGCCACTGCCATTGCCACTGCCATCGTCGCAGCCTTTGCCACTGCCATTATCACTGCTATTGCCACAGTCTCACCACTGTCATTGCCACTGCCAAAACCACTGCTACTACATTACCATTGCTACTGCCATTACCACTGCCATTGTCACTGCCATTACCACTGCCATTGTGACTGCCATTGTAATGTCACTGCCAATGCCAGTGTCATTCATACTGTCATTGTCATTGCCATTCCATTGCTATTGCAACGACCATTGCCACTGTAATTGCCACCTTAATTATAACCACCGTTGCCACTGTCATTAACACTGCCACTGTCCCTGCTATTGTCAGTATCATGGCCAGTGCCACTGATTTATATAGGGCCTACCTATTTTTTTCATTGACTGACCCGATGAAGAAATGGCAGCTTCGTAAGATAAGAAATAGAGAGCACAGAGTATGAAAATTCACGTTTTAAACACAATGGTATTTTGAGGTCGATTTTACTTGTAACTTCCGTCATTAAATTTTTTACAACATGCGCCTTGTACACTTTTAATTTGTGTCATATTATTGACAGTGGGAAACGGAATTGTAAAGTAGGAGGTACAATCTTAACCCTTGTCCTGCTGAATTGGTTGTATTGTATTTTTCGTCATTTGAAGCTGGAATTGCTAACGCAATTTCCAGCTTCAAATGACAAAAAAAATATTTATATTTTTTTAATATAGACATCTTCTAAATAGTTATTTGACTACCTGAGCATCTACCACAAACTATATTATCCATTTTCAGTGACATATTATTTGGTTTAAAATCTGCTAGAAACCGTATATATCCGGGCGTAGCAGGACAAGGCGAGGATGTATAAATTATTGAACGACAGTCATCATGACACTGATTCTGGTCGAGCGCACGTGTTTGCGGATTTTATATTAACCCTTGCTAATCGAGTCTATGGCAGCTTCTAGTCTTTCTGTTTGTCCTTCATAAAAAGAACATTTGTAAGAGAGATAAATTTGCAAAATTAGCATATTCTTGTATTCAAATTGTACAAATATAAGTAATTTTGATCCACTGGAAGTTGTGGGTCGCGGTAAAGGGTCAATCCAGTGTAATTGTTAGATGCAAACAGAAAATGATGGAATAATATTAGTTTGCGTATCGTGGAGATAATCTCTTTTAACTAAATGACAATAACAAACAAACGTGATTCCCCACAATATCGATTTCAGCTTTTGTGTGAATGACATTTTCTCTAATATCCAGGTCATGACACATATTATTTCCAAAACGATGTCACACACGTGCTGAAAATAATTAACCTTCAGTTGTTTTATCATTTATTCTTAATGTGTAACCTCATATCAGTGCATATGTCTGATGGGGGTTCAGTTGTACGGTGGTATAGTCTTACCAGACACTTCTATAAGATATATTAGATGCACCAGTTCATTTGTGGAGAATGTGAGATGAGAGCGATCATCCCCGCAACTGGAGATGTTCGCAATATGATATTTGTCTTCGTCATCTGACCTTCACGACTGGTCAGAGCTATTAGAGATGAGATGGCTGACCACGGTAGTCAAGCAGTAGTAACCGCTAATTTTTAAAAGTGATTGCTTAAAAGTAAGTTGCTACTGTTTGCCGTCGCATGGCAGTGTGATGGCTCTGGCACAAATTCGACTCGGACTTACATTTTGTCGCACCATGGCTCCTCCTTTTTAACCATTTAACCGCCAAAATATTCAATCTAAATTTTCACCCACTTGAAGTTGTGTCTCGCTGACGCGATCCACAACTTCAAGTGAGTTAAAATTACTCAGATTTGACAAAATGAAGGTCAACAAATTTCAAATCTTGCTGATTATTGTCAGTTTTTATCTTTAACAGGTTCAAAAGCTGATATGTAATGTGCTATAAAAAATGGAAAAACTAATATGGGCGGCACCGGCAGTTAAAGGGTTAAGAAGGGCATGACCCTATCCCGATCTGATGCAATGAGGCCTATTTTCACCTTACTACAGCAAACACGAGGTGTTCACATAATGCGGGCTTAATGTTGGGTCAGCGCCTGTGACGCGGGCCCAGCATAGAGCCAGAAAAGAATTATTAACGTATCGTGTTCGCCGAGCTGCACGACGCATGCAACCCCTTTAGCCCTCCCGTGGCGCAAAGCACTTTCAACGACAATGAACAGCCCACTTTCATCAATGACCCAGCGTCCCCGATTGATACTTGTGCTGTCCAGAATCCGCCTTGAAGTTGGGCCACCGTAAGTGAATTTGGGCCAATTGTTAGGCGGCGTTTGTCCAGCGCCCCAATTCTCTTTGGAAATTGCATCCCTGTTCCACACGCTTGCACCCGAACGCTTGGTAAAACCATAGGCATTCTATGGTAAAGCGCCGGTGCCAAAATGGGCCACCGTCGGAGACGCAAGCTCAGCGTGGGTTGAACATTACGCCAGAGTCTTGTGTCCACCAACTCGCTCCTGCCAAACCTATTGATCCGTGTCCATGATTTACCTTCCGTGCACGGTGCAGAAGTACAAAGTAGAAAAACAGTAACTGTTCACTTTCAAGTAAACAGTTACTGCTGTTCACCTTTTCCAGGCCTGGGTATGTTTAACTAAGTTCAAGGGCACTCGTATGTAACATGCAGCAGGCAAGTCCAATAACTCAGCACTCAGCACAACGACCCATGATGTAATTATAACAAGGGGAATGGACAAGAGCCGTATATCTGTATATAGTAGACCCACGTGCATATGAATAATGTGCATCACTGTTACCCCATCATACCCATATAGGCCTCCCACTGGGCATACGACGTTGTTGCGACGTTGACATTGGCGTTGATTCAACGTCGCAACAACGTCGTGTGCTACACATAGACCGTCTCTAATGGTACACTCAGTCTACAGGCATGCGCATTTTCAATGTGATTCCCTACATTCGGAGTTTTGTGTGATCAATTATTCATTTCCGCTGATTAAAAACCGCTCATCAGCGCGCTTGATTAAAATAACTGGGAGCGCAGTGTGCTTGAATGCTTCTCTTAAGATGTTCCTATATTGAAAATAGCTGTTGTTGGCATAAACATATAGATCGTAGTAGCACTATATTAGACCAATGTCTTATTACGATAATAAATTAATGAATCTTCCAGTCCACTCCTGATGATTTAGTATTATGGGGAGCTCCATATGACGGCTCAGTTTAGATTGCACGTGCACAAAAGTGACCTTCATTCATTCATTCATTCATTCATTCATTCATTCATTCATTCATTCATTCATTCATTCATTCATTCATTCATTCATTCATTCATTCATTCATTTATTCATTCATTCATTCATTCATTCATTCATTCATTCATTCATTCATTCATTCATTCATTTATTCATTCATTCATTCATTCATTCATTCATTCATTCATTCATTCATTCATTCATTCATTCATTCATTCATTCATCATGTATGCATGTGTTCATTCATTCATTCATGTATGCATGTGTTCATTCTTTGTGGTGGTTGGTTTAGCTTCATGAGACTATATTTTATTTCGTGCCCACTAAGTACTTTCTTGGACACAAAATAAAAAATAATTCGACGGTCCATTTGTTACATGTATTACGTGAGGCATGTTATTTTTTCATGAAATGTTTGGAGATTGGTAATCTTACATTAATGACCATAACAATATTCTGCTATGCAGTATAATCTCATTCGCACAGTTGATTATAATTGCAAATTGCAAATGCAAGGGCAAACAGCTGCAGTCACTACATATATACTTGAGAAGTTAATGATGTTTGGCTTTGCATGGCAGTATACATCCCAGTAAACACAACATTTGTGTAACATTTATACAACGCCAGCCCAGCGCCTTCGACGTTGGTCCCACTTTGTGTATATGAGGGCGACGCAATATCAGGGTCCAGCAGATTTGACGACTTCGCCTTATTCGTACATGACAAGATAATTTTTGTCAACTTCATTCTGAGAAATAGCCAACATCCACTCGGGGTCCACTTCTACAGACTCTTCAGTTTGTTCCATGTCAGTTGAGCTCATGTGAGCAAGTGAGGAGTAGTTTAGAGGAATATCCTTTATATACCCCCTCACAGGACTGTACAAGATCTGTACTCGGTCGGTACTGGAACGCTTAGGTCGGCAGAAGGGCGGCTAGGACTTAGAGTGAAAACTGTGAGTGAACGCCAATGAGCACTGGCAGAGCGCAGCAAGAACGGTACATGGACTGTATGAGAACGCTTTGGGAGGGCGCTCGCTGGGTTTCCACTGTCCATCGGGCGCCCGTCTGCGTTTTCATCCCGACCCCCACCGACCTCTAACGACCGTCCACCGTCTCGCTCACAGAACGCTCATCGGGCGTTCCACCAAGAACGTTGTAAAACGTTGCAAATTTTTGACATGTCAAAAACACTCCGCGACACTCTGCGTTCTCCGACGACCACCAACGACCTACAACGGTCATCTAGCGCCCCTCCTCCGACCTCCAACGTTCTCCAGCATTCGTTTGTGTTCTGCCCCTTTTTCATGAACGTTAGACGAACTTTTTCCAGAACGTCGTAGTGTGACATGGGCTTTATGTGTTTACTGGGATGGATCTTCTACTAATAATGGTTCAGCATCAGTGCGTCGCTACTTGCTGCCATAGATTAAATATATATAATATTTAGAGAGACAGTGAATTGTGTGTGTGGCAACCACGGCGCTGCACGCTATCGTGTCACTGTGCATGGTCAGCTGCTTTGACCATCCCACTGTTGAGAATGTACTGGAACGTACTCGACAAGTACTCGATGCGAAGAGAAGCCTCATCAAGTACTTGTCCGGTGATACAGTCCATTAGCAATGTGTGCTCGGCAATGTCACTTAATATCGCCAAGCTCAACCACCTGCGAAAGCAGCACCTTCTTTTAGACATCCCGGCAAGCACAAAACATTTGCAGTTTAAACATCTGTACAACTACGGCCAACGTCTTTAACGTTGGTCCAATATTGTACAAATGTTTTGTGTTTACTGGAATGGCTCTGTTGGCTCCTATTCCGCGATAATACCTGATGTCTATATTTGTTGTGCAGTAAGGGCGGAAAAGTGTTCGAGACTGACAGACAGTCGCAAGGGAAAAGCGCGGAGGCCTGCTCGGGTGATATCTGTGACCGGTCGCAAACCACTGCCCAGTCAGGGCCGTGCGTGGATTTAATTATAGTCGCCCAAGAAATGGGATCCCGACTAAAAATTACAGCAAGTCTCGGTTCATTGGGTGCACAACATAATGTAACACAACTGTCAAGTAAATGAGCTTAGAACAACTTAATATTAAAGCCGGAGTCACATCACCACAACTGCAACGTACGACGCGAGAAGATTAGGCCTTTGCTGGGAGTCTTGAATGCAACGCGAACCATGCAGTTGGTTTACTATCTTACTGCGGAACTGACTACCCGATCGGCATACAGGAGAAGTGGTGGTGGTTTGATGCTTGTTCACCGTCTGCACACTGGTCCATCATTAAAACAACATTGGGTCTACGTTTCGCGTTCGCTGAAGAATGTTAGAAGACGGTTCTCGGCTCATCGGATGCAACACAGCACGCGACACAAATGTCAAATAAACGAGTTGAGTACACGTTGTGACAGGCCAATTAAAATGGCAGGCTCTATAATAACCGGGTCATTAATCCTTGATTTTCTGGAATCCGGGCCTCATCATCGGGATCACTCACTGCAGAAATTCCAAATCCGGCGTCCCGGATGAAATGAGTTGACTGGCGTGTAAATGCAGACAGCAGTAACTGATTACTTAAAAAGTAACCAGTCACTGCTGTTTGACTTTACGGTCACTATTCACCGATATAGCACGGTAAAATACGGCTGCTTGCGCACCTGTATTCTCGCCAGGTTGATGTATATTGGTATGATTAGAATCTGAGGTCAACTTTGACTTGACTATGACTTTGAGTAGTTACTCCAGCAGCAGCCCTCCATTGTGAAGTATCAGGCTGGTAGGAAGAAAGAGGCTGGCAGACCTAGTCGACCAGCTGGCTCTTGAACGCTGCCACAGTTTTCGATTATATGGCACCTGCCGGAAGAGTATTCCAATCAGAGATAGTTTAATGCCAAAATAAATTTTATCCCAGTTTAACCCTTTAAGGCCTCACGATGCATTAAAGCATCATTTTAAATCCCTGAAAACAGACTTATTTTTCCTACAACCAAGGGTTTTAGAAAGAAAATTACCTTGAAACTCTTTTACCAATACATGGCAATTTTCTTAATTTTTTTACCCACATCAAATCATCTTCAACCACTACAAGTCGAGAATTGCGGCAGCAATTCGCGGCTTGTAGTGGTTGAAGATGACAATGGTAAACTCAGGGCTGAAAGGGTTAAGTTAGCTCTGATGTGTTTATAGGCCTGGTTGTGCCCACCACGTGTTCTTTTGTAAATCCTAGTTCAGCGTAATGATTTTGTTCAGTACCTTACTTATCGAACTTTAAAATAAATTATTGAATTACATTTTTTACCCACTTGAAGTTGTGTCTCGCTACCGCGACCCATAACATCAAGTGGGTGAAAATGTAAATTTCATGATAACTACAAGTGGGTGTAAATCATGTATATATAGTCAGGGCCCATTTTTCAAAAAAAAATCATTCTTAAAGTTTGTAAGGCATTTCTTAGTAGAATTTGTCATGCAGTTGTTTTCACACAATTCGGATATGCTGATTTCAAATCTGCCCCATGCCAAGCTCTATTTTTAGTTTTGCCCTTTCAAAATTGTAAAACAAAATGGCCGCCAAAATAGCAGAGAAAGTCTCAATTATCATGATTATACATCATGTGTGGGTGCACAACGAACACACAAACTTGACTTTCGTGTTCAAAAAAACATTTTTGTTTTGAGGAATTTCATGTTCTAAGAACTGGTCAACTATCACGCAAAAAATCCAAGATGGCCGCCAATAATACAGAAAGTACCATAACGTTTTTCTAAAAGTCATAGAAAGTTGTTTTTGGTGGCTAAATATAGGGTTTTAAAACCAATAAACCTAGTACAATACACTAATAACCTATAACTTTTATAATACATGTAGTTTCAGGGAAAAATCCGAGATAGCCGCCATTTATACAGCAAGTACTGACAGATATTTTATTGACAGGAATAAAAGTCATTACAGACTTATTTGTCATAGTAATCATGGTAATGAGAGTGATATATGTACATGTATATACAATAATGTTAATTTGTTAAAATCATATGACATTATACATGGTATAACAAACAACTAAAATCATTTTCAGTGGCTTTGCCATATTGAAAACTGGGTATTTCGGTAACATAAATGGCTACTACTTAAAATAAAATTAAAAGGCATTGCCAAGATAACATGGGGGTCTATCACTTTGTTTCCCGCACCAAAACCAGAGATAAAATAGCTACTATGTATAACATACTAATTATATATAGTAGCAAAAAAGACACTCTGGAAAGCGTAGAAACCAAAAAAAAACAGTACTATAACCATTTTTCTAAATGTCGTAGGAAATTATTTTAGGCGCTTAAATAGTTTTCTGATACAAAAAAATTACACAGCATAAAAAAACTCAACTTCCATGTTACATGTAGTTACGGGAATGCAAAAAATATGATTATTTAAAAACAACACATTAACTATGAGGAAATTGCACAGTAGCATGTATCACTTTCATCACTGTAGCTACATATGCTTGCTGTGTATATCTCAGATTTGCATGAATGCCATCATCTTATATAATGATAATGCTAGAATAGAATATATTGATCATATATTTGTGCAGCTTCGGAATTGATGTAGCGACTCCTTGATAGGACGCCATTGGCTACTTTCTCGTGGTCCTAATTCACACTTAATCAAACTAACTTTACACTAGAAGTAGTTGCAGTTGTCCATGAATGAAGAAGCTCCAACCACAATCTCATAGATGTTTATAATATTGTTATCTGTCCAGAGCTGTATTTATTGCTTAACAGACCTAAAATACAACGGAAACAAAATCCACTTTTTGTGGCATGGGTTATTGACGAAGAAGATGCATTAAAATACTCCAATTTGCTTAAGTTCTAGTTCTGGGTATTTATAAATCAATTTAAATGTATTTCTTTTAGAATTGATGTGCTGGTGTTGTGGAAGCCATCGAGACGGTTGAATGGTACGATAAATATCACCAGCTCTATGTTTACATAGCTAGGCATTGCTATGATGAGAACGTTTCGAAAGCAGAATGAGCAAGTTTACATTAGTTCCTACGACTACCACATTGTCGGTATCTGACAGTTTGATTGCCGTAATAACATTTAACATCTTATCATGTACCTCAGTATTGTTCCCACTTAAATACCAGTGTTCATTGAATAGTTGAATGGCATTGTTCTTTACCAAAAGTGGTGAATTTGAACATTGAACTGAAACTGTATTGCCCTCCTCACTGATTCTGTACTTTATCTGTTATATATTCATCCGAGTTAACATCGCAGTGTGCATGGGAATGTTTTTGGTGTAGGATACATGTGTCTTGCATAGATTATTAGATGATCAATGTTTATTACAAAATAATAATAATAAATAAGTAATAAATACTCTGTATGAATGATAATTAATCTACTATGGTCGGAGGAGACATATAGTTATTATGAATCTAAATATCTTCATTTCCATCATATGATTTAATCACTTTATATATGGTAAGACTTATTGTCTTTAACATTGACACCTCTTCCTGCAAAATAGGGTGGTCGCTCCCATACCATTTCAAGACACAACTGAACCTGCTGGGTTATTGTATATTATGTGAGAGTGAGAGCTTATATCTGATTAGAAGCATGCATGACCAGAACCTACTGATTCCTCATACATTCTACCATATCGCGACCACATCTAGAAAGTTTCTGTATTTTATGTTAATCTTCATAAAAACATCCTGATCGTGCTACGAACGGTATTATTGCCCCAATTACCACATACTCTGCATCATATCTTGTTGCAATAGTGTACCCAATAATCTTTGGTGACTTGTTCATGACACTCTATAGCATTTAGTGGCCAAGACTAAGTTAGTTACTAGCATCTTCTGAAAATGGTGTATGCTCATACTATATTCATAAAATAAATTCATTGTCAGTATTTTCAACATTACCCTAGCGTGACCTCAACCATCAATCTTATATGCCCGAAACATATATAAGTCAACTTCTGCACCAAATTACAGATTCGATATCGTGTAACTGTATCTTATCATAGTTATTGTTGGTGATATCATCTATCTCATTCAAGTTAGGGGAGTAGAAATATGTGTATCCTACATTACGGTTTTGTGTGGATCTCTGAGCCGATGGTTGGGACTTTATTCGTTCAATTATGTCTGAAAACTGTGTTATCAGCGCATTACCAGGCTTTTGTACGGTATCTGTTCTGATCAAAAATATAAAATTTAAGATTATACTATTATCACGATTATGTAAATTGTCAAGCCGATTAAGAAACATAATTTTTATGTGACGTGCTCGTTTTAACCAGCACAATATACCTAGCTACTAGAATCATAAATTGTTAAATTTAAACGACTTATTGTCTCAAGGAACGGAACATGTACGTGTGTCATTATTGCCATGGTTATGCAGACCACCTTGGTGGATTAACTTCATGTTTTGCTTAACCCTAGTACAGGAGGATGCCACCCGTGGCAAAGCACATTTAAATTATTGCCTTCTTCCTTATGCTACTGTAAAAACACGATGCAGGTGGATATCACATAGGCCACATACTAATAGGCCTAAAACGGATATATGGTCAGCGACAGGTTATCTAGTGCCGGACAGTAATCAGTGATTTTTTTTGTCAATAGTCTAAACATTTTTACAACATGCCGGATATTACGCTTGTTTCCCTCGGCTTCTTAATGTGAAATAATGACTTTATTAAATAAATCATTATTATTAAACTGCCTACGATTTGTCGTTTTCTTGGCGCAACATTTGTTTTTTCCCTAATAACTTTGCGAAATATTGATAATAGATATTATCACGGCTCTGAATTGGTTTCCCGGGTGTGAAAAACCTATATATAGACACCAAAAACACATCTCTACGTTATTTGGAAGCAAAGTTATAGCACATTGACTTGCAGTGGCGGCCATTTTGGATTTTGTCTTCTAGCGGCAAACGCACAAGGTGAAATTCAGGGGACTTTAAGTATGTTGCTCAGGTGGGTTTTAATACACCGAAATGATGTTTTTATGTTCATTGTTAGCCAAGCCGTGATGTAAAGTTGTGACATTTTCACTAATTTTGGCGGCCATTTTGTTTTTGAATTTTGAGTAGGAAAAACACAAAATATAGCTTGGCATGGGGCAGATTTGTAATCAGAGTTCCCAAATTGTGTAAAAACAACTGCATGCCAAATTCTACTAAAAAATGCCTTACCAAGTCAGAAATTTCGAAAATGGGCCCTGACTAATATGTACAATTTGCATCAGAACACGTTTGCCAATCTAGTAAATTTCTCATCTCATTTTTCTTCAAATTGTGTTGTTTGGAGGACAACTAAAACACCTTTATATGCGCTTAACACTTACGTATATTTGCATTCATAGAAAAGGTTTTGTTGAAGATTATTTGCGATTGCTAAATACAGAACGTTTTCATATTTATAACCAGAAATATAGAAACTTTCTCAACAGTACAATTCAGTGAAGAACCCACAAGAAGTGCAGTTTTATTTCAAGTTTATGCTTTAACATGTTTAACATTCGACTTTTAACCAATGCAATGCAATGCCTTTATGAAATGCCTATATGGGGCATAATAATAGTACAGCGTGACCAGATAATGTTCATCGGTAACGGATGCAAATATAAAAATGTCCATACAATGCCATCGTAGTGAGGCTGTTAGTATAGAGCAAAAAGAACAGTTATCGATCCAGATGTTCATAAATGTGGTTGTTAGTGGGTATTTCAAGTTATATTGTCTTCTTTATTGGGTGAATAATATGAATCCAATTCTAATGTATCTCCTGATTGTATTTCTCACCCCCATTAACCCATGGTATTAAAGGGACATGTCTGGCGCTAAACATGACTAGAATCGTTTTTAATCTGTTTTATCAGTTTATTAGCCGATCAAATCATTGTTATTGGGAATGAAATGAGTGCCTAAACATCAAGATTTGCAGATATTTTAGTCTTAAATTAAACAAATATGAGTATTGTTAACCACTTGAATGACGTTATGGGTCGCGATAGCGAGACACAACTTTAATTGGGTGAAAATTTAAATAACATAAAAAAATTCTGGCAGTAGTGTTTGTACTGATCGTGTGAGAATATACAAGCCTTGTCAAACATTTCTTCTTGCGACAAAAACAAATTAAAGTACTCTTTCGAGGAATGAGGTGTTTGCCTGAGGCCACATACTTGCATCTTATTCCTTCATGATTGCTGTTTTTTCCCATAAAAATAATTAATCAAATAAATACCGTTTGCATAACATCTTGACATATTTTAGCGTCATCATTATTATATATCTTATTTTCAAAATCTATTTAGTTTTCAAGCATTGTTACTGCATTTCTATGATACACATACATGGACATAATTAATATCACGAAATAATGTAGTTTAGACTTCACATTTGTACCTAAATGCACCCATTTTCCACATTGGGTGGCATAAATAACTGAAATTCACCTTGGCCTCATATTGTATATAGATGAAACGAGTCTGTCATATCTTCATTTGATACATGCTCACTTGTCATGGTTTTATTAATTAAAATGACCGCAGTGACAGTAGAAGCCATTATATTAGGCGTTACAGACATGTCAACTATATATGTATTTGATCAATGGTTCACTCAGAAAAGGAACATCTTTTTACGTCCGTGTGAATGTTGAAACCAGTATTGAGTCATAAGCTCGTTTGTTTGCTTAGGTATTAACATAAGATTGAGATGCGGCGCGCAGTCTGCAAAACCAAACGACATTAATTGATTACTTTTCAAGTATTAAGCAGCCACTACCTTTTGGCTTTGTATGGCGGCGCTGTGCATTGCCCGGGCAGTGCTCATAGTTATGCTGGCAGCTTCTTTATGCGCGGTCAAATGCTGACCAACAGCGCTATGATTGGTTGTCCCCTGCCATCTGGGCGGCCATAAAGTAAACAGGACCCTTGCCGCGAGGATGTCATCGGTCACCAATTGTGTGCTCTCCTCGTTTCTGTTGTGTTGGTCTGACTCTGCCGGTTAACGAGCCTGCCATTTTATTTCCCGGTCGCCTGCCATCCATTGTCAGTCTTCTGCCGCCGCACACGTATGCGGAGCAACCCTCGTGATTTCTTTTTTTTCTTGCCAAATTATTATGAGGTAACACAGTGATATTGTGCTGGAAGACAACACTATTATGAGGGAACAGAATAATTAACCGTTTAGAACAGCTAAGTTATGATGTTTACATTTTCACCAACTTGAAGTTGTGGGTGAAAAGTACTAATATGTGTTCAATTTGTTATCAAACATTTGCAAATCGTGATGTTGACACACTCATTTCGTTCCCAATAACAGTGATTTAATCGGCTAAACACACAATAAAACGACTACAGTCTTGCTTTACGATTAGAGGTTGATGAGTGCCAATCCCGATCATCAAATAACGTTTCAAACAGCAAGTTTAGTAAATTCTCTGTCTGAAATCAAGCAAATGTGAACACCGATTTGCTGTTGTGGGTCGAGTGTGACCGGGTCTTTAGGGGCCTTTAGGGGTAAGCTCGAGTATACATTTGGCCAGTGAACACGAAACGCTCTCCACAAAGTCGTTGGCCAAACATTGACCCATCGCTTTGTTACTGTATCATTTATTTGCTGCAGTATTATAGTGTAACCGTTCCTATTATTGCACACAATGCAGAATCCCCTTTAAGAACCCCTTTTTCAAAGGAGATACTATAAGCCTACGCGTCTTGTGTTACCGTTGTGCATGTGGTATCTCTCTTTGTTATAGCGGTACACATGAGATGGCGAGAAGCTTGAGTTTCTAGGTAAATGCCATCGTTGTAGTTACACACCATTCAGTCTAACATGCTACGATGATTCATAAAATCTTGCTGCTCACACCAAATAAAATATCTATCTTTACTGATCTATGTATGTAGAATATCTCAAATGTTTCCTGAAACGTTCTCAGATTTTTTTAATACACATAGTACTATATTAACAACTAAAGAGCAAAGTTATAGGATTTAATTTTTCACTCACTTGAATCAAAACATATGCCAATCTAGCCAATTTAATCTCTCTTTGAAATTCCGTGTTTGAAGGCTAAATAAAAAGACAGAAACGGCTATGAGCGTCAATAGCACTTTAAGGTCTAATTTATTAGCACTTTAAATCATACATTTTGAAGGTGGAATACGAGCCAATGATGGTTAAATGTTAGGCTACCGTCTGTGACGCTGGTTCAACATTCAACCACCATAATTTCAACGTCTATGACCAGCTGCGCATGATTTTAAAAGATTGAAATTATTAAAAACATTAATTAGATAGTTTGGCGCTTAACCCTTTAACCACCGGTGTCACATATATTGGGTTTTTTATTTTTTATTAGCACATTAAGTACCACAGTCTAAATATGTTAAAGATAAAATGTGACATCAATCAGCGATATTTGAAAACAGTTCACCTCCATTTTGTCAAATCTGAATAATTTTCACTCACTTGAAGTGACGCGATCCACAACTTCAAGTGGGTGAAAATTCGGATTGAATAATTTGGCGGTTAAAGGGTTAAATGGTCTAGCGCTCACGTTAATTTACTATTTCAGAACACGACATTTCATCCCATCAAAGGGTTTCGCTTGGACGTGTCATCCTTTTGTTTAGGGGCGGTTTTTGATTTTGACCCAGAGTACAAAGTAGAAAATTATCCCTCGACACCTGACTGCGAGCAAAGGGGTCGATGTCATGCTGGAGCTCTGAGACAGGACATTGTGTCTTTTCAGGCAATGACGCAGCCAGACTGGCAGTTCAGCCTTACTATGATGAAAAGAGACGGATGATCATTGTCATAGATAGCCAATAAAACAGACTGATTTCCTTAGAAGTATTGTGGAAGGCGGTTTCCGCATTTCCTCTCGTAAATCATGTAAAGGAGTGGTCGGGTGGTGAAAAATGAAACACTCTCTAATTCCGATATTCTAATATACATTGATTTTGAATAAGTGTGAATAAAAAAACATCATTCATAATATTTGGTGCACGGGAGTCACACTGAAGTGTATATCAACCCTATTAGAAAAAAGTTTTTGATGGCCAGTTCCTGTCTGGTGTCACATAAAACGTTTGCACGTATACATGTTACACAATCGCCATTATTAACCCTTTAACCGCCGGAGTCGCATATTTTCACTTTTTTTAGCACATTACGTACCACTTTTTAAACATATTAAAGATAAAATATGATATCAATCAGCAATATTTGAAAACAGTTGACCTCCAATTTGTCAAATTTAAATAATTTTCACTCATTTGAAGTTTTGTGGATCGCGTCAGCGAGACACAATTTCAAGTGGGTGAAAATTCTTATTGAATAATTTGGCGAGTAAAGGGTTAAAGCGCTGAAATATATTTTATAAACCATGGAAACCAAAGGGTTTCATTCAATTCGAAATCGTCATAAATGTCTTAGTTAGCTCTTTCTGATTCATTTGAATAACTATGCTATGGGTCTACGACCAATATAAATATTTTTACTTTTGTGCGGGGATCAACTTTAGACGTCAGAATCTGACGTCCACAGACGTCAGATTCTGACGTTTAAAGTCGATCCCCGCACTGTAAGGGTTAACTGTACACAATGTTACCCCTTAAAGTACTAATCACCTCAATAGCCGTTTTGCAGCATGTTTAGCTTCAGACATATTAAAAAGTTTTTTCTCAATCCGAAATCATTATAAATGTCTTCGTTAGCTTTTTCCAATTCATTTGAATATATATGTTATAGGTCTACAGCCATTAGAAATATTTCAATTCTTTTAGTACGGGGACCGTCTTTATACGTCATAAAGATTCTGACGTATAAAGACGGTCCCCGCGGTGAAAGGGTTAAAATTAAAAACGTTCGCATATATTTTGATTCACATTGTAGGCCTACAGTAGTTTTTACCCACTTGAAGTTGTTGGTCACAGCAGCAACACACCACTTCAAGGGGGTGAACATTTAAAGTTTAAAGTTCCTGACAACTGGCTATAATATTGTATAATAGTGATCGAAGCCAACACTTTGAAGTGCTATTACTGTCTTCTATTTCTGCAAAGTCCACTCTCAGAGCCGCAGGTCACCTTGGGCTCAAAGAGTTGACCTTGTGTGTAGGAAAGATGGGTGATCCCTTATTCACAACGACCTGGACCCGTAATATCGTACAAGTTACGATAAATCGTAGGCTTTGAATTGGTCGAGATGGCCATCTCGACCAATCCAAAGCCTACGATTTATTGTAACTTGTACGAGAATACGGCACCAGGACCCGTAATATCGTGCAAGTTACGATATGTCGTAGGATTCGGATTGGTCAGAAGGCTACATTATATCGCAACGTGTACGAGAATACTGGTCCTGAAAGTGAATTGTAGATAAACATCCCATCGTTGATTTACAGGGTGGGCTCCTTCCACCTTTCAAGCATGGTATAATGCGCTTCCATTTCAGATGAGAGAGCCCCGTCACCCTGACTGGCCTCTCGCACGCACACCTATAATGGAAACATCCTTATCGTGCTGTATGTTAGGAGAGGCGAAGACCCCCTCCGATGAGAACTTCTCTAATAAGATGGCCTGTGATTCCACCACCGCTAAAACACCGTGCGATGTTTATAGCGGGACCCAGTGACCCCCGGCCTGAAATATGGGGTAGGGGCTGAGGGGAACGATACAATGGCGTGGCCGACACATATAGCGATATTTCCTGCCAAGACAACACGTCAGAGGACCGCGATGCATGGATCTGAGGTACATGACTGTGAAAAGCCCGCGTCACTGTCGCTGTTGGTGTCAATGTCGTATGTGCAGGCCCGTGGATGTGCCACAGACACATTTACATCGCACCCTGGACAGACAGATGATGAGAAATGATAAGAAAATGCTCTCTTCCCATATCATTTCACATTCGAATGTAATGAATCAATAGATGTAAGGGGCGCATCATTAGATATCTCTAGCGAGGGTGGGGGAGGGGGGGGGGGGGTAGGAGGGTCGGAAGCTATATTAAAAAAACGTTTCTCGCCACAAAAGTAGGGGAGGGGAAATTGTTGAAATTGTGGCTACCAAAAAAACCTTGTTGACAGAAGGTGGAAAAAATATGTTGACAAAAAAGGTTGAAAAAGCTGTTTAGACCGGTATGTTTTCCACGCTGCTTCAAGAGGTATTACAGTGAAACGTTAAGGGTGTACATAATATTTAATAACATCGGATGAAAAGAAGTCTGCTTTCTTCTCTTTATGGAGGAAAATAAAGTTTGTCTGAAGTTTTCTCGCAGAGGTAAAAAAGACATCAACAAAAATCCTAGATCCCTCAAGATATCTAATGGTGCGGGCTCATATTCTCGTACAAGTTACGATATATCGTAGGCTTCTGATTGGTCGAGATGGCCATCTCGACCAATCAAAAGCCTATGATATCGTAACTTATACAAGAATAAGGTCCCTGTGAAACATATTGACAATTGCAATTATATACGTGCGCATAGGCTATTTTTTTAACAGATCAAGAAAATATGATTTGACGAATATTGTCAAGACAGGAAGATATGATTGTCAAATACAGGTAAACTAGTACCAAACTGGTGCAATTTTGTGAAGTTAGTTGTCTGTAAAAAACCCCAATAAACTGTTGTCAATTTGTCATTGTCAAGAGCATAGATGGCTGTCAGCGTTTTGTACAAGACATTTTCGTCCGGGGTATTTGCATAGCCTGCGTCCAAATTATGAATGATGAATGGTTTGCCGGTGTCCATTGAATATTTAGGCTGTATATGTATGAGGCCATCTTGGCGACTGAAATAGCTTGTTAAGTGAATTCCATCGCGCGAGTCTCTGGAGACGTGTGGTGCGCTTTGTAGCACACGAACATTATCATCGCCACTAATTAAGCACAAGACACACTTACGCGAACGCGAAAGTTACACTATTATTTATTTTATTACACCATTTAAATCAAATACACTATTTTAATGCAGCTGCCAACACACATCAATCCCAAATCGAACGCAAAGGCTAGCTGGTTTTGATTTTATCATTTTCGAGCCGATTTTGCATGGAAAATCCAGGAATTTAGCGTCTATTCGCGTGTTGCAGTCGCCTGCTCGCTCTCGCGTTCGCCTATTTTGTGGTTCATCATTTGGACATGCGATGCTAACGTCGTTAATGATTAAAATCCTTCGTCTCCACAAGTTTTATTTTCGGTCTTCTCATGCTTGAGTTTTTTCCTACAGCGGGTAGAATAATCCTACACTTTATATACCTCTCTAGGAAGCTGAGGGTGTTTGATGGATGATGCAGTCCTTTTTAAACTCATACACTCCTACCCATGCAGGCGCCACGACGCCGCGGGTTAACTCGCTCTATGTATTTTGAGGTTTGCGCATAATAATTTGTATTAACTTTGTTTAATAATGTGCACCTGTATACGGTGTTTGTTTGGGCTGACTTTTCGCGAAAAGATGTTACCATTCCTCGCGAAACATTGGTAAATAATCGGTAGATGGTGGCCCGAATTTTAATAGTACAATAAGCGTATACGCAGGCCAGGCGTTTACAGTTTTAATAACAAATCGTCCCCTGGCAGCAACACTATCTCTGCTAGTGAGCGAAACGTTGCCCGAATGCTCTCTAGTAGCGACGCGAAATGATATTAAAAATATTTCAACGGAAACTATAGTTATCTATCGCTTACAGATTTGAAATGGGACTTCAAATATGGTCGTTGACATTCGGTCAAATAAACTGATGACGAGATTTCATCAGTTTAATGTGGGATTGCTGCTTTTTACGTAGCCCTTGTGATGTCCTTCTGATTATTTGCAAATAAAAGATAAAAATTATATTTAGAGTCTGATTAATATGCAAAGACAAACAGCAGTAACTTCTTACAGCTACATGGTGCCTTTTTGCATTTGCACAAAAGCAAACAGCAGTAACTGCTCACTTATCCTTTTCTAAACCTTTAATTGCGATATAATTGTTTACAATTTTGGGCAAATTTCCACGAGAATGGTGAAAATGCTATAATTGGTCTTGTTTGCAAAGAAAAATGGAGGGAGCCACAGGGGAGCAGCATTTATTATTCAAACTTAACAGAGGACAGGATCATAAGTCTTTGCCAGTCGTTACACAATGCACTGCAGTTAAAGCTCGGATATTGACATAAACCAGTTGAAGTTAAAGGAACTGGCCCAGGATGAAATCATAAAAAAATCGGTGATTTTATTTTGGCTTCTTAATATGACCATATGATGTAAACATGTCCATAGACTAGAACTACAAAAGTTGTTTAATTTTTGTGATGCGCATTCACTAGTTAGGCAAGATATAGAGACGAAATTCCTGATTTCTAATTATTGACAACCATGTCAAAAATTAGGAATACGGGAATTTCGTCTCTATATCTAGTCTAACTGGTTAATGCGCAGCGGAAAAATTAAAAAACATTTGCAGTTCTAGTTTGTGAACATGTTTATCATATGGTCATATCAAGAAGCCAAAATAAAATCACCGCTTTTTTTATGATTTCAGCCTGGGCCAGTCCCTTTAAAATTTTGACATAAACAGTTGAAGTTTACAAATTAATGCACCCGAATCAGCTGAAGCTCAGATGTTGATTTATTGCATTTAAATCGCATAATATTAAACAAAGCAGTTGGTGTTTAAATCTTGATTCAAAGCAGTTGAATCTCAAATCTTGACCAAAAACTGTTGGAACTCAGATGTTGACTCGAGACTGATGAAGCTTCGACGTTGACTTTAATAAGATGAAGCTCACATATTCACCCATGACAGTTACTGCAAAGGTGTATTTTGTGAAAAATGTTATTTTCCGGATATTATAAGAATAACCTGCATTTCAGATCTACAATATCACGAACATTGTAACTTGAGCATAGGCAATTGTTTTAGATAAGACCAGGTATGACCATAGATTAACCACATGTGGCATGACCTTCAATATAAATGTGTGGCAACTGTAAGACTGTAAGAGTTTGCTGGTTCAATCCTTCGCCATTTTTGAGTTTTTAAGTGAAAGTTAGCAAAAATATTTTGAAACTGCCATTACAAATATGTGATGGTCACACTAACCGCCCTAGGGCTTTTCAGAGAGGTTTAATGTTGGTCCACCGTCTATGAGGCTGGCCCAATATTATTCCAGCGACAGGGAACATCTCGTCTTTAGTGGGGTCATGCTAATGTGATTCAGAGGCGTGCTTAGTAGCTGTGCGATCCCATGGTCAAAATCAGTGGGTTAAAGGTAGTTCTGGGACTTGTCTCGTAAAAAGAGGGAGGAATATAACTTATCGACACTCCCTCGCAGCGATGCACTATATGGTCTAATTCTAATTTCGGCTCGGCTCAGTCGGTCCTTTGTCAGGAGTTATATTATTATGCATCTTGTTTGTACCTTCGTGAGTCAATTCATTCAACAAACTAAATAATTGTTCAACCGGACAAAACAAGTTGGAGGGTTTCACAATACTTTATTAGCACTCATTGTGCATCTGAAATGTCAACTAGACCTTCTAGATACAATGGGCATTATGATGATGACCTCTCAGACGTGGTCACATTCAGTGCGACATATGGGCTGGTGTAGTTGGTTGTTTTACCGAGCTTCTTTTTGTAACACGATCCCCACGTAACAGATGCCAGCTAGAGTCAGGTCACAGCTATAAAGATCAGCGCACATACTCTATGTTCGAACTCACTTTGCACTTGAGCTCTGTAAAAGTCAGCCCCTTTTGAAAATCCGTCTAGAGACATTACCAAAGAATAATAAAACAGGTAATCTTTGGTCATTACCAATGTGTGAAACGAGTATACTGTCAGACAAGAGAGGAAAACCCAATGCTGGGTCAACGTTGTCCCACTGTCTACGACGCTAGAACAACATTGCCCCAGCATTGAATCATTGTCTCGTGTTTGCTGAGAAATAGCTACCGCTTTTTACTTTGAGCAACTGGCCCGAAACAACGAACCAGCGAACGAGGGGCAGCGACAATAACAGCTTCGTCGTGAGGCTTCTGCACCATGACCTCGATGGAAATTAAGTCTTGAAGATCAAACAAATACTGGCGTGCAAAGCCAAGAGGTAGCATCAGATTCTGCTTACTTAGCAAGTTAAAAGGCAGCATTTTCTTACCTTACAAGTAAGCAGATACTGTATTTTGGCTTTGCAGATCAGTGTTAGATTAGCGGGGTGGCTGTACGCTGACAACATTGTCCCGCTCATGACAAAAATGTCGACGCCATCACCAGGGAGTGATCACATCAATATCCGACTGGGACTGCTTTGTTGGTGTGATATGAAGTCATCTCAAGTTAATAATTACTGAGTAAAAAAGGTACCGGACAAAGTACCCAAATTATACTTCCCAGGATTGATTTTTGTATTGGATGATTCCAGCAATCACAGGAATACATCAGTGTATGTATCATGTTTATCGTAAACCCACCCGGCTTAGCCAGGCAATTCGCAACTTATGGTTGACTAAAATGACAGGAGATACCCGGGTGCTACGACGGGGTGTTGATAAAGAGGACATTTGATCTGACAAGCTAACCCTTTCAAGCCTGAATTTACCATTGTCATTTTCATCCACTACAAGCCGCGAATTGCTGTCGCAATTCTCGACTTGTAGTGGATGAAAATGATTTGAAGTGGGTGAAAAGATAATTACCATGTATTAGTAAACCAGGTTCATGAAAATTTTCATTCAAATGCCCCTAGTTGTAGGAAAATTAAGTCTGTTTTCAGGGATGTAAATGATGCTTTAATGCATCGTGAGGGCTTAAAAGACACCCCTCAGATCTGCAGTGCGTAGGTGAGAACAGTTACTGCTTACTTTTTCAAGTGAGCTTACATGGATTTATTTTTATAGTCATAATATCTGTTGTTTTATTATTCACTAACAGTATGTGAATAGCTTTACAGATTGGGTATATCTGCTTAAAACCAGCCAACATCGTGCTCACATTAAGAAAGACAACTTAATTTGGATCAACTGCTCACGTAATTACAAATGCCTATCCATTTATAAATAATTGGAATAACTTGCATGATCAACAGACTACACTATTTCAAATCAAATTAATTTGCAGATCCGACGTACCAGCCTCACATTTCTGTATAGAGCAACCTTTTAAAATGGCCCAAATAATTAAAACTAAAATAACCCAAGAAAGTATCCTCGCTTCACGTCAAATTTTAGGTGATTGTTCTGTACTGTTATCAAAGCGTTTCCTTGATGAAGCTTACATTATTCCACAAGAGCAGTTTACAGGATCAAATATTTGTTGATGATACTTGAGGGGGAACATTATTTTTTTTTCATAAGACGTGTAACGACGCATGTAATTTGACAGTTCATATTTAGGGTAATCACTTTTTTTATACAAACTATATGGAAAGGAAAGTATTCCTTGTACCATCGATCCTAAATAGAAACTGTGACAATATGAAACAATAATAATTTGTACTATTAAACAGGGTGGTAAAACAACTATGTCTATTAAATCATATATACAAAACTACAGTCATACTACCAACTAAAATTACACAATACCCAAGTACTGTGGATTTCTGCTGTGACCTACAGGTTTGGCGAACGTTTACCCAGTGTAGTTGTAATGTTTGACCGACGTCGCAGACGGCAGACCAACATTAAACCGATATCGGGTAAACGTCTCGTGTTTTCTGGGTGTGTTGGCGAATAATCAAGTATGATTTATTCCCGTGCTCTCTGGAACGTTGATCCAACGCTGGACCCACGTTGAACCAATGCTGGATAAGTTTTTGCTGGTTGGCTCCCAGGATGCTCTCTATAAATATTTTATCGCTAACCTATTTTGTTTTCATAACGCAAAGAACTCTGTTCACCTCGGCATAAGTGCACGCAATATGTGAATGCTTGCCAAGAATCAGTGCCAGCCAGCCTGCGCGCACGAGCATCGCGCCAGATGCAAGCGCCACAAGAAAATGTCTTCATCAGGATCGGTTTGGCAGCGTCGAAGAAGGCAAACGTTGTCAGTAACTGTTTAGCAACGTTAAAGAAGAAAGACATTGACAGGAGCGGTTTGGCAACGTCGAAAAAGAAAGGGGTTGCAAAGAATGGTCTAGCAACGGCAAAAAAGTCGTTGTTTTAGGCAACGTCGAAGGAGAAATGCGTTGTCAAGAACGGTTTGGTAACATTAAAACGTGGAACAGTTCCGACGTTGCCAAACTGCTCCTGACAACTCTTCGTGGAACAGCGTGGCCAGGCTTGCCGTCAGCTGGCAATCCCGGCCAGGCTTGCCGTCAGCTGGCAATCCCGGCGGCTCCGACAGTAATCTGGATCAAATCATGGACTTTACTGATTAGATCATGTTGATCCGCACAGTCCGTTAATTATCATCCGTGTAGGGACTGCCGTAAAGGCGACCTCCTGGAATTAGGCTGATCCGAGAGAGAGAGAGCTGGATTTGCTCACCTGGGACTCGCTGACTACTCGGAAGGATTATCGACCCCGCCCCCGTCGGGATAGGCTCTGTTTGACCTTGGCCTTTTGAAGCCTCCCCTTGCTGGCCTCTCAAAAACAGGGAGGGGTCAACCCTCCGCATGCGGTGGCACAATCAAGTAATTCCGCTCAACAATACACAGCAGAATTCTACCTCATCCACAATAAATAGGGTTTTGCTTACCATATATGTAAAGTTTGAGACAAGAATACATTTATAGCCATCCCAGCAAACACGAGACGTTGAGCCAATGTTGTTTTAGTGTTGGGTTAGCGTCGGAGACGATGGGCCAACATTAAAACAACATTGGCTCAACGTCTCGTGTTTGCTGGGATACCGTCATATGATTATGTATGCCACGAGAGATGACAATTTCATAGCAATTATGTAATTTGTAATGTTAAATGGCACCCTATAATAGTCATGCTGTTGGGAGATTTTTATATCTTGCAAAGTGTAGGGTTGTAACATTTTTGCTCAGGCCCTAATAATACAAAAAGAAAACCGATGTATTAGTTAAACAAAAAACATCGCCTATAAAGCATCATACTAACTGCAAAATTATTGACTCACACCATTGGATTTGTTATATTTGCAGTACACGTAAATTATTTTAAAGTATTTAGCACAACATGTGATCCCAATCAATAAGAACAACTACTTCCAGCTCCGTTTTACATTCTTGTGGTTATGGTTGCTTTTCAAGTAAGCAGTGCTGTGTGCCTTAACCCTTTAACCGTCGGTGCCGCATATATTCGGGTTTTCATTTTTTATTAGCACATTAAGTACCAACTTTTAAACATGTTAAAGATAAAATGTGACATCAATCAGCACGATTTCAAAAGAGTTGACCTCCATTTTATCAAATCTGAATAATTTTCATTCACTGGAAGTTCGCGTCAGCGAGACACAACTTCAAGTGGGTGAAAATTCCAATTGAATTATTCGGCGGTTAAAGGGTTAAGTTTAGTAGAACCTTGGTAAAAAGCGTCATTGAGGTTAACTTGACTGTCGTGTCTAATGAGGTTTCGGGGGCCAGCTATTCCCAGAGAGTCCTTGATTCACCTCAATTAACAAATCCCGGTTTTCTTGGGGCGCTAAAATGCCAGGTATAATGGGCGGCTCGCATCTCGCCAAGTTCATCTTGTTCGCGTGCATTGGCCATCGATTTCTAGACTCCTTAGAGTTGCAGTCAAAACCTTCTGAAGAACCGATAGAGAATGCAGGTATAGAATACGATTTATTTGATCAATCATCAACCACCTAATACGTACTCTACTGATCTTCTCTGCGAAAACTCTCCCCACCCAGATGGGACATTATGAGCACTCTGTTTGCCAGTATCTTAAACAAACAGTACGGACATTGTAACACGCACAGTATCATCGCCCACGTCCATGGTAATGAAATCCATCTCGACCCGATGATGATAATCGGACATCGATTGTTCTGTGGAAGCTCATTCATTTATGACCCAATCTAAACACAGATAGAAAGCTTTGTGAGCTTTCACAACACGCCAAAAGACTGTAACTGTTTACTTGACAGCAAGCAGTTACTACATTTTGGTTTTGCACGATAAAACAGCATAGCAAACACGATACATTGACCCAATGCTGGGTTAATGTTGGGCCGACGTCGGAGACAGCGGGCAAACATTAACCCAACGCTGGGTCAATGTGTCGTGTTTTCTGAGCTAGTAGGGTTAATCGATGAGATCATTAAATGATACCGTGCCAGGCAGACAGCAGTAACTACTTTCTCGACAAGTGAGCAGTTACTGCTGTCTGCAGGACAGAATTCGCGGTGGGTAGGCCCTATTTATAGTCTTAATGAATTACTTACAAACAAAACCGCACGTCTTTCAACCTCTATCCACAACTCCGGTGCAGCTGTATTCACAAGAACACCAGAATACACCGTTACCCCGGAGTCGCCTCGACATCGTGCTAACGTCGATGACGCTGGTTCAAAATTAAAATCATGCTGTGCCATTGTTTGCACAACAAAATGAAGCTCTATTGTCACCGGGACCATAAATAATACAGGACTCAATGAGCGACGAGGATGTACTACTTGAACTGAGTCGGGTCAATAGCTACGTATTCTGGCAATAGATAAGTTTTAGTGCTCATTTGGCTCATCTGGCTAATTCCTAGCCCGGAGGTATCTGGTTTGAATCCCGGACGGGCCAGATGTTCGCTGCTGTGCACTATGCAGAACCCTTGATATGAAGTCATTCGATATAAGTAAAGGACATAGTAAAGCCTTATACTCATTATGGGCTTGCTTCTCATGGGCGATATTGTGGTGGGTCGATTGCCATAAATGTTCCCACATCAAAATATCCCCATTTGTGAGCAGGTGCTGTCAAACGAGGACTTTGATGTGTTTTTATCTGTTTTTTTAAACGTATATCACATAATTTCTAGATGATCGTTTCCAAAATCAGCATTTTAGCCGCCGATGCGTCGTCATACCTGAGAATGCTAGACCTAATTAAAAATAGCGTATGTATATAATATATAATATAGTATATAATATATATAATAAATAATCCAACATTACATTTGTAAAGAGCCAACCAAGCTATGATTATCTGGACGTCTGTGCTAATCTGATTATCAATCTTAAATTGGTCGTGATGGTGCTTGCAGATCACATCATATCATACTAATACGTTGCGAAATCATTTCGTGACAAGCAGGAATTGAATACGGAAAAAACGTTATGTCGTGTCCTGACCGGCAGTTAAAGTGTCGCATGTGCCACTTAAAGGAGTGACACATATGACACTTTATCTGCCGTTACGAAGCCGTGCTTGTGTTTCTCGTTTTACCATTTTCGTCATCTTACAGAGTGATCATGACACTGAACGGATGTCTTAGATTAGATGACTACACTATAAGCAATATTGGTTCTTTAAAAAGAACCCTTGAGTACTATTACCATGCAACTCCAGGAGAACCCTGCAAGGGTTCTCCTGGAGTTGCATGGCAATAGTACTCAGGGGTTCCTTCTGAAGAACCTATGTAGTCTAGAGTGTAAATAAAAAAGTGACGAAATACCATAGTCGTTGTAAATGCGGTGACCATAAATATATACTCTTACAACAAAAATAATGTTCTTGAAGGTTGTTTTCCTTATATAAATATAGATAAATGTTTTACATATATATCAGGTACATAAATATGTATGTAGAACCTATATTAACATCTTGTTCTGAAATTGTATAGCAGAAGATCGTGAAAGTTCGTTGGTCACATATTAGTTGTGTATTATTTGACATTCAACTCATTTATATTTCAAAATGAGCATTGTGTTTTAAATGACGTAATCTTTTATTATTTTATCAAATGTTTTTTTTCTCAGAATTATTTAACAGCATAGCCGATGATTTATCTCTGAGAAAAAAAAGATTTTATGTGTTTATATAATGCTAAGTGTTTTTGTTTAAGCTATGTGTCGCCTTCATCCCATTGTGCAGTTTATCATTATTTCTAAGACAGACGAAAACGCTAAAAGATAAATTAACGTGAATCAAATATTTTTAATACGCCTGTTTTGGTAAATTAGATATAGCAATCAAGTAAACGCGGACATGCTCTGTGATCATTTACGATCAGCAAAAGTACGATATAACGGAAAATAATGTGAGACTCGAGAAAGAGAACAAGTGTTGCCTTTTGACTACACCACAGTACAGTTTTCTATAATAGCACATCTGTTAAATGGAAATCAAATATAATATGTACCTGCAAAACAAAAGAAAAATAAAATATAAAAAAGGCCGAAAACTCGTTTCGCAATAATTGATTTGGACGATAATACTCATACGAATCATCCACCGTCGCGGCAACACGAGAAGGTGATCCGATATTGGATTAATGGTTTGACAGCATCTGTGACGCTGGCCCACCGATAATCCAACACTGGATCAAGTCCTCGTCTTTTCCGCCATCTGAAATGAAATTTGACGCTTCAGGTGTCAGGAATGACCTTCCAGTGTGTCACAGAAATACACAAAGAAGCGCGCCGCGAAAGGTCAACGCCTGTGAATCCAACTGGTCAGATTATTATATTTCGAAATGATCTTTTGTACTATTAATAATGTGAAGGTCGGCGGCGCTATTCATTTTGAACTTTAACGCTCGTTGTTTTACGACACCACCAAAGGATTCGCGGCCGGTTTGATTGTGATTCGAGTGAAGATATCCCAACGTAGAAGGGATAACGCAGAATGTCAGTTTATGGGTTTTTTCTGCGCGCAAGGTACTCGCGACGCAAAATGAAGCTCGCTCAAAACTTACCAGTTTCCAACTGATTTTCATATTCTGAATGTAGCAGTGACCACCGTTTGCACTTTGCAGTGTCGTGAGTGTCACTTAATACACTGTAAATTAAAAAACCCCTGAGAATCAAGGGTTCCTACTGTCATTTTTTCACGCATGTGAATATATGTATCGACAACATCTAATAAAAAGTTGCGAATTAAACATATTTGCTCGTCGTTTCTAAACAAATCTGAACAAAAGACAGGAGCGCCCAAAGTGCGAGACGCCTCAATGCTGAGCCAACATACGTAGATTTAATGTTGAGCCGCCATTGAAACGTAGGCCAATGAATCGGTGGGTAAACACGAATCTGTAAATTTCAGTGTTTATACTATAGTAGTATTAGTAGTACCTCGTAGAATAAACACTAAAATTTACAGATTCTATCCACCGATTCATTGGCCTACTACTACTACTACTACTGACTACTACTACTACTACTACTACTACTATCACTACTACTACTACTACTACTACTACTACTACTTCTACTACTACTACTACTACTACTACTACTACTACTACTACTACTACTACTACTACTATAACTACTACTACTGCTACTATTGCTAGGCTACTACTACTACCACTACTACTACTACTACTACTACTACTACTACTACTACTACTACTACTACTACTACTACTACTACTATTATAACTACTACTACTCCTACTGCTACTATTGCTAGGCTACTACTACTACTACTACTACTACTACTACTACTACTACTACTACTACTACTACTACTACTACTACTACTACTACTACTATGTGTGATTGTCAAAGGGTGTTCAAAGTGCTGTCGTGCTAAAGCAAACAACAGTAACTACTTACTTTTGAATTAGGCAGTTACCGCTTTTTCATTTGTATTGCAGTTGCTGGGATACCAGACATGACAATGTTCTGTGGGCCAGAGGGTGCTAACCCTGGCTCATGGTACTGACGTGCAAAGCCAAAACGCAGTATCTGTGTTCTGGCTTTGCACAGCAGAGAAAGCTGACCGTTGGTAAATCGTTCGATCCCTCAGATGTGCTCGTCACTTGAGAATGGCAGGCAAGCAGTCAGATGACAGCCTACAGCGCACTGAGTGATGAGGTGCCCCGGCCGGTGAACCCCAGCAAACCACACCCTGATATTAGCCGCATAGAGAAGTCCAGCGATCCATCCTGGAGCAGCCACACCCGGAGAATACTTTATTTAATTCCCTCTCCTCCTCGCGACCAATGTCCCAGCCGGGATTGATTTAATACGCGGCGTTCGAGTTTCTATTCGGCGGCTTTTATCAAATTCAACCTGCGAGATGTATAACGCGATTGAGCGTGATGGCATTAGCCGATGCGCGGGGCGCACCGGGACGGCCTGTGGACAACCCCCTACCCGGCCAATTTGTAAGAGGACCGCATTGCGGGCCCGGCATCCAGAAATAATCCCATTGTGAGACCCCGCGGAGGTCCCCTTTGCTACCGCAGCACAACCTTCTCCAAAGCTGTCAAGCTTAGGTTGCCGTGCCTCTTAGCCCCGCTTCTGGTCGTAATGGAATAGCTGTGTACACAACAGGCCAGACAGGCCAGACCTATTCCTGCAGAAGAGCACCTGCAAATCCTGCAGACCTGTAACCAGGCAAAGACAAAGCGGAGCCCCGGTGACAGCGCCCTGCTAAATTGCGTATATCTGCTCCTCTAAAGTCTGTCTGGCCATCATTCTGTCCATACCGCAGCACGAAGGCAGACAACGGTAACCGCTTATTTGAAAAGTAAGAAGTTACCACCGTCTGACCTCGCACGGCAGCACACATCTCTAAGTGGTTCCATGATAGCAGCGCGCTAACTGCCTTGTGCCGTTTCGGCAAGTTGCAGACGTATCTAATATGCCGGAGAGGATTGTCAAGTCGCTCGATAAATTGTATTCACTTTAGGCCTCGCGCATGGACTAAGTAGTCAATTTGCCATTCAATTTACCCTTTGTCTTCTAAAACTGTAAACTCTGAACTTCCACTGAAATTACCCATTTGTCAAATTGGAAACGAATTGATTCAAAACATAAATGGTAAGGCGATCCTGCAAACTGGTTCGCAGTTATATTTTATCACTGATGTAGGGTGCATCTCCCCATTTGCTTATTACCACGCTATTAATTATCGTCAATGTATACAAAATTCATGGTACTGCTACTAGTTACAAAAAAAAATCATACCATTTTTAAAGCATTTATGATTTAAATTTTGACATAGTAAAAGGTGTAGATATGTCGCTTTAATTGCAAAGAGACTCATAATCACACACTGGTCACACAGATGAGGTCCAGGGACCCACCCACTAAGAACATGACTAATACTAATTGCGTAAAATGCTGTTTAAAGTAGAATTGTTATTGTTTAAATGCGAAACGATAATAAAGAAAAAATATTTCGGTGTTTTACATTAAAAAGCATAAAATGTTTATTTTCATCTGGATCAATGCACTAAATTTATGTTTGAATACTTTCCTTGGCTGGCAAATTATATATTCATACATTGATGTTCATTACACATACAAAACAGGTATATGTTACCCCATCATTATGTAGATTTACCAGCAAAATAGTGTTGTGTCCAAGATGTAAAACTTTGTTTATAACATAATATTTTTTTCTCATTTTTGTGAAATCATCCGTATTGGTCTTTACAAATCCGCTTTGGAAAATTTGTTTCGGGCCTCAACTTTCTCACATGTGCTTTCGAAGTATAGCGTTAGTCCGAAAAGCTTTGCAATATATTTGATACCAAACGCCTCCAAACGATTTTACACGGCACATTTATATTTTTTTTATCGGTGAACTAACATCAGATTATTTGGCATGCGAAGTTCTCACTTCACAGATATGTCACAGCCTCTTGAAAGTGAAATTCCGAGTGCGTTGTATGTGTGAGGTGCAGAATGCGTTACAGATACGGATACGGTACGTAATTACTACGTATGTAGTACGATTTGACATGCTATTCAAGGTGAGACTCCAGCTTTAATCTATATTATTACATGGACAAGTAGGCCACTCTAATCAAGTGTCTCCACGCACAACTCTTGCTCTCCTATTCTGAGATGATCAGCGAAGCGAAGCTCTGATACCACATCCCATTAGCTCTGCAATTTCTGGGGAACATTCGATTCTCAAAGCAATTATTGCCTCATTGCCGCGGTGACTTGCTTGCGGTGTCAAGTGTGGCCTGTGGGATACTCCTGTGGTTTACCTAGCAACTCGACGCTGGCCCAGCGCTGGTTTTATATTGCCCCCGTCTCCGACATTAAATCAGCACTGGTTCAACGCCCCGTGCTGGCAAGGTATGGTCTTGACAGTATTGGACCATGTCACCTACTTTGGCCCACGTCACTTTGAAACGGTTGTGTCACTCGTTGTTGAGTCTCACGCGAGTACTCCGTTCTACAAAGCCAAGAGACAGTATCTGCTTACTTCAATAGTAAGCAAATGCTGTTTTTTGGCTTTGCACGGCAGTACTCTTGGAAAACTTCACCAGTACGACTGCATAAATCAGGATACCTTTAGTTTACGATCACCTACATGTTGGAGCCGCCACACGGAGATCACCAAGGAGATTGACATGTCACAGAAATATCAACAACATCATTTTCACACACGCGAAGCTGTGCGTCGCGTCAGCGAAACACAATTTGACACGATTAAAAATTCCACTTAGATAACTTTGCAGACATTGTAAACCGTTTGCACTATTTAAAACAAAATGAAATGAATCGGGCTTTAGGCCACTTTTGTGCACATACAGGCTAAATTGGGCCAGGAAAACCTCTTGAGGATGGTGAGATGAGTGAGATGACACTGCCCTCTAGACACAGAATTCAAAATTCAAACCCTGTAGGTCTGAGGCCGAACACGCTACCTCTCGGTCACGGAAGCTCCCCACGATATTTACGAGCGGATGGGGAAGAAACATTTTTTGTTTCTTTCAAACCGAGACCTGGAAACGAACCTTGAACACTAGCATGAAAGACAGCGGTACTAACCACCACCCTAGGCCCCGGTCCGTCTGCACTATGTATGCAGCAACACGATTTGACTGAATTCTAGATGTATCTATGAAGGATCTATCAACTTTATCTACCAAAGATCAATGCTCGACTCTCGGATATTGTGGTGCTATATGAGTGACTAAATTGATCGATTGTTATTCGAACACATGGCCTATGTAGACACAGCGCTATGCAATAACTCGTCGAAATTTAAAAAAAAGTTGCCTTCAGCATGTAGGGTGAAGAAAATTCCGCATAAAGCAGGCGGGCGGGCGGGCAGGGTCCCTAAATATATCAAGTGATTGCACTTGGTGACCATCTGGACAAGCTGAATGAGATCTCACGGGAGGTATGAGAACTCAGCGCGAGGCATAATGATGTTGCTACGTCAGGGCAAGAAGGTCCTTATATATTCTTGGTCAGGGATACCAGCATGAGGCACACCACTGCTGTGTAAAAATTAAAACGCAGTATCTGCAGATACGGCTTTTATCGGATCTACCATGTCCATGTTGCAACGTAAGGCAAACAGCTGTAACTCCTTCGTTCCAGGTCGTGGATCACAATAACAATAAATACTTTCAAAAATAAATTGAAACTTATTTTTGTTTTTTTCCAACTTAGCATCCGGTGAGCCGACAAAATACAAACGGATGTATGACTATATGAGTCTATGAGATTACGATATGTTTTTTCGCGCCTCAGAGCTCGCATCACCGTGGGTTTAGACGCTATAGACGTTTATTTTTCTATAAATTGACATGACATAAAGCCCTCCAACACAGCAACCAGCAGTAACTGCTTACATGAAGAGCAAGCATTTACTGCGTTCTTGGTTTGCATGACAGGTCTCCAAGGAAACATGAGGCATTAACCCAATGCTGTTTCAATGTCGGCCCACTGTCTTCGACGCTGGCCCAACATTGAAAACCCCAATGCTGTTTCAATGTCGGCCCACCGTCTTTGACGCTGGCCCAACATTGAAACAGCATCGGCTGAATGCCTCTTGTTTCCTGGAAGCTAGCTGTGCGCAAGTCCCCGCTGTGACACTTTATATAACACTGATTGGTAGAATAACGCTCGCATCAGCGACATTTTTCCGCCGTGTTGACCATCGATTGGCCGGTGTTTTTTTCTCCGCGCACTTGCTCTGATTTATGCCGTCCGTACGTTGTGACGGATTACACAGGACTAAGTGGACGTCTGGATCCTTCGCCGAAGGAGAAATACCCGAGAGCCCCATAAACCACGGACTCGTACTCTGCGGGGCAAAGGCAAACAGCAGTAACTGCTCACTTGAAAAGTGAGCAGTTACTGCTGTATGTCTTTGCGGGGCAGTGCGGTGCAGGACAAAGACAAATAGCAGCAGCAGCTCAGTTAAAAAGTACGCAGTTACTGCTGTTGGACGTCTTCACTGTGGTCACATCTGTTGCGTTATTATAATTACAACATACGTCCGTGCAAATGCAAACAGCACGTAACTGTTTACTTGAAAAGTGGGCAGTTACTGTATTTACTAATAAGTAAAGCATACTAAAGCTATAGTCACGATCACAATCTTTTCAGTCTTTATATTAACCCTTTAACCGCCGGCTCCGAATTTATTCGGTTTTTCACTTCATTATTACCACATTCAGTACCGCCTTTTAAACATGTTAAAGCCATAATTTGACATCAATCAGCACGATTTGAAAAGAGTTGACCTTCATTTTGTCAAAACTGCACAATTTTCACTCACTTGGAGTTGTGGATCGCGTCAGCGAGACACAACGAGTTTTCGATTGGCAAGATAATTTTAAATACATTGATTCAACAGATCTACGTATTTTTCGTTCACTTATCTGCTTAAATACCACCAGCGATATACATTACACAGGCTAAAGTGGGTGAACATTTCAATTGGATAATTTGCCGCTCACAGAGGATCGCTTTTGCTCTGCGAACTACTTCAAACGAATCTCTGATGTGCTTAGGATTAACCCTTTAACCGCCAAATTATTCAATCTGAATTTTCACCCACTTGAAGTTGTGTCTCGCTCACGCGATCCACAACTTCAAGTGAGGAAAATTATTCAGATTTGACAAAATGGAGGTCAACTGTTTTCAAATATTGCTGATTGATGTCCCCTTTTATCTTTAACATGTTTAAAAAGTGGTACTTAATGTGCTGATATATAAAAAAATGAAAACCCGAGTATATGCGGCACTGGCGGTTAAAAGTAAAGACACTGGTTGGTGAATTGTTATTATTACATTATTGTTACAGTCCGCTTGGTACAGACATTTATGCCGGTGTCACCGAATATTAAGCATCCCCATATATTAGGCATCCCTGACAAGTCAAAGAAGTCACGTGACTGTGTGGGCATGCGCAGAGAGTGACTACGCAGCGGAAGTCACACAAAGGTGTCTTGATCAATCCACCACACTTACATATTATTCTCTTTTAAAATGACTTAGTTTTAATACTTAGTTTTATAAGTAGCAAACATAGTTTTGCACTCACTTGATGTGAATCATGTAAACCAATGGGTTACAAAGTATAATCCATATCCCAGCTGGTGGTCGCTAGAATACTATCCATTTCTAGACAAATGAGGGGATGCTTAATATTCCAATAAGAAGAACAAGACAGATGGTGGAAAATTAGATTCCCCCGCCATGTTTTCTAGCCTATTAGAATAACAACGATAATTTTCACATTGACATATATTTATATATTAGATTATATATTAACGATCTTTATACAGGGAATGCTTTACAAGGTTGATACGTATGATACATAGTTAAATTAGGCATCCCCTTCGCCACAGTGTAGAGTTGGCCATTCAGTAAGAGCGCATGCAGAGGGGTGCTTAATTTTGCTGGCAAGTACAAGCACGCCAACACTCTGGCAAGACCTTGCAAGTCGTTGCCAAATTAGACATCCCCCTCGTCCCGTGCAAGCTGGCTTGTATGAACAAACCAATACCCACTACTTCATTATCGATTGTCAAAATAAAAAATGCTACTAAGGTTGCGATAGATATAAATTAAAATTAGTTAATATTAGTTAATAATTCTCCTAATAAAAAATATTATTATTTGAGATACATATCGCTAACTGATCATACATATCATAAACCGCCGAGGACCACGTTGAGTCACCCTTTGGTTGCCAAAAACAATAAAGAAATTTGACACAAAAAAACTCTTCATAGTTGCAATTATAAAATTCTATATCAATATCATGCTGTAAAATATTTGTATTTTTCAGATAATTAAATGTATTCCCGTATTTAAATACTGTTATGCGCTGTACCCATGGTACCCGTGGATACATTATTGACAAAACGCGTCAGTCATGGGCTCACAAGTGTTAATTGCGGCGGGGTTTTTTATTAAGGCGGGGTGTTATCACACCTCTTTCTTTGTCTGATCAACATGAGAGGGTGCAGTAGCTGTGGAAGCCAAAGGTGTGAACATTGCGTCATAGGAGTGTTATGTTTGAAGTAGATTTAGTGCTTTATTTTGAAATTTATTACGGAGTGGATAATAAATTTTCTTATTCTTTTTAGTTTTAATAAACTTTAAAGCTCTACAAATGTATTAAATACATAACATAGATAGATGACATATCAAATTGCATGTTGACTTTGCAAATTTTAAAAAGTAAAATATATTCATTAGGGCGGCTGGCATACATGTACTTTGGAAGTATAATTTAAAATATATTATTAAAAATATTTACCATGGTGAAGCCATGTCATGCTATTATATGTCATGCTATTACGTTATATGTCAAGTATATGGTGATTCGATTTTAGAAAATTAACCCTATAAGGCCAACATGTACACAATTGATATTATGCAATATTTTATGGGTTTGAAAAAGTAGAAATATCTTTTTGACATACATTATATATTATCTTTTTGTTACGGCATATAATTGATTATTAGTGCGTGCAAATATTTGTCAATTAAGCGTAACAGCGACATGTGAGATGTCAACGGCTTGTGAGTGCCAGATATAATAGCCACATATGTGAGCTGTCAACGGTTCGCAAGTGCGATTGTTTCCACCGATGGTGCCATGACTGACAACTCTGAAAATGCCATCACTTTAATAATGCAAGCAGATTAAACACCTGGGAGCATGTTAATGTAATTTGACAAATGTCTGATGATAGCTAATATTAGGCCTATGGACATGTTATACGCAATAATTTAATAATAGGAAAATCATACCCATTTGTCTAATATATGTACCCACACCGCCACAATAAAGAATTCAGCTACACAGAAAGTATTGAGGACAATTAGTCTGGCACACATCAAACCCGTTCGAGATAGTCAGTCTAGCAGTAGTGCATGTGTAAGTGACCTGGTCCACATTGAACACGATTACAGCTACACGGATGCCAAAACAGTAACGACACCCATACCTGCACCGAAGGAACAAGAATTCAAGAAGAATGACAGCGCAATCAAACAGCCATCTCCACTAGACGTTCCCGACGATAGTGATTCTTCTGTCATCTATGTAAAGACATCTTCACCTCCAAAGAAAAGACAGCTCACAGACACCACCGAAAACGAGCACCATGCAGCAAAACGAATTCGACGCGACATAGTCTTGAGTGAAAGAGACATAAGCATATTAAACAACACAGAATGGCTAACAGACAGCATTATTGACAAAGCACAAGGACTATTAACCAAACAATTTCCTGACATAGACAGTTTACAATCAGTGTGTCTTCTACAGAGTGCACAGAGTCAAGGCTCTATTGGATCAGCTTGTGGTTCCTGGGTCCAGATTATCAACGTTAGTGCATCCCACTGGATTACAGCAACCAATGTCAACTCCCCACCAGATACAGTGTTGATATACGACAGTTTGTTCTCAAGAAAAGCCACTGAAACATTAGTAGAAAAAATTTGTGTATTGAACTATTTCATGAGCTCCACATTCTTGGACATTCAAATTATGGACATGCAACGACAATCCGGAGGGGATGATTGCGGCCTATTTGCCATAGCATCAGCCCTCTGTCTTTGTGAAGGAAAGGATCCAGGAACACAGTCCTGGAATCAGCAAAGTATGAGGCAACATCTACTACAGTGCTTTGCAGATGGCGAATTGAAACCCTTTCAATCCGAGAAAAGAAGAAAGCGTGCAGCCAAGCTTACTCAGAGAGTACAACTTTACTGTACTTGTAAAACTACAAAGAAATCGGACACTATGATTAAATGTTGTTCCTGTGAAAATGTATTTCATAAAAAATGTATTAACCTCGCTGAAGACGCTTCATATTATAAATGTAATATATGTTGATAATTTTAAATGAATGTTGATAATATTATGTAAAATATTTTGTTCTTATGATATGTACTTTGCCTTGTATTAAAATTGTATCTTTAATATTGTGATGGTCAGTTTTATATGCTATTAGGAATGTTAATACACTAAACTGTTGTTAAACTGAATTGAAAGGTATATGTAATAGATTACCTATATTGTGAAATTTGTATTTCATATGTGAAAGTCAATAATATACTTAATGTTGTTGTGATGGCAGTATAGTATGCTACTATGAGTGTGAATATATTATATATTAGCTGTGAAATCATATTTATAAATGTTATTTACTCTCTGAAATGTACTGCAAAAAAATAATAAATAATAATCATGTTAATACTGTTGGAATAATTGTATGATAACTGTACATTTGTAAATAAATATTTGCATGTCATTATTGGTTCCGATCATTCATTTATGTGGTGATGTAATATATTAGCACTTGATTTTGTGGTCATACATTTTCATCCGCTTGGTCGCCTAGGGTTAATCGTTTAGATAAGGACATTATAACGCTTTGCTGCATAGACGCCGCTGTCACCTCTTTGTTCTTTGGCAATGCCATCACACGTTACAGTAGAAACAACACCTCGTGAGCTGGGAGGGGAGGGGGGGGGGGGTGACTAACAATAGCAAACCCTTGTGATGTCGGGGACTAAACATGTTATTAAATAATATTAGTTTTTTTCAAAACATAAAATCAGAAATAAAACTGGCTTAAAATACATGTATTACCATACGAGCAACGCTGATTATGATGCTTAAAAACACACAAATACGCGTTATTTATCTTCTTTCATTTATCTGCTTAATGTCAAGCCATGATAACATTATTAACATGTGATATGTTTTGATCACATTAATGCACTATATTGCTGTAACAATGCGATCTCTCTATATTTGGAATGTCAAATATAGGTAGATAGATATTTATTGATGACGGAAATTCTATGTAGACGTATGCTTCGTTAAAATCATGATATGGTGCTGAAATATTTGTATAATTACGCTTGCTGAATGTTAATAATTTTGTGTTTTTATATTTGCTAATAGTTTCGGTTACAATTTGTTATTCTATGCGATATTAAATTTAAAAACGACTTGCCAAGCCAGCGATATTAGGCTCCCCTAACCAGGACTGTCACCACACTGTGACTTAGGGGATGTCTAATTTGACAACGGCTTGCCAAGGGCTTGCCAGGGTGTTGGCGTGCTTGTACTTGTCAGCAAAATTAGGCACCCCTCTGTATGCACTCTCACTGAACACGCTACACTATGGCGAAGGGATGACTAATCTAACTATATCTTATATTTATTATAACAAATAATAATTATATACTTTTGTTATATTTCTTGTTGCCAAGGCCTTATAATATAAACACATAGTATGTTTAAATTACAGTAGTGTAATATAATAACGTGGTATGTTTTACTTAAGACTATCAAGATAAATTTTCTGATAAATATTGGTAATATTCACAAGTGAAGATGTATTAAACAATGATGAATGACATTTCCATTCCAATTTACTAAATAGTATGTATTATGAATTAAAATGAATTTGTGTATAATTTAATAAGATTGCTGTAATTTTAGTATGATTATGCCTGCTGAATTTCAACAAGTTAGTGTATTACATATTTGATAATAGATTTGTGTCCAATTTTATCATTGATTGCAATATTGCAATCGCAGAAATCATGTAGGCTTTTTCTTCAACTAGCAATTAAATATATAATATATACATCTGCTGATCATTTACCATGAGACACACAGCTGTCTCACTATGACCACATTATGTGCCTTCTTGCGCAGAACCGGAAGGGAAGCCTAATATCGAGGGGATGCCTAATATGGCGTGACACCGGAAGGCAAACAGAAAAATGTCTGGCACTGAGGAAACAATGATCACCAGTCTGATACTGTGTTTTTTCTTTCTTATTTTTTATTGAAATCTACAATTTGACAGCGCAGTTCAATGATTGAGGCCCCACTCACTCAATTCTTAAACGCAAACGTGTACACGCATCATTTCTATCCAGGGCAATACACATATTTTTTAAAATGTCGAACGAGGAGAACAGGTTTTGTGCATTGGCAATATTTCCAACCGATGATGAGATATGCGTGAATCAAAACGTCCAATAAAAGCTAAAGTGTCTTGTTCTCCTCTTTAAAATGAGTGCCATATGGACCCTTTAGCCCCAAGAGAATCGTTCATAATTATCATTTTTGTAGTACCTTAGAAAGCACACCTGTGAGTATTATATACCGGTAGATTATTTTAGCAGACACACAGAAAAGCAAAATCACGAGTTCGCTATGGATTTGGCGGCCCGGTGGTGATCATTTAATTTCTCCGACAATAAATAAAGCATATATCATTAAGGGATTACAAACCGTTTCCTGCTGAACGTTTCTGTTGTCGATGTGGAAAGGGAATTGTGCAATTGAAAAAAACAACAATAAGTACTAGACAAGTGTTTTTTGTGCAAAGTCAAACATGCAGTAGCTGCACTTTTCAAGTACAGTATTATCGAGAATCTGTCTGGCAAAGGTGCAGTATACTGGCGACTGGTCGACATTAATATTGCATCGTTGGTAATGGAGCGGCAGATTTAGATGTTGGGTGGCCGCCCCCAGTCTTCACACCCGACTGTTCCGCCGCGCAAAATAAAAAAGCAGCGTCTTCTTACTTTACGAGTAAGCAGATACTACCAATAGGCTTTCAGAGCAGTGTTTCTGTCCGACTCCCAGCGCAGTGCCCACTACAAATCCCCACAGCATTCGAGGGATTGATAATTGAAAAACCGCAAGCCGAACAACACTGAATTGGGATTATACATATTTGTAGAGGTTCTTTTGTCGCGACATTATCAGCCAATTCCACTAATGTCATGAGCATTTGAGCAACTTTACATTTGAGTTCAAGTGCTCCTGTACGTAGGACTTCGGGTGGAGGCTGACAATCGCACCCCAGCAAACACGAGACGATGAAACAGTGTTGTTTTGATGTTGGGCGACGCTGGGCCAACATTAAAACAACATTGTTTCGCCGTCTCGTGATGCTGGTACGTCAATGCCCAGATATTTGATGATTAAAGGGTGTCCGATAGGCTCGGACAAAACCTTTTTTTTTACTTTACGGTGCCTGTCACGCCTTGTCCAAATGAAGATGGTCTGTGCAGGAAAATTAGAACATATTTTGAGAAAATACAAATACTCAACTATTGCGTTGAATGTCTGCTCGTTCCATGGCAGCAAATCGGCAAAACAAACGAGGATTTCTCATACTTTGATTAGTTAGCAATAAAATGGATTAGACCAGAACAATATGTTTTCTTCCACACTGGCGATTGCTGACCTGATTTTATCTTGTCTGAGATACATACTGGTAATTAGCAGGACAGGTACAATGCAACTAAATGCACGAATGTGTGTCAGTCGTGGGTTTACCTGTGATAACTGATTTTCTGGGCCACGAGTAATACCCACTCCGTTTTAATAGCTAAATCACAGATGGCACAATGACTTTCCTAGTAGTCATCTGGATTTCATGCCCGACAATCGTAACCTGGATGTGCATGCAGGGTTTAAATTCTGGCCGGTCCAGATCATTTTAATTGTGGTTGAGCACACGCAGTTAACCAAACTGTTCAAATGACTGGAGTGGTCTTCCTATCGTGTATTTCCCTAAAATGCTGACTGACTGACTGACTGACTGACTGACTGACTGACTGACTGACTGGCTGGCTGGCTGGCTGGCTGGCTGGCTGGCTGGCTGGCTGGCTGGCTGGCTGGCTGGCTGGCTGGCTGGCTGGCTGGCTGGCTGGCTGGCTGGCTGGCTGGCTGGCTGGCTGGCTGGCTGGCTGGCTGGCTGGCTGGCTGGCTGGCTGGCTGGCTGGCTGGCTGGCTGGCTGGCTGGCTGGCTGGCTGGCTGGCTGGCTGGCTGGCTGGCTGGCTGACGATTTCGCAGCAGATATCACCGTTTACAGCTCGACTTAAGATTTATGTGGAGATACCGACTTCTGGGGACGACACAATATGAGATGACAATGCTGTGAGCAGCTTCCAACATTCTGGGTGCGATGGAGGTGCTGTGTCATCGATCTGCAACACTGTTGTACACAAGCAAAAGGCAGTAACTGCTCTTTGAACAGGCAGCAGGTACTGCCAGTTGCCCTTGTGGAGCAGGGTACCATGAGCTCTGTCCCGCGAGGTAGCTTTCCCCCCAATTGCTTTAATTGCCAGCCGAGTGACTGCAGATTAAAGCGTGTTAATTTCAGGGCCGGGCGAGCCTTCTGTGAGAAGAAGTGTAATGCCCTGTGAAGGCAAACAGCAGTAACTGCTCACTTTCTAAGTAAGCAGCTAGTGCTGTCTGCCTTTCCACTGCAGACCAGGGAGAAGGTGGCTCTTCCCTCCGGATGAACCACTCTGGTGAATCACAACCAGCTCCTAGTTCTCACCCTAATCGATACAAAAGCTCTGCACTGCAAAGCTAAAGGGCAGCAACTGCTTACTTGAGAAGTAAGCTGCTGCTGGCTTTTGGCTGTGCACACCAGAGCGATGACGAGACCGTGGATAGACGCGGATGCGGGAGCAGCGACAGTCAAGGGCGCTGTAATTCAAAAATGGGGCTTGACAAAACGTGTAGTTAAAGAGACGAGATGTGGGGGATGAGTGATTAAGATTTGGTTTTATGTATCGTGCTGTGCAGAGGCAAACGGCGGTAACTGTTCATTTTTCCATCAAGGGTGGGTAGGCAAACATGCCCTGAATTATTTATTTTCACACCCTTGATTAATTTTCATCATTGTATTTGCCTATTATTATCGTGGAGCACACCACTGTCGTACAAAGCCAAAGGGCAGTAATTACTTATTTGAAGTCACTGCCTTTTCGTCAGCGGGGCAGAATATTATAATTATACACCAACAAATTTGAACATATAACTGACTGATTCGATGCGAAAAACGCTCATCTTTTATCGTGAACCCTATGATCGACACACATTGCCTGTTTTAGTTTTGTGTAATATACTGGGCCTAGTGTCATCATGCCTGATACGTCGTTGCCTTGTTTTGTTTCTTCTCTGTTTTCTGCGTATTCTCCAGTCGTAGCCTTCAGCAAATGTAGTTGTGGATGTCTCAGAGAAAGATGGAGTTGGGTCCACACTGTACTTTATACACACTTGGAACTTCTTCACGTCTTACCCAACTGGGAAAACATGCTTGCCAATGACTTATTTTTTAATATGTGCTCCCACAAACACCCTCACGTCACGCATAATTCGTTATCAAGACTTGACGAGGACAGACATTTGATGCTATATGAAGCATCACAGTCGTGTATAATTGAGATTAACCCGCTGGCAAATTTAGCAGATATTTTTTATTGTCACGAACATTCACTTACGGCATGACGAATTATAGGTGTTTACAGTAGATCACCAGCCTCGAGCATGCGGCCTGAAGAAAAACAACACTAACTGCACACAATTATAGTTTTAGAGACTAATTCCAAATTGGATTTTTTTTGCAATTTGTGACGTCTGTTTCGGCTGATGAATCCAGTGGCATAATCATAATTATTATAATTATAAATGATTTTGTCAACCCTATGAAGGCCTTTTGCCAGATATCAACCATTTAACCTTTTAACCGCCAAATTATTCAATCTGAATTTTTACCCACTTGAAGTTGTGTCTCGCTGACGCGATCCACAACTTCAAGTGAGTGAAAATTATTCAGATTTGACAATATGGAGGTCAACTGTTTTCAAATAATATGTCACATTTCATCTTTAACATGTTTAAAAGGTGGTACTTAATGTGCTGATAAAAAATGAAAACCCAAATATATGCGGCACCGGCGTTTAAAGGGTTAAGCGATATATAATAAGCACGACTATAATCGTTTTAATCTGTTTTATTAGCAGGTTAGATCTCAATTATTGGGAATGAAATGAGTGTTTGAACGCCAAGATTTGCAAATGTTTGGTCTGAAATTAAACAAATATGAGTATTTTTCATCCCCTTGAAGTTGTGGGTCGTAATTTAATATTTAATATGCAATTGAATGGAATACAATGTAATTGTATATTCTACGCCCGGCAATTCAGTAACTGATTGAGTCTTGTATCTAAAATAATTCTCGTAAATCCGCAACAGTTGCCATATATTTTGTACCCTGCCCAACATCAGATTTTTTTTCCAAATGCAGTGCAGTCGCGACAATAACAATAAAAATAACTAATCTCAAATGCTTGCAAATATGAGATACGCTGCGTACACAACCGCAGTCACCGAAAAATATATTCCAGGGAGCGCCTTACGTCAGAGGATGTATTGTGATGACGTACATATAGACGCGGTTTCTAAAATTAGTTTTGCAATCGAGCTCAACAGGTTAATAATAATTAATACTTCGTCCTCTTTAGTTTGACGTCGACGGCCAAGATAACTACCCTGTATGACAGGATATCTGTTGAATAAATAACCAGCCTGTCATTAACGCAAAATAATGATATTCCTTGAGAAGTCTTCGCCGCACGTCGCCCGTAGACATCGAGGAAAATAGATTCGTTTATCGAGCTGAGAAGAGCTCGAGTTAATGACATCAGCCCGACCTTATTGCAATGTTAAGTCAACGCCTCCGGCATTGAAACAACTCCAGTCAGTCGATCGTATCTCCTCGGATGTTTCTTGGGTTTCACTCCTGCCGGCTGCAGTTGTTGCATTGACAGATAGAAAGCTCTTGTGACAGATCTGGCGGCAATGTTTACTGCGCGCGTCTTTTATGCCCTAATTACTCCTGAGAGAACACAATAGATCAATCTCCTCAATGTATTAGGACAAATTGTCGCCCATTATAATCCGATGCCGGGATAATAATATTCTCCCCGCCGCCGGCATCCTGCATGCAGGGATCGACAAGGTGCAAAACACAACAAGAGAATTCATTATTACCGGAAGTCACCTGGAGTGCGCAGGCTCACAGACGTCGTGGATCGACGAGGCTTCCGAATTCGGACTCGCGAGGGACACGTTAATGACCTTGTCGCATAAATAATAACTCTCATTTTCTTGTAACCCATTCCTGACTGCGCGTATGTCTTCGCTTTGTATAATGATGTCGGGAGCTGTATCGTCCACCGTGTGCCCACGTTTTCACCCTTCGTGGTTAGTTAATAATTCTAAAGTTTTATACCCGCAGTATGCAGGTATGTGGTATATAAATGTTTTTTTTGACATTTGTTCGATTTGAGATACATCCCCAGATAGTTTTAATTGTAATGTATGTACAACTGAATATGAACTTCTGATGGAAGTCCACCATCCAGACATGAAACATGGACCCAATGCTGGTCTAATGTTGACCCACAGTCTACAAAGCTGTGCCTAGCATTAGCCTAACATCAGTACCTCATGTTTACTGGGGTGTGTATTTTCGTGGACAAGATCTATTTTATCACACAAGTTCTGCAACATTACGGCAAACACGAGCAACTGCTGTTTGCCATTGCACCATATGACCATGTTGATGCCTAGTCATTATTAGGGTCACAAATCGTATAATTTACAGATAATTATAAAACGGTCAGGGGATAATCATGGTAATGGGTCAAATAGCTATGACTGCTTTGTGCAATCGAAAATTCCCGACAAATGGAGGTTGTAGGGACTTAAGTTTTGCTTCACGTGACACGGGATAATTCAGCAGCAAGCTCAAGACGCCGATTCCAAGTTGGCTGCACCAGCGTGAGGGACTTGAAGAGAACCAGCGTCACACCAACGTTTTAGACGCGACCGGATGTCGTCAGTCGCCGACGCGGATCTCTGTAATTGCTGACATTAGACGGCGCATGTAGCCTCGTTTTAGTTTCTGTACCACGTGACCACGTGACACGCGACGGGTCCCCGGTCCATCCATCCCTTTCTTCATCATCTGTGATTGAGTCCTTAATTGCTCTCCATGCTGCAAATAGTCTTTTATTTGATTTATTATTGTACAGGTTGTGCTGATTTGAACTGTACAAATTCTTTAGCCTTTTATCTACTGGTGACGCGTAATTATCTGCATAATTATCTGCTTACAAAAATATCTTACATCATATCTTTTTGCTACACTAGATTTAATTTATCATGTCAAATCCGACGACTGCATAATAGAATTTGTGCCACCAGCTGAACAGAATGATAACTAAAACATTTACGCAATATTAAACACTAATAAGAGCGTATGTATCAGCAAGTAAATAATTAAATATTAACCCCCCTCCCTTCCTACCCAGGATCCACTACTGCTTCAGTTTAATATCCACAATGAGTTTATTTCTAATGATAGCTCATCAATACTACGTGTAATTTCGCGGTTTAACCTTCACTGTTACCACCCTTTTCGAAGACGGAACGGAGCTGTTCCTAATGGGACTTCTCTCTTTCGGAAAATGAGCTCCGCGATCCGGTTTGTTTTGCTAACGAGCATGCTCTGCCTGCGTCACCGACACAAATCGTGCAAGACAGGCAAACGGCAACAACTGCTCACATTTGAAGTACGCAGTTACTGTCGTTTGCCTTGGCAAGACTGGACAGTCTGCTGTGACAAAACAAGGGTCCTTGATCCCGACCTTGACGTGGCATGAAATAGAGCCATTTCCAATCAATTGTACCAGTTAGCTTCATTATCCCGCTACCATCAGTCACTGAGAGACCGAGTCGAACCCGTGCTGTTTTGATGTTGGGCCGTCTGCGACGGCGGCCCAACACTAGAACAGCACGGGGTGGAGGTCTTGGACTTTCCGGGGAGCTGCCCTCACTCACCTACTCCATGTCCACTCTGACCGAGGAATATGATCCCTGATTAGGTTATGTGCTCCATAGCTCTAAATGAAAAAGATATAGGCCTACACTTAGTTACACCTGACGGTAACGGAATGCTCAGGTGATGACGTCATGACACGACAAGCAATAAGGATCATTGTAATAGTGTGCTTCAGTAGTTAAAATATCTTACTGTCTTGCTAGAATTACTTTTTAACTTTACCTCGCGTTTTCCACGTCCATTCTGTCATGCAAAAGCAAACTGTATAGTAACTTGGAAAAATAAGAAGCAATTGCTGCTCGGTTTTGCACGACGTTGTTACCGCTTATTTGTAAGAATACATGTATGGGAATTCAGAGCTTATCTTCATAAACTTTATTTTTTATCTTGTATTTTATCACCATTGACTTAGTTTGTTAGATCACTACTCGATTCATCGGGACAAAATATACTCTACTTCAACCAATCACAGTGGCGTCATTTACTCATCACAATGAAATAACAAAATTTCTTGGACAGAAAGTGAACTAAGCCGTTTGACTCCCCGTTATTTTCAACAACGGACAAGGGATTCGTTTAGGTTAGTTTGGTTGGATTGAAATAGATTTATTTTTTATTAGTTTCATTTCCTTTTGGTGTGATTCATTTTATTTGTTAGGTTAGTTTTGCGGATTGCTATCATGTTTATTGTGTTTGTGTTATTTAGATTCCTTTTTTGCAAATCTTGATGCTTAACCAATCTTTTCATTCCCATTAAATGTGAATTGATCGGGTAATAAAAGGAATTACACATGATTATATTTCATAGTCGTGCTTAGCGCCTAAAGGGTTAAATGTGTATGTATATGGAATTCCCAGCAAACACAAAACATTTGTATAACATTTGTACAATGTCGGCCCAACGTCTTCGACGTTGGTCCAACATTGTAAAAATGTTATACAAATGTTTTGTGTTTACTGTAATTACGCATATACTATATCTGTACAGCGACAGGCCCACCTTTGCTTTAACTGCAATCGTGAAAATGGAATAATTGTGGAGTAGTGGAACACTGCAAGGATGTGTCAAATAACCTATATTATACAGGATGGGTTGAATCCCTATTTTACTTGTCGACGATGCAACCGGGTAAAACCAATTGAGAGGGAATATATTCTGTCTCCGGTGGCTGACCGTCTAAATCGTCTGTCACCCAATTAGACGGTAGGTACGGGAAAGTCAATATCGCGCCGATAATATCTATGGGCGGGAAATAAATAGCTCGTCCGATCCAGTCGTAGTGGTACGGAATTAATGTCACACGGAAAAGATGCGCATCTCCGCGGCTAATCCCATTTCTTCCAATCGATTAATGTGGAGCAGCTTGCTATATCGCCCCACTCAGCGATCAAAGTATTGTATGTCCCCCTCAAATGAGCCGCTCTTACTTTGACTTTCAGGGGCGATATGATAATAGCTATATAATGTGTACTCGACATATTTGCGTGGTCAAACCTGATCAAAAATAAACCTCAATCTATATTCTACCACGCACCCATTTGTCGAGATGGTCCTCTCGACCTGTGTGAGTCGTTTTGAAATATCGACCCAGCTAGGTTTTCCCTTGTTGACATTTCATACAACCATGACATTTAAAGCACTCCGGCAAAAAACACCACTGAACAAAAATGAAATGAATCGGGCTTTAGGCCACCTTTGTGCACATATAGGCTAAACTGGGCCAGGAGAACCTCCTGAGGATGGTGAGATGATTGAGATGACACTGTCCTCCAGACACAGGATTCGAAATTCGAGCCCTGGCGGTCTGAGGCCGAGCACGCTACCTCTCGGTCACGGAGGCTCCCCACAATACTAACTTTCACACGTGGATGGGGAAGAAACAATTTTGTTTCTTTCAAACCGCCGAGACCGGGAACCGAACCCCGGACTCTGGCGTGAAAGGCAGCGGTGCTAACCACTACCACTGAACAGCTTAATGTACAGCTCAATATCAATGACAAAAACACACGTAATCTAGATTGTTATAATGGGAACGTTGAAAGCAGAAGACTGTCACCAGGATTCGTCCAGCAAACACGATACATTGAGCCAATGTTACTTTAATGTTGGGCCGACGTCGTAGACGGTGGCCCAACATTAAACCAACATTGGCTCAATGTATCGTGTTTGCTGGGATATCAGATAAATCTGCCGTGCAAAGCCAAAACGCATTATCTGATTACTTTACAAGTAAGCTGATACTGCCTTTTGGCTTTGCAGAGCAGAATATCATCTCACGTGGTATTTAAACCCCAGTGTTCTGTCGATCACTTTAGCGTTATAATAATATCCAGGTAGGCCATGTACAGGCCTACTACTTCATATATTAATGTTATATCACTGCATATTTTTACATAGCATAAATCTATATCTCGCTTCTGACACTCGATGCAACATTTGATTATTTTTTAACAATCATTTTAAAATTTTACATAATATGGAGCTGATATTATGTGGTTGGCTCGATAAGTTAATACATATTTTAATATACATCTATAAATCTACACAGAGACAAACGGCAGCAACTGCAAACTTTTAAAGTGAGCAGTTACGTCTATTCACAGGCATGATTGTAGTAGTAGGCCTACTTTCGAATAAGATCCATTTATATTGTTGGCAACGACGACGCAAAATATATTTATAAAAAACCGTCACGACAAATATAATTGGTTTATATTATAGAATACATTTTGTATCTGAAATAACAAAAACAGCCAGGCGAATGCTCTACGAGGTAATTGTGCTACTTCTGTATTTATGTGATTGAACAATCAATTTCTAGCGCAATATTACATTCAATAGAGTAGTATAAACATAACTGAATGTAGCCAAACTGATTTAGAATGTCGTTTTATCTATAATGTCACCCATATTTTATTCAAAACCTATTTGAATGAATCCTGGACCACTATGCTGCCGTGCAAAGGCAAAAGGCAGTATCTGCTTACTTGTAAAGTAAGCAGATACTGCCTTTTGCCTTTGCACGGCAGTATGGATGGTTTAATATGAGGTCAAGATTGCTGCGACGTATTGTATTTTCTGGGCCGGTGTTTGCCGGCTATACTGCTGTGCATAGCCAGAAGGCAGTATCTTTACAAATAAGCAGATACTGCCTTTTGGTGTTGCAGAGCAGTATAATGCTTTTGAATTATCGAGTGTGGAGGATAATGTTTGTTTTCTGTGCTGTTTTTCCAGGCTGGGGCTGTGAGTTCCCGGAGGACTGGCAGGGACAATGGTACCACAGCGAGATGGGAGAAGTCGTCATCAGCAAGACAAATATCAGCAAAAAAGGTTCCTGCATAGACCACGATAAGGACTACTACCTCCTTGAAAACAGGTTAGACAGACACTTAAAACTCCCCATCGGGCACCGGGAAGCTCATTGTAATATCTCCCTAGGGAAGCTCATCGTGATATATCCCTAAGGAAGCTTATTGTGATATATCCCTAGGGAAACTTATTTTGATATCTCCCTGGGTAAACATCACGATTTGCCAGCTCACTACATTCGTGATCCGCAGTACAAATAGGTACGCCAGACGGCATACTGTTACAGAGTATGGCGTCATATGTAGCCAAACTTAAATAGTGTCAATGCTGAAATTTATAATTTCTATTTTGAAAATATCAAATTTACATGCGTTTTTGTGCCGTGGATCATATTTTATAAAACATTTTGAACAGCTGGCCACTGCGCATTTATCGGTGATATCTGTAATTATGTAGGTTCCTTTATATTCACCAGGTGGCTAGAATTTATAATCTTGCTGATATCAATTCGGGCCGGATCAAAATTATCGAACTCTTTCAAATGGGAACTATAATAAACAAATAACACAAACCAACAGTGGAAACATTTAAGAGTCAGCAGTTTAACCCTTTAACCGCCGAATTATTCAATTTGAATTTTCACCCACTTGAAGTTGTGTCTCGCTGACGCGATCCACAAATTCAAGTGAGTGAAAAGTATTCAGATTTGACAAAATGGAGGTCAACTCTATTCAAATCTTGCTGATTGATGTCGAATTTTATCTTTAAAATGTGGTACTTAATGTGCTAATAAAAAACGAGAACCCGAATATATGCGGCACCGGCGGTCGAAAGGTTAATAATGTCTCTTTCCACCCCAGTCTGATAATTGAAAAAATGAAAAACTCTTTGGTCTCCATACAAAAATATTTCAGCTTTGCAAGGGCTAAGGTGGTGTGAATTATACTGCCGTGCAAAGCCAAAAGTCAGTTGTTGCTCATATTTCAAGTTACCTTTCACGCCAAAATAACATTGGGTGCAGCAAAAAATTATTCATTCAGAAATCGTGTTCACAGTGAAGTATGGAGGGTGGAGGGCATTTATGTCATCATGACCTAACTATTCTGTGAAAGTCAATAGCCTTGATCAGCATTGTTTTCACCTAGCAATCTAATACAATGAAGTATGTGAGAGGGAGACTTATATAACATTATTTTCAAAAGGATTCTCGGTGTCGTCACTGAGTTTTACAGAATTGACCGTCGTCTGCTTGTGCTGCTTTACCCAAGCCTGCATCCAGTTTCATGGAGACATGACAGTACAGTAAAATGTTAATTGTTGTATCTGTCACTTCACTATGCCAATATTACGCACTATTTACCACAATGTTAAACAAATATTCAAAGCCTTTATGGCAGACTGAGCTTGCTCTCAAGGCTTAATTTGTGGTACAATTTTTTATTATGCTAATAACTCTGTCATAACTGTCCTGCAGAATAAAAAACACAATAAGTATGTGGTCCTTGTATTAGCCTGTCCGACGCTATGTTGAGGGATTATAATTTACTTACAATGGTAACAGCAGCAGACGAATACAGGCACATCAATATTAAAACGGCGATATCGCAGTATACCTAAAAATGACCTAATGTATGATTTGGAATAATTATTTGCACCCGTGAATCGCAAATACAAATTATCCACCCCAGAGAGCACAACAAACACTGCGAGGCGTGTGTTTGACCCGAAGACAACTACATCTGCGCAAAGGCAAGTATCTGCTCACTTTTTAAGTGAGCAGATACCTCCGTTTGCCTATGCACTACAGACACGCATCCGTGCACATTCCCGGCGCAGTACGACCGCGTACAGGAATAAACTTCCGTTATCGCCGTATTAATCTCGGAGAAAACCAAACAGAAGCTTCTCCGCCATCTTGTTTCTCGTAAATTACCACCGGGAACATAAATAATGGGGGCGGTCGTCATGGCAACCAGAAACATGTTTGCGTCATTTGGTCATAGCGGGGCTAAAGCGTCATATCTGCCCCTCATTACAGTGGCAGATAAGACACTTTGGATTCGATTCGATTTTTGAACTACAAATGGGGGGGGGGGGAATTTGAATTCTTCCGAGTCGGCTCTCAAAGGATTAACACATCCCCACCCTCCCCCCAGTAAAAAACATACACACGATATTTTAGTCTCCCTTTTGGGCGTTTTCTATTTTAGGATCATTGTTTCAATCATTTCCACCTATTTTTCCTGGCGCAATCCATTCACTGGCTTATCAATCCAGCGGGGAAATCAGCGCAATCTCCAGAAGGCCGTCCACGTCCCCGTGCCATAGCCACCATCAACACCCACTTGTCAATCTGCAAGATTTACTGAAAACCTCAAAAACGAATTCTCATTTATTCAAGGATTCCACAAAATTTGTCAATGTGAATAATTTATTGTGTGTTTTTACTACCTGAATACTGCTCCGCGGACAGTAATGCAGGACAAAGCCAAAAGGCAGTAACTACTTTCTTTCAAGTTAGCATGCAGTTACTGCTTTTTGGCTTTAAATGCTTACTTTTCAAGAAATCAGTCACTGTCATCAGCTTTTTATGGCACAGCACAAAAGCTCCAATTTTTTTTCAAATAATGAGTTATGATCTTTGCATATCGAGGACACTGGAGCATAGGCCTACCCACGTTTCCCCAAAGTATTCACTCACTCACTCACTCACTCACTCACTCACTCACTCACTCACTCACTCACTCACTCACTCACTCACTCACTCACTCACTCACTCACTCACTCACTCACTCACTCACTCACTCACTCACTCACTCACTCACTCACTCACTCCGAAAATTGCTGCCATGCCCGTGGGAAAAACATAATCCTGGAGGACTATATTTTTCATATGCCACCCTGTCCTCCGGCCTGTCAGTTTTGACATCTGATATAACCACCCAATATACACGCACAACTTTGAAACAATCTAGGTTTAATGTAGTGTCGGTGTCTGCGGAGCTGTCCCGGCATTTAACCAGTATAAGTTCAATGTCTCGCTGTTGCTGGCCAACGGGCAAGCAATGGCGAGAGAGCTGACAAACAAGGCAGACTGAAGCCATGCAAAGGCAGTAACTGCTTACTTTTCAAGTAAGCAGTTACTGCCTTTGCATGGCAGAAGGCTACAGGGTAAAGAGATGAGAGTCAGAAGAGACCCCAGTGCAAGCAACGACGGCAATATAATTTCCACTCCCTCAGAGAATATTTTCGATTACTCCAAATAGTCTCCCTAAATTTGCATTTAGGTTTGGAATTGGTTGTGCTAAGATCAATAGATAGATTCTAGCGACATGAGGGCGAGGTCGGAGCCATACAGTCTAGAGCTAAAGAACGATCAGACGACAATTTGTTTAAATGATACTTCTATCAAAGTTAAACGTTATTACAACCCTTCTCGTCGCATATATTCACCAGATGTAATATATTCTGAGATGACATGAACCATAAAAATAGTAGCTTACATTCTGCAGATTATATTTCTTAAAAAGGACACTTGTTTTACTATTATCAGGTAATTTTCGTTAAAGATTCATACAACTGCGAAATGGGCATGCGTGGGTCTTTGACGGCATTAATATCAGCTACTGAACTGATTACAAGATACTACTCCAATGATAAATCGGCCCAATGTTGTTTTAATGTTGAACCAACGTGATCGACATTAAACCAACATTTGTTGAGTGTGCCGTGTTGGCTGGGAAAGCTCTCACAGTCAACATGCTGTGAGTCAACTGTTTCCAGACCCCCATGGTGACACAACTGTTTGTGTCTCAACACAAAGCCCACATAAGAGAACTGATTAATTATTTCCTCATTGTGGAATGTCCAGGGGCCACTGTTGCATTCTGGGGACACCCTTGCCCAGTGTATTTTGACAGTTGACTATACCTTTAACCTTGAAATATGGGAACCGTTCACTCAACTTGTTGGCGCATTTGTGCACATACATGTACATCAGGATGGTGAGATGAGTCAGATAAAACTTCTTTCTGGACATGGTATTTGAAATGAGAGCCTTTACCGGTGAAAACAAACTTTGAAACCTGAATATCGAGATCGAGTTACAAATCTCGCCGCGCTCTGGCGTGCCATGCGGTAGTGCTGACCACTATGCCCAAGAACTCACACCCTCCCCAGCAAACATTCACCCCATGCTGTTTTAATGTTGGTCCACCGTCTTCGACGCTGGTCCAACATTGAAACAGCATTGAGTGAATGCCCCGTGTTTACTGGGTCACTTTCTATGGAATGGATAATTGTCAGCTATGGGAATGGTGCTGCATTCAACGAAACGCACAGAGTTAATGCAAAAATGAGACAAATACTTGTAATTTAATGTGGTTGCACTGGAAAAGGTAACAGAATACGTTGAAATGAATCTGGCCGGTCCTTTGCACGGGGCAGAAATTCGTTTATCTTGTGAAGATCACAATCAGATGAGAGAGTGCGTTCTGTCAAGATCGATTTCCAGAGAACACCGAGTAATCACATCACCAAACTATAGCGCTATTTATTGGGGTTACTTTCACATTATTTGGGTTACATTCAAGAGTTCATCACATCGCAGCACAACTCGATTAAATGGTCAGCCTCGGTTCAAATTAACACGACGTGGAGATGCAGCGTGCTAACGTGTTTTTTATAGATTCAGTATAATGTGGGAAGCCTTCGTGACAGTAAGGTAGCGTGCCATGATTCGAATTTCAAATCCTGCATCTGGTGGGCAGCGTCATCTGATTCATCTCACCGTCTTCAGGTTCTCCTTGCCCAGTTTAGCCTATTATTTGCACATAAGTGGTCTAAAGTACATTATGCATTCATTCCGTTTTGCTTACGCTTTGAATTCCGCTTAAGTGAAGCTATCTAAGCAGGCTAAGCCTGCTCTGATAGGTTCACTTTAAAATAACGGATTTCCTGGTGGGAAACTATACACTTTAATATAAAGTTTAATTAAAACATTTTTAAAACATGCTTTTAAAACATTCATTTGCCCCACACCGACCAGTCCACCCGTCAGACACACACGAGACACCGCGTGACCGGTTGATATACACGGCGGGTAATTAATCCCACCTTTTATGACACGACCGGATGAGTCCCTACGCGTGACAATGCGGACATGACTGACGAGCCGGGATTCTGTCCCGGCCATTAACTGGATACGTGTGATTATTCTCTGGCGTGGCAATCCCTGGAATGTGTAAATTAGCTATCCGGACGGGATATATCGACGGGGGTCTCTCGTGGCAGAGATGTCGAGACAATAACCGGACCTTTTCAAGTAAGCACTTACTGCTGTTTGCCTTTCTAAGACAGTATTGACAATCGTTTTTTTATATTCTTGAGAGTGCAGAACTAATCCGTCGATTTTTGAACAGTGATCATCGGTGGATCAGGATTGCACTGGCAATGCCGGCTCGTTTCTCGATGACAGTGAGTGGTCCAAGTATTGTACTCTACACCCGACCAATCGAAGAATAATGGTTCAACATGTCACAAGATGAGATCGGCCAATCACCTCCGTAATTCGGTTATTATTTAAATTAAGGGGTATAATACGAGACTTGAGCCGAGTGAGCTCCCTATTTCACGGTGCTCCAAATCTGAAGAGCGGGATTGCTGTACCGGCTTCGTGCTTCTGTCTCAAGAAAAACGCCATGTAGATTAGGTATTAATTTGTGAAAAGTGCGCTATGAACTCGCTGTGTGGAAGTTCTAATTGGCCAGCCGTTTTCGATCATTCTGTAGGCCACTTCAATTACGCGTTTTTAAATTGAAATAATTGTTTCGTTCATTATATTAGTTTGCTTCAAATCACACTAATGAACATGGTTTTCAACCGCGTTTGCGTCGCAGGATGGTAATTGAAACTCCCTCGATGGTTCAGATAAGGTGCTTCCTCTCTGGCTTAAACAAAAAAGCGAGTCCTGTGTCTGTCTCATAGTTTACGTTCATTTAGAGCAGACGTTTTCTTATCATAACACAATCTATTATATTACAAGAACGGACCATGTATATATGTATGCAAGTCATGGTAATGCAGACAACATAACCATTGATAGATCAACTTCATAATTTGCACAAGCTTAGGCCTTGACCCAGAGAGTGGCCAATGAACATATACATTTTAATTATCCTACTCGGAGCGCTTTCGGTAAACACAAGGGCATTGAACCAATGCTATATAAACCGCCCAGTGTCTCAACTCAACAGGCCCAACATTCACAGACGAAATTATCGTCACGTAGGCCATACGTTTCTAGAGGGGCAAAAAAATTGTGAGCGACTGGATATCTAGTAATGGCTACATGTATTCTTTCTCAAATGCTGGTAATTATCATACTGAAAATGTAAAAATAAGCATGTTGTTAATTGAATTTCCCTCTCGCGTCAGGATAAGGATCTTCGCGGCCGATCGCGAAGTGGTTATGACTGCAGCTCTGTCAGATAAAGAAAAAACAACAGTAACGGCTTAATTTTCAAGTAAGCAGTTACTGCCGTTTACATTTGAACGGCAGAGCTGTGGATGGGCGTTTCATTTTGTCCCGCGTGGCGTCGAGGAGGTCGCTATCACCATTGACGTGCGCGCAATAATAATCAGTTAAGACTGTCAGGTCTGAAGTGGCTCTTATCGAATCGAATAATAAGAATTAAGGTGACTGATTTTCTGCTGTAAAACACAGGGTGCGTGAATGGAATAGGCCGGCGGCAATAATCAGCCTGTAAATCGATTTTCTCTCCGGTAGTGGACCGCATCTGTTCCCAGTTCTCCGCGTGCTTGTGACCGAGCTATTTTTGGGCACCCGTTTTTTGTTTACTTCCGCTCTGCCTCGGTGTGAAATTACAAAGCGACATAAAATTTGAAAAACCTGTGCATTTTTATAAGTGGTCACTTTGATTTTACTTTACCTTCTCATTTTTTTCACAGCGAAAAAGAAATCAAACGAAAGCTGTATGTTATAGGATTTATATTATATGATTATTTAGTAATGTTCGTTCTACTTGAAGGTAAAGATGCAGTTTATAATCTGATATTAAATCTGAAGACTCAACAGCCGACTTCACATTTTACCCCTTGGTCACTGGAACTGTTCATTCGTGTGTCAATTCAGCTCCACGAGGAGCATACAGTCTTGCCACCATTTCAGCGCATCGAACTTATCGTACATATTGTCATCTCTGTGCTACCAGGTAGTCATTTACACTTGAGTCGAGTGATGCGTGTGAGGGTAGATAGCCTTTCTAAATAGCACAACATCGAAACAATGTCCCAATATTGAGAGGAGAGAAACATTATATTTCTCTGAAAATCACGCACCAAGCGGGGCTCGAAACTTCACGGCAGGTAGCGACATTGACAGAGCACCACGCTCTCACCATTGGGCCACGTCCCTCTACTTATTTGTCGTGTTTCAAGACTTTCATTTGTTTGAAAAATACTCGCATGTCTACTGCTTACAACTACTGTACTACTGCTACCGCTGATGCTCTTGTTGCTACTGCTTACAACTACTATACTACTGCTACCGCTGATGCTCTTGTTGCTACTACTACTACTACTACTACCACTACTGCTACTGCTACTGCTGCTGCTGCTGCTGCTACTGCTGCTGCTGCTGCTGCTGCTGCTGCTACTACTGTCGCTACAGCTGCTACAAAAGCCTGGTGTATGCAGGCTATGGTAATGTGCATTGTAAAACACAATATTGAAGTCATGTGATAAAAGTGGTGTTAGTTGAGGTGTCATAATGTCGTAATGCCAAATAGAATATCCTATCAGTAATATGTCGTTTTAGGAGTGAAATACATGTATAGTGTAAACAACAACTATTGTTTGCATAAATTGAGTGCAGGGAGACTTATCAATGATATCTAAATCAAGTATCAATTCTTTCTATGCAATTAGATTGATATCATACGGTCTCATATCACATGAGGTATTGCAGCGCAAAGGTAAACGGCAGTAGCTGCTTTACTTGAAAATAAATCAGCTACTGCTGTTTGCCTGCTTGAACGGCAGTATTGGCGCACTGGTGCTCTTGGCGATAAGCTCTGAGCTGTGATTGTCACTGGAGGGTATTATATTTGCATTGTGCCAAACGTCATTTCTCCAAACCCTTGTCTGTGTCCAATAAGGGATGGAACAGCTGAACCGCCCAATCGACAACCTCTCAATCTTCTGTTCATAGTGCATGTCGCCATCATGTCTAATTGTGTTATCATATCAGCGTCTAGATATTTTCTCCAAACATACATGTATTATGCAGACGTTACAGACTTGTGTTTAATGTTTTAAAATAATGATTTCTTAATAAATCTTAAAATTCAGGTATCCAGACAGACAGGCAAGCAGGCAGCTCTGTAGGTCTGCCTGCCTGCCTTCCTGCCTGTTATGGTAATGTGTGGCTCGTTAGTTTGGACAGCGTGCATTTTGCCGATGAAATAATGATATAATGTTGGCAAAAGTGGCTGGTCTGGTAGTTTCCGCCGGATCAGGCTGATCAGCCTGCGAAGTCGTGATGCAAGAGCGCAAGTCATGCCTGTACTGAAATGCAAAGGCAAACTGCAATAACTGCTCACTTAAAAAGTAAGTAGTTACTGCTGTTTGCCTTTGCACGGTATGGGGGATAACAGTGGCCTAGTTGGCTGGCATTAGTGTAGCCAGTCAGACAGGGGGGGAAGAGCACCAGGGTGTATTAGTGCCGCCTTAGAGGTCAGAACGGAGTCCCCCTGTCTTGATCAATACCGTGGTCAGGAGCGTGGCTCTGCCCAGGAGGCCTCAGGGCTGCTGGTACAGCGTGTGCTGTGACGATCATTGCCCCATAGTCTGTAAGTCATGGTGAATGCACGGCTGAGAATCACCATGTCTCCATAATCTTAAAGGCTTCAGAGGCTATGGCTTGACATCATTGGAAATCTCTATGGCCTTACAGCCTGTGGGATCACCATGGCTTCGTGTACGGTGCAGTTTGTCTCCGTGGAATCACTTTAGCTCACATACTATGGAATGATCATGTAACCTCACAGAATCACTTTATGTCGTCAAAGTCTCTGGAATCACCATGGCGCAAAACCTGTGGAATCATGGTTTCACAGACTGCAGACTCACCATGGTTTCACAAACTGTGGAATCATGGCCTCACAGACTGGGGACTCACCATGGTTTCACAGATTGTGGAATGATGGCCTCACAGACTGCAGACTCACCATGGCTTCACAAACTGTGGAATCATGGCCTCACAGACTGTGGACTCACCATGGTTTCACAGACTGTGGAATAATGGCCTCACAGACTGCAGACTCACCATGGCTTCACAAACCATGGAATCATGGCCTCACAGACTGCACACTCACCATGGCTTCATAGACCGTGGAATCATGGCCTCACAGACTGCAGACTCACCATGGCTTCACAGACCGTGGAATCATGGCCTCACAGACTGCACACTCACCATGGCTTCACAGACCGTGGAATCATGGCCACACAGACTGCAGTCTCACCATGGCTTCACAGACCGTGGAATCATGGCCACACAGACTGCAGACTCACCATTGCTTCACAGACTGTGGAATCATGGCCTCACAGACTGTGGACTCACCATGGCTTCACAGACCTTGGAATCATGGCCTCACAGACTGCACACTCACCATGGCTTCACAAACTGTGGAATCATGGCCTCACATACTGTGGACTTACCATGGCTTCACAGACCTTGGAATCATGGCCTCACAGACTGGGGACTCATCATGGTTTCACAAACTGTGGAATGATGGCCTCACAGACTGCAGACTCACCATGGCTTCACAGACTGTGGAATCATGGTCACACAGACTGCAGACTCACCATGGATTCAGAGACTGTGGAATCATGGCCTCACAGACTGTGGCATCACCATGGCTTCACAGACTTTGGAATCATGGCCCCACAGACTGCAGAGTCACCATGGCCTCACAGACTGTGGAATCACAATGGTCCTACATACTGTGGAATCAGCATGGCCCCACAGACTGTGGAATCACCATGGCCTCCCGTACTGTGGCATCATGGCTTCACATACCGTAGAATCACCATGGCCTCAGAGACTGCAGAGTCACCATGGCCTCACAGACTGTGGAATCACCAAGGCTCACAACATGTAGAATGACAATGGCCTCACAAAATGTGGACTCACCATGGTCTCACAGACTGTGGAATCACAATAGACTCATAAATTGTAGACTCACCATGGCTCACAGATTGTGGACTCACCATGGCTCACAGACTGTGGAATCACAATGGTTTCACAGACTGTAGATTTCCTGTAATAGTTTGATATACTGCATAACAATAGCCTCACATAGCCTCACAAATACCTCACATCTTAATATTTGGGATGATGACTTCACAGTTTGTGCAATCACTATTTTCATTAACAGAACCACATTGACGTGGCAAGGACATCTTGCAAACCATGAACTAAAATAAATCACCATGACTTGTGAAACACCACCATATTAAATAACGTGGTCGTGCTGATTTTTTTGAAGCACTATGACGCTACGGATTGTCGAGTGACCGTGTATACAAAATATCCTTAGCGTCTCTATAATCACCATGCATAATTTCAAGCTATACATTTACCATGTCCTTAAAATTTGTGGAAGCACAATACCATGATTCTAGACTGTGTAACGGTCATGTGCTTGCCGGCTGTTGAACCATGGCCACCTTAGCAGTTTTGAAATAACAATGGGTTTACAGACTGTTGAGTCACCACGATCATGTAAATTTAATAAAATCGGTGTATTTACCATGAGAGTCATAATGACGTGACAGATTGGAGCATCAGTATGACCCTAGAGTCTGTGGAATCACCACGAGAATTCAAGCTGTTGAGTCATCATGACCTCACAGACTGGAAAATCACTACGTTGCTTACAGTCTGTGGTATCGGCAAGGGCTTGGTATTTGTGACCACCTGTGTCGTGCCCCCCACACATACATCCCCCCGCGCTCACAGCTACCGCCTCCCCAGTTATACCGCATATTTCGGGACCGCGACCCCCATAAATCGATGCCAGCAGGGATCTTGGCGTGACAGTTGTGGGAGCTGTGGTGACATATTTGTGGTGGTGTCGGCGGCTATGCCTCTGTCGGCCGGCCAGCCAGATTCGTGGCCGGCTGCATTAGACGCTACATAAGCTTTAATCACAGATAAAATGGCCGCATCTCCATAAAGCAGGGCATGGTGAAAGGCCACGTCCCGCTGACGCACCCTCTGCCAAAGTAACGTGTCGTGCAAAGCTGAGAGGGAGTAACTGCTTCCTCCCCAAGTGAACAGTTACTACTTTTTGGCTTTTCACGGTGGTGATGTGTGGTCAAAAACCTGCGTCTGTATGAGTACAGCATTCTAGTGTATTAGCCCGAGACCAAAACAAGGCAATAATCTATCGGGAGATAGCGATAAAACCGTCAATAACCTTAGATCAGAATCAGACAGATTAGTAAATTAAGGATGTTCTCCGTAGAGGACAATGGGTCTCTTGCGCAGTTTATGTAATAGGATCTCCTCCCACGCTGACAGAGAATGTAGAAGCGACGTTAAAATGTAACTAGAAGGGAATTGTGACTTTTCAAGTAACAATAATGTTTGGACTAGGTTTTATGAGTTTTTTGTCGTTCATTTTGCATTTTGTTAGGTTATTTTTATTATGACAGATAGATTTGAATTTTTTTTCGTTTATTTTGGCAGCCATTTTGAATTGGAATTTTGCATTTCAGCCTTCAGAATTCGGACTTCAGACATTTTAATTTCAGAGTCCCCGCTGAGCTTTAATACTTTATATAGATATATATAATTTTGTTCCTGAAAATGAAAACAAATTCAGAGGGCCCAGTAAACACATTGGCTTGTCTCTCTGTTGGCTGAATGTTGCATCACTGTCTGTGACGCTGGCCCAACAATAAAACAACATTGGATCGACGTTTCGTGTTTGTTGGAATTACAAAAGTTATTTTAATTTTGTAATGTAGCATTTAAAAAAATTATACTTGCGGAATTAGGCTATTTAGGCAGTTGCCCAAGTACTTAAGTACTTACGCACTTGCGCAAGTACTTGCACACTTGCACAAGTACTTGCACACTTGCGCAAGTACTTACGCACTCACGCACTTGCGCATGTACTTGCGCACTTGCGTACTTATGCACTTGCGCAAGTTCTTGCTCAAGCACTTGCGCAAGTACTTGCGCACTTACGCAAACGTAATTGCAAACGTGCGTAAGTGAGCTAGTACTTGTGTAAGTGCGCAAGTACTTAAGCACTTGTGCACTCTTGCATACTTGCGAAAGTACTTGCACACTTGCACTAGTACTTTCTCACTTGCGCACTTGCGTACTTGCTGTCTTTACTCGCATACTTGCGCACTTCGCTTGCGCAAGTATTTGCGCAGTTGAACACTTGCGCACTGGACTCTTGTACTTTTGAATAGACAAATATTTGTTTGTCAAATGGAAGCACATTCAGTGTGCCAAGTAGCCACATTGACTTGACTCTCTGTTGTTATAATGCTGTATCACTCTCTGCGACGCAGGTTCAATATTATAACAACATTGTATCGACGTTTCGTGTTTGATAAAATTACAACTGTATTTCAGTTGTCAAGTTGTCATACCCAGGCCTAAAATCATAAAAAAATCTTAGATTTTATTTTGGCTTCTTAATATGACCATGTGATGTAAACATGTCCATAGACTAGAACTGCAAAAGTTTTTTATTTTTTGTGCTGCGCACTTTCCAGTTAGGCTAGATATAGAGACAAAATTTCCATATTTCTTATTTTTGACATGGTTGTCAATAATTAGAAATCGGAAATTTCGTCTCTATATCTAGCCTTACTGGTGAATGCGCAGCACAAAAATTCAACAACTTTTGCAGTTGCAGTCTATGGACATCACAGTCATTGATAATGAATTGAATGTTTAAACATTAAGATTTGTAAATGTTTGGTCTCAAATGAAACAAATATGAGTAGAACACTTGAAGATGTGGGTGGCTGTAACGAAACACAAATTCAAGTGAATTAAAATTTAGATAAGATAAACTGGCAAGGGTTTATCACTTCTAAATATTAATATTATATAGTGTGCACGTGAAAAGGTGTTTTTTTTAGTTTGTCACAGTCAAAGCGAGATGGAGCGCTCAAATACACTTTTCCAATCTGACCTGCTATAAATGCCGCTGGCCTTTGCCCCGCTGACCGTGGATCAAGGAGAGCTTCGAGAAAAAGTGCCAGTTTTTAGGCCGCAATCGGATTGCCCGGAAAGTCAGGTGAATGAGGCAATCAGACAGGATCTGGCACCTGCTTCCTCCTCATTTTAAAGGTGATCTACCACCCCTTATATAGGGTGGTTGGCTATCATGTGACCCTCTCAGAGGGTCACATGATAGCCAATCACCCCATATAAGGACATAATTATTCATACCATGTAAGGGGTGATAGATCACCTTTAACTTATATAGCTGTGACTGTGGCATGAGAAGGCCGCTACCATATATATGCCTACGTAACGTAAAAAAGCAACATAGCTTTAGGGAGATACGAGTTAACATATTTAGCACCAACTATATTGTTGTTCATCCATTCATGGATATTATTAAATACGAGCATCTACCAGTTATTTCATCGTTATTTTGCAGTACCACGTATAGTCATCATTCGGTCTAACAACTATGTCATGCAAATATAATCCATAGTGATTTCTTAGTTGAAAGGTAGACAGTTTACACTGTATTTTTTGCAAGATAAACAGCAGTCAACTCTTGCTTAAAAAGTTAACATGTTCTTTCAGGGTATATGAATGAATGGGGTTTTAGGCCACCTTTGTGCACATATAGACTCAACAGGGTCAAGGGAACCTCCTGAGGATGGTGAGATGGATGAGATGACACTGCCCTTCAGACACAGGATTCGAAATTCGAACCCTGACAGTCTGTGGCCGAGCTCGCTACCTCTCGGGCACGGAGGCTCTACACAATATTGAATATTCACGAGTGAGCAGGGAAGAAACATCTTGTGTCTTTGAAACTTGAATGCCAGAGCGGGGTTCGAGCCCGCAATCTCCGACTTTTCAAACAGTAACTGGTAACGCTCATCAAATACAAGACGTTAAACCATTGCTGGTTTACATTGGTAAATCGTTTACGACGTTGGACCAACATTAAACCAACATTATCTCAAAGTCATGTCGTGGGGCAGTTATTGCTCTTTGCCTTTGCACTATAAAACTGGTGCCTGCAGTGCTGCACGATGCGGTCACTTTTCACAGAAGTGGCGTCCACGAAGCCGATTGTGTTCTGCAGAAATCCTGTTGATGTGCTGCCCAGGGGGGATCACTCTTGGTCTGCCTTACCTGTCATGTCGTTTCGGCTTTAATAGTGTTGTTGACCCGTCTAGTTGTCCACTGCTGTAACACCAATATAAAGTCATTCCACCTTCCACGCAGCACACCGATTGCACAGTACTCAAGCGGAACATTTTGATAAATCTGTAAATTTAGAACAACACAACTTACACTGGATCTGTAAACAGACTGTTCATATCCCATCTCACGCGCACTTTCACAACACATTTTCAGATGCACCGTTATCTTGTTTAAATGAACAAGTGGATGAAAATTACTCATATTTATGTAATTTGAGACCAAATTATTTTCGAATTCTGATGTTTAAATACATATTTCATTCCAAACTAGACAGTCATTCAAAGACTGCAAACCTCCACCGCCGTAGTGATCCGTTCATTGCTTTATAAGTAATATTAGATATTATTAGTAATATATAGGCCTAATTATACATCCGGCAGTACTAAAGTAAAGGGACCCCGTGGGATGAGATATTTTCAATTTTGTCAGTTTTGAAAATTTAATTTATTTGAAGCTGTAAATCCTACTGATCTTAACTAAAAATACAAAAAAGTAAAAAAACAATTTTAAAGCACCGACAAAAAGTGAACTAGTTATATTTCCAGGTCGTATATTGCCATGTAAACAAAACAAGTCAGCAATATACAGCTACTTTACATCACATATTCCGACGTCTTGGACGGTGAGATCAAAGCAATCGCCGCTAATTGGTGTCTTATAGTCAGGACATGGGGGATACACCAGCAACACTGATTGTCTGCCCAACGCTGGGCCGACGGCATCAACATGTGGCCCAATTATGCTGTAGGAACATTCAATCGTCCTTTAGCAAGTGTTTATGTATAAAAAAGTTTGTTTGGGTTTTAAACGGATGCAAAGAAATGTTGATAAAAAATATTTTTTTAAATCTAATTACTCTGAAAAAAATAAAATCATGATCTTGAGGACACACTACTTCATCACAAAACTAAAAACGAAAATTGATGTCAACCTAAGGCTTTAATTTAACGTATCATGCTCACTTTAAAAAAGAATAATCTGAAGCGTGAACACACCTAATCAAGCGCGAACGGGAAACTGATCAAATACATTATATTATCTTTGCACGGAAACGCGAAGGCCAAAATTCGCCTCCGCGTTGGTGTGTTTTATACGCTTCAAGATAGGAAAAATGGTTTAATATTTGCAAGTGAGTTTCATTGCTGTTTTTGGGGTCCCGTGACAGAAAGGTAGACGGCTTGACGGATAATTAATAGAAGAATTTACTGGTTTGATATTTAAATTGAGAGAACCTCATGTGCTATGGATAATTAATATTATAGCCTTCTCTTCACACCGTTTTGATATTAATATAGTGAGATTTCGCGTTGTTTGTATTTTGGTCATTTCTTTTTTATTTCCACTACCAGTCTTATTATAATTTGTATCATACCTTTCCCAGAGAATGGCTACAGAGGGGAGGGGGGGGGGGGCGGGTGTACAGGTTTATTAGGGTGGTGAAATTTATCCGTTGTGAATATACATTTTTGACTTCATTTCCTGTGTAGCCCATAACAACAAGTAATGTATTATGCATACATGTACGCCCAGCGTGCGAATATGTTCCCTCTCGAACCAAAAAAACATCTGCGAATATAATCCATATATAGTCCAACATATGATGAGTTTGTTTCCGGTTTTGCTGATGCGCTCGTAGAAATCTTGAACTATACCAAGACATGTAAGATCTGGGCATAATTTAAGGAATAGGCTATGATATTTTGTAAAAGGATGTAAAAATCGTTCAAAATTATTCGTACTGCGTCCGCGTGACCGGCGCGTAAGATATAAATTTACTTTCCCTCTTATTTGATCCAAGCTGTATACAAGATAATAAAAATAGAACGAAAATGAGATATTCTGATATTAATTACCGTTAAAACGTAGGTTTTTATCACTACCAATGCCAATGTTTCCAGGCAGATGTTGTCAACATCTCCTGTACGCCGGCCTATCAAACCCGATACGTCGTTTGATGGTGGCCCACCGCTCACGACGCTGGCCAGGTATCATTAGTCACATATTTATATTCGGGTGGTGGACTTCTGGCCAGCTAACCCTGTGCTCGTTGAATGTTGGGCCAGCACAGTGGGAATCTTGGTGCAATGCCTTCCCTGGTGGACCCACATTATGGTAGCACAGGGTGAATTCAGTGAAGGTCATTTGTCTGGGTATAATGCCTTTCTGGCAGGACAAAGCTGACAGATCACCGGTCGGTCGTGGTGTCACCAGTGTCCACTGGGGGACTGTAATCCGGGCTGTATTAAAACAGCGACAGTACTAAATTACCACTTGATAACCGCGGTCTTCATTTTAGACGTCGTAATGACACCGATGACAGGTTTTCATTACCCAGCGAAGACTCCGGACGAAATGCGAGCGAAAGACTTTTGGTCGAGGTCGGTAACGGAGAGCCACGTCTGCCATGACATTTTCTTCTGGTGTCATTTTGACGGCGTAACGTGAACGAGGAGGGATGTATTGAGTTTGTACTTTGATTTTAAACCTTTAACCGCCGGTGCCGCATATATTCGGGTTCTCATTTTTTATTAGCACATTAAGAACCATCTTTTAAACTTGTTGAAGATAAAATGTGACATCAATCAGCAATGTTTGAAAACAGTTGACCTCCGCTTTGTAAAATCTGAATAATTTTCAATCACTTGAAGTTGTGGATCGCGTCAGCGAGACACAACTTCAAGTGGGTGAAAATTCAGATTGAATAATTTTGCGGTTAAAGGGTTAATAAGATTCAGTTTCGTCCAAAAAGACTAAGAGCACCCTTACTTCTGAGCAAGTAATCTGAAAATGATATACTTAGTCTGCCTATAACTCTGGTATAGTGCGAGCTCGACTCTCCACAAGACTTGGTCCATGCACTCTTAATATCAGGCTAATAATGAAATGGACTGTCGTAGAAAGCATATTATAATGCAAAGGCAGACAGCAGCAAATGCTTACTTTTCACATGCTTAAATAGTCGCTGCTGCTTGTAGTAGAAAGACAAACATATACTTTTCAAGTGCGCAATTACCGTTCGTCACACAAAGACAAATAGCAGTACCTGCGCACTTTTCAAGTCCCCGGTTACTGCTGTCTGCCCGCGCAGGTCGGTGTCTTTTGCATGGTATCCTATTGCGCACGCTGCGGTTGTGCCATGCCTCCTCCGTCTGGGGATATTTGGCATATAACAAGCCCCAGACTTAATAATCAGCGCCACACCCACCTGCCCACTGGCACACTGCCGTGCAAAGCCAAAAAGGCAGTATCTGCTCGATTTACAAGTAAACAGATACTAGTACTGCCTTTTGGTTTTGCAGAGCAGCACAGGTGGCTCATTAAGCTACCTTTTCACCTGCCTTCTTATATAGGTACAGGAGGCAACCACGAGGCATTAGGCAAATGCCGGTTTAATGGCGGGCCCGGTCCGGCATTAAGTCAACATCGGGTATGCTGCGGAAAGCCCAGTAAACTCCACTGAGTAATTATTCTCTTCTTCTTAATATCTCATCTTTCTCAGACTAGCACTCTACCTGGTCTAAGCTTTTCCATTATCCATCTTCCAGATTAAATACCTTTCAGCCAATATGAAGACATTTTTTTTGCATTTCCTACCTGCCCTGAATTTTTCACCCAGCTCTACTGACTTTAGGAGAGCGCCTTTTTATGAAAAAACATTTCAATGATCATATTTATATCTCCTCTTCCTCCTCCTCCTCTTCCTCCTCCTCTTCTTCCTGCTCCTCCTCCTCCTCCCCCTCCTCCTCCTCATCTTCCTCCTCCTCCGCCTATTTTTCCTCCTCGTCTTCCTTTTCCTTCTCCTCGTAATCCTCCTCCTCGCAATCCTCATCCTCTTCGGAATCCTCCTCCTCCTCCTCCTCTTCCTCCTCTTCAGAAGCCTCCTCCTCGGAATCCTCCTCCTCTTCGGAATCCTCCTTCCCGGAATCCTCCTTCTCATCGGAATCCTCTTCCTCTGAATCCTCCTCCTCGTAATCCTCCTCCTTGGAAACCTCCTCCTTGAAATCATCCTCTTAAGAATCCTCCTCCTTGGAAATATCCTCTTTGGAAAACTCCTCCTCGGAATCTTCCTTCTCGGAATCCTCCTCCTTGGAATCCTCCTAATCAGAATCCTCCTCTTTGGAATACTCCTCCTCCTCGAAATCCTCCGCCTCGGACTCCTCCTCTTTGGAATCCTTCTCCTCCTCGAAATCCTCCGCCTCGGAATCCTCTTCCTTGGAATCCTTCTCCTCCTCGAAATCCTCCACCTTGGAATCCTCCTCCTTGGAAGCCTTCTCATCAAAATCCTCCTCCTTGGAATCCTCCTACTCCTCGAAATCCTCCTCCTCGGAATCCTTCTCCTTGGAAGCCTTATCATCGGAATCCTCCTCCTTGGGTTCCTCCTCCTCCTCGGAATCCTCCTCCTTGGAATCCTCATCGCAATTCTCCTCCTTCTACTCGGAATCCTCCTCCTCCTCATGAAACCGAATGCGCGGGCTCTATATATATAATACAGACTGGTCAATTTATCTTGGATTGACAACTGATTATATAAGCAGGGAGGACTGTATGGTATTTCAAAGGGGTGTATGTGACACTGAAGGAACATATAAATCCCTAATGCGGAGATAAAGATAAATTTGCGTGCCAGATTTTAACCCTGTTCCAAAAATCTTCCTCGATAGCCGCTTGTCGTGCAATTAGAGAATATGCTGCTGTCACTCCTATATATCAAGGTGAATTTGAATCTCTTCCATCCAAGTATAAAGTCTCAAATACAAGTAAAAAGCGTCCCATTGTGATGTGCACTACCAGCCGTCTGGGACAACGCACAGTGTGCTATGTAATTGTGATGCTACATTGGACCATTTTTTATTTATTTTGTGCGGTGATCGTCTGTATACGTCAGAATCTGACGTATAAAAACGGTGCCCGAGCAGCAAGGGTTAAAGTGGTAATCACGTCTATTGCGTTTTCAGCAATTTTGCTTGTCCTTAAAAAAGAAGAATTGAAGAAAAATGAACATTACGTCTGCTATGTTTACATACATGTGATTTGTTTCAAATTGTACAAGTGGGACATAACTTCGAGTGGGAAAAAAAATAATTATATGGCTTAGAAAAACAAGAAAATTTGCAGAAGAAATTAGCACTGCATTTGCTGGATTGACATAATTATGTTTTCTTTCAAAATGTAAGTATTTTTTACCGCGACCCAATATCTGATACGTAGCGCTTTAAGGGTTAGGATTCAAGTCTATGGACCACAACCCTGCCTGGCAACATCAGAAAGCAGTAACTGCTTACGCTCCATGTGGGCGGCTACTTTTGCTCGCATTAACCCCTTAACCGCCGGTGTCGCATATATTCGGGTTTTCATTTTTTATTAGCAAATTAAGTACCACCTTTTAAACATGTTAAAGATAAAATGTGACATCAACCAGCAATATTTGAAAACAGTTGACCTCCATTCTGTCAAATCTGAATAATTTTCACTCACTTGAAGTTGTGGATCGCGTCAGCGAGTCACAACTTCAAGTGGGTGAAAATTCAGATTGAATAATTTGGCGGTTAAAGGGGTAACACTACAGGACTTTGCTGGTCTGGCTGGCCGGTCTCCGTTTTCTTCTGCATGCCACCGCTGGGGACATCAGAGACATCATCGCTAACTGATTGACGTCGACTGAGGATTGCGTGAGGCATTCTATATTGCCGTCCGGCGCTAATGCGGGACTACACCGTGCCAAAGTGGATCAGTGTAGTGTTACTCCCTATTAAATGATCGAGAGAAATGTGCTGTGAAGAGAGCAGGCCTGTACTTCACTACGTCGATCGGGGGCGCCGCGCTCTGTTGTGTAAATGGGTCTGAAATATCGGTTGATAATGTTTGATTCTGGTGCGCGGTAGCAATATGATCATATGATTGCGGCTTCCCAGCAAACACGATACGTCGTCCCAATGCTGATTTAATGTTGGCCCGTCGTCTCCGATGCTGGCCCAGCATTAACCTAACATTGGGCTAACGTCTCGTGTTTGTCGCGTTCGTTTCAATGCGCACGTCATTCTCAGCAGCCAAATAAGATAAATTATAACGTGCTGTGTTTGTTGACTTCGACTGTAATCATTGCAGTGATTGGTTACAGTCGAGGCAATCGGTCGTTTTTTGACTTGACGTCATGGTAGATTGATGGATTATTTCGTGAGTTGCAGGCCGCCGACTTCAAAACTGGAAGTAAAAATATCATGAGATTTGCCGTAATAAGCGAAGTGCGTGCAGCGGGATGAAATATTGGCTCCCGCAGCGCCGTTGAAAGACAAAAGACAGTAACTGCTTACTTTTCAAGTAAGCAATCGCCGCCTTTTGACTTTGCAGACCAGCCCAGGAAACGAGCAATGAAAAATCATAAAAATTAAAACAAGTCCACCGGGAGCAAGCCAGCTCATCAGCCGTAAAAAACTGTTTCATCAGGCAGTAATAATATTTAATTAGTACTGACAGATATAATCAGTTATTGTACTGGCAATAATTGATTGTGCAAACAGTAATTACTTAATGTCCTGACAGTAAGGACATTATGAGGAAAAAATGACTCTTGTCAGTAACAAATATGTGCTGATCGAGTAGCACATCACGATTTCATTGATTTTCCCGATAATAACAGTTATTATCGCAGAGCCGTGTGGTATGCATACAGGCCATTGGAGTTTAGCATTCAGAGCAGTGTGCATGAGGAGTTTCCTCAAATCAGGCATGAAACATAATTAGGAAGAGTTCTCAAATCGTGACTTTCTTGGGAATTGATCATATGATTATGTTATTTTCAATAACTATGCAGTCAAGACTCAACGATTGAAAAATGTATTATTGCGTCGCAAGGTTTATACACTGATTACCGACGCAACTCGACTGCAGATTGATCGTTTTAACCCTTTAACCGCCAAATTATTCAATCTAAATTTTCACCCACTTGAAGTTGTGTCTCGCTGACGCGATCAACAACTTCAAGTGAGTGAAAATTATTCAGATGTTTAAAACATGGTACTGAATGTGCCAATAAAATATGAAAACCCGAATATATGCGGCACTGGCGTTTAAAGGGTTAATTGTACAAAAACTGGAACAAACTTTATGAAACTGGATACAAAGCCATTTGGTTGAGTTGAGTCCCGTCTCGAGCTGCATGTCCAGCATTACGGCTCATGCCCTATGCAGTCGTGCAGCTCCCGGTTTCACCAACCGACGCAAGTCAAATGAACTCGTGATCAAATCTCAACCAATCAGTGAGCTCAAGACTATCTGAGTCAATCAGTGAAACCGGCCTTCTGGATCCACTGGACCCCTAATGATATGTATACAATATACGTATACAATATAAGAAGGTAGACTAAGGTATACCTCAGGCCCACTTGTTAATTATTATGAGAAGTATTATAATTTCAGCTTTCGCAACTTCTACTTTACTTGTTAATAATGAGAAGTATCAAGATCAGCTATCGCAAGTTTATGCAGAATTCTACAAAGCCCTTAAAATCAGTCCGTGGTTCTACTGCTGGACGAAGCTTCACAACCGACAAACGTCATGTGTATGGATGCTTCACTTCTGTTGCCAGTCCAGATGATAAAACATTCACTGCTGCCAAACACAGCCATGACGAAAAGCATAGCCATTCGTATTGGTATTGTACTTGACAGGGAATTCCCAGCAGACACGAGACGTAGACGCAAACCTTATACCAGCACTTTATTAACATCTCGTGTCTGATTGGCTTTAGATTCAAAATGGTGCATTTTGACGAATGGATTGTTTGTTTGATTTTTGGTGATTTTAAATAATCTATCAGCGACCACATTACGAACTGCATAATGTATCAATGTGTGCTACCATATCGTGAATGACACACTAATCATTGGTTTACTCAACATGACTCTTCGTAATAACATGATCAATATCAGACCTGCAGTGCAAAGCCGAACAGTTCTCCTCTCTCTTCAAGTGGGCCTAAGCACTTACTGCCTTTTGGTTTTGCAGAATAAGGACGAGAATTGATCATTTGGGCCACAAAAAGGTCTGTTTTCTATTTCGGAATTCTAGGATTTGACATTGTTACAGTTGTCTGCAATGACCGTGGAAACAAGCTTCCTTGACAACCGTACAGCAGGTACATGCGTGGACTGGAATAGACTGAAGAAAAAAGCAAATTGGATCGCTCAATACTTCCATGCAACGCTAAACGGCAGTAACTGCTTATTTTCAAGTAATCAGTTACTGATTTTTTTCTAATATTATAGGACAGCTGCCAACAAGCTGTGGTTTGCTAGAGACGCATTCTGATATCAGAATAAAACCACGGATATACCTTTTATATTACATTGTGCATGATTGTTTATCCTCTTTTCAATCCTGAATTAGTCTATTGTCGTCTTAGGACTAAAGTGCCTTGTGCGTGGATGAATATATTCTAAACAATATAGGTTCTTTAGTAGGCACCCTTAAGTAGTATTACCATGCAACCCCAGGAGAACCCTTGCAGGGTTCTCCTGGGGTTGCATGGTAATAGTACTGAAAGGTTCTTTTTAAAGAACCGCATGCCTCGGTATTACAGTGATGCATGGTTTTCTGCTAAAATTGTGTAAAGTGACATAATCTAGTTACTAGTAGTGATTTCCGGAGGGCATCCAAAAAAGCCTTCATCAGATATGGATGCTTTGGAGATGGCAGACCTCATCAAACAGATAGCTTATACTTGTTTTTTGATGGGCATCACAATGTGACGTGCGGAGTGACAACATAGATGATCTGATGACTCGACAAGACAAGATAACTCGCTTGTGTGATGTGCATGTAATTGCCTGTGGTTACCCAGTCAGTCGCTAGGCGTCATGGTGATGCCGTTTCCGGTGCCAAGTTCAGCTCATGCGCTGTCGTCTTGCGGGCTGATGTCGGGGCGAGGTTTTGCAGGCTGCCCGCCCCGTGGGTCACATCCATTTGTTGACGCCGGTTCTCGGCTCCTGCCGGAACCGGGACAGGGTGACGTGACGGGAGGCTGGTCGGCCATCGGCGTCTGCCGGACCCGCGGAGAGGGTGAGTGAGGAACGGGGCCTGATAACCGCTGGTAAACGGCTCCCCCCGGGGCAAGTCCTGCAGACACACCTGCAGGCCATGCCCGCCTCTGCCCCGGCCCCGGGTCGACATTCCGCTGACCCCGACCAGACCGTGGGTCCACCAGACAACCAGTCTGCTGAAGAATTCCCGGCTTCTCCGACATTCGACTGAATGTCGGGCCGTCGTTGGAGACGGCGGTACGGCATTCAGCCGACTGTCGTGGGGAGATTTCAGAAATCCGTGCGAAAACCACACCCAACTCGGGTCACGCTCTTTCTCTGTCCTCAAACCGGCAATCTGTCTGGTCAACAAACTCAATACGCTGAAAGGACATCGACGGGGCCAATGTGTTATTATTTTCTGTTTTTTATTGCCACAGCGACTAGGTTTACTCCCTCGTCTAGACATATACATCTATAATATGTAACCTACAAAACTCAATTATCTGCACAACTTCACATGCCAGTGCCCAATTTAGAGTATTCGATTTTTCCGAAAGAATATAGCAGCCTAGTTTGGTAGAGCCACACTGTACAGAAAACTTGTATGCCAAGAGATTAACTCAAACCACACTACCAATATGCTAATAAGTCGTAAAATGTTGTCACATGAACTATTTATCACCGTCAGTCTACAACGAGCTTAAAGTATAATGGATATATTTACATGTTATGTAGTTTCTGTATTTGTTTCTGTATGTTATGCCATTGATTCAGCTTCCGACAGCTTTACTGTCGAGCTAACAGCAGTAACTGATCACTTAAAAAGTGATCGTTTGCTGTTTCTTGCCTTTGCAGTGCAACATACGGGAACTACCATGTTTTAGGATCGTGAGAGTATGGTTTTAATACACATTATATTTTTTATTCTAGCTTGTTTGGGGTTTTTTCTGTATCCAGTATTATTCCAGGCTTGCCCAAATTACTATTACAACCGTTCTTGTTGTAGTTTATTTTTACAAGTGGGGATCAAATTATTTGTTTTACGACTTATATATTCTATTTCAAAAAAAGTCAGTAAACATTTGCCAAAATATATTTTTCATAAAACCTTTCATTCCCTTCCCACCGTTTTCATGAGAGGTCCCTAAAGCCGGTCTAAAATCATCTAGGATACAGTTTGCTGTACTTTTTGGACCAATTATTGAAGAGTTTCTAAGCATTTACCATGACAAGATCGGCCATTCACATCGTTCTTTTGGTTGTAAATAAAATTAGGAGTATTGTACCAGGTAGACAAAAAAATCATTTCTGACGTATTTGTCATAAATGAGAATTTAAAATCTGACAAATGAATTTAAGGATTTTTCAAAGACTTTTTAAGGACTAAGTGTATGTTTTCCAGGACTTAATTGCCACTATTTTCAGTCAAATACACTAGCTAGTAAGGGAGCTACCATTCAAATACTGGGGGGGGGGGGGGTCAGTTTTTGAATTAAACAATTTTTTTATTTCACTTCCTATCTGCAAAACTGTATTTTTTCACACTCTGCCTCAAGCAAAATATTTATTTCACTTAAAAAAAAATCCTGTCCACAAAGTTTGATCCCAAACTAGCCTTGATATTGATGGTTAATGAGCTCAGCGAAGCGAGTCTCCACGAATTAAAAGGGTCGCTTAATTATGTCGAGCTAAGCGAGAATAAAGAGAATAATAAGAGAATAAATATGTATTTACAACATGTCCTTCAGACAATTATTTATACACTGTATCACGAAAATGTGATCTGAAAATATTTATTTAAAACAACTCCAAACGCCCCCCCACCTTTTTTAATCGAACGCTGGTCCCCTAAGACAAAAATATGTACTCAACAGGTGCTTTCTGATGGGCAATCTGTTTCATCAAAGATTTCTTAATACAGAACATCTTATAATTTTATTTATTTAAATGGCCCCTTTCAGAATTCCAGTTTTTTCAAGGACCTGTATAATTCATAAAATATGAAGACAAAAAACTGGTCCCTGGATGACTGCCATAGAAAACCAAATTTCATGGACCAAATGAATTTCATGACTTTTCCAGGACATCTTAGTCAGATATCCACTGTTCCAGGACAATCTGAAAAATTGCGTTTTTCCAGTACTTTCCCAGGACAGCCATAATTTTCCAGGTATTTAAGGTTCTCTAAGACGTGTGGGAGCCCTGAAGATACTTATATAAAACTAACCTTCTGGATATGTACATACATGTATGTACATATACAGGCAGTTAGTTTTGTAAAGTCGCGGGCTGTATTTCAAATGTTTCTCATGATAACTATAATTATTTAAAATCAGCCTGAGGGGTATTGCGGTGTCTGAAAATAATATTTTTTAAATAACATATTTGGGCCCATGCAAAATGAGCTGCAAGCGGCGACGTAGCACTTTCAACGTGATTGACTATAAACATCTGAGAGAGGACCAGCACATGTGTATTTCTCTCTGAAATATCTGCACATCAGTTCGAGGCCTAAATGACACACAACGAATTTACCACAACTCGCTTGTCCATCGAATTTTGACTTGGCTTGAAAATTACATAAGATACATTACATAGGATATTAGTTTAATGGAAGACGAGCTGAACGATGAATTCTGCAACTGAAGTGACAGAAAATAACGCAGATCTGCATTTTTTACAGATCCCCATGAGCAAGGCATACGCTTTGTTAGCTCAATAACTTACTACCAGGAGAAATGTTTTGGTTGGCTGCTGGTCGCTCAGCACCCCAGCGCTGACCGGGCGGGATCTGGGGGTTAAACAGGGCGCTGCAGTCAAACTGCAGTTAGGCACTGGGCACGGTGGCAGCGCGCGGATTATGGAGAGCGCAACGTCAGAGGATGATGGAACATTTAGAGATAATCAAGTAAGAGTTAAGTGACAAATGCGCGGCCAGACATGAAAATCGATGGGGTTGTCCTAAATCCGCAGACAGGGCTGATGAATGAAGTGCAGATCTGACCTTTACCTGTTGCCGGGGCCGTGCAGACTCAGCATGGCAAGTCGATGCCGGCTTGACTTTGGGCCGGCGTCGCAGACGATGGACCAACATCGAGCCGGCGTTAGTTGACCTTCTCGTCTCTGGCGTGTCCCTGCCACTCAGTCTGCAGGCATGCAGCCATATGCAAAAGCATTAACTCTTCTTTGCCAAAATTTCCCACACAAACGTACTCCTCGAACTATTTGATGACGTCATAATCTCACATCTGCTGTGTATGGTTACTAGACCTATATCTTGAATGAATGAATTAGGTTGAATATATGACGTCATAATATATCATAAACAGTTTTCCTACAGACCCACTAAATGAATGAGTGCAATACTATACTATTACTTATATACTTATATACTATACTATTATTAACCCTTTAACCGCCACCTTATTCAATTTGAATTTTCACCCACTTGAAGTTGTGTCTCGCTGACGCGATCCACAACTTCAAGTGAGTGAAAATTATACAGATTTGACAAAAAGGAGGTCAACTCTTTTCAAATATTGCTGATTGATGTCACATTTTATCTTTAACATGTTTAAAAGGTGGTACTTAATGGGCAGTTAAAAAATGAAAACCCGAATATATGCGGCACCGGCGGTTAAAGGGTTAAATAGCGCTCTAACGTTTATTATCATACAATTATTATACAGCACTGCCCTGTGAAGCCAAACGGAAGTACCTGCTCACTTACTTATCTTCCCTGGTTGATTTACATGGAATTTAGAACGCAATGATGATAATAACCCTTTAAGGGTCATGTTATGTGATTATTTTTTCCCATTTGTATTTGTGAGTCGCGCGAGAGCGATTATTTACTATTATCAAATCGAAGGCATTATTTTAGGGGTCTTGTCGATTGAATACATATCTCACGTTTAAAAGGTGTCATTTGAAATACAAACAAAAGAAGTTTAAAACGATTATTGTCATGTTTGGCGCTCAAAAGGTTAACGCTGTGACCCCGGTTTACCATAATAAAGCGCATGGATCTCATAAACAACTCAGATGACAGCAGCCGCTATGCCTTTGCACAAAAACATCTAGCAACGTACTCAACATAATCTAGTGTCCTTTTCTTTAATATACATCATCTGGCTGTCATAAATATCCATCAATATGCCTTATGCGTGGAATAAATCTATTTGATTATTGCTGATGAATTTTGCTAGGAGCGGGCGGCGAGCAACGGGATTCTATCTGAGTAATTAATTGACGAATATAACGGTGATGGAATTCGGATAGTGGCTGATCTGTTACAATGCCGGATGAGCGCTGATATTTTAATATGCATAACAGGGCTAACTCTATCCCAGCAAACACGACACGTTAAACCAATGCCGATTTAATGTTGGCCCGCCGTCTTCGACGTCGCCCCAACATTAAATCGGCATCGGTTTAACGTGTCGTGTTTGCTGGTATAGTGCTTCTGGGTCATGTAGTGTAGCTAATATTTTATTTTTTAATGTAGTTTGTTGCGTAATAATTAGAACATATTATTTTTATTAATTCTTGAAACGCTTAGACCAGGGGTCCTAGCATGCGGCTTTGCGAACCCGAAAAACAGTACCTGCTTATTTGTAAAGTGATCGGATATTACTACCTTTTTTGCTTTTCACCACTTTACAGTATGGGGGTGGTTAAAGCATTCATTCAGAATAATATTCATTCATTGATACTTTCATTCACATTCATTTTCACTTGAACGATCCACATCCTGGATAGTTTTTAGTGCTGCTAACTTCCTCGATGTCGCCGCCATTATTCACTGCAGGATAGTTTGCGGCTCCCCTCTCAATTAAGCACGTCTCTTAAATCCTGACCTGCAGCGGCAAACAGCAGTAACTGCTCCCTTAAAAGTGGGCAGTTACCGCTGTCTGACTTTGTGCGTCTTCTAAGTTATCGTCGATGATTGTCATTGCAATCACACGCAAACGGACACACTTGATCGCTGTGGGGGATTTGACACAGAGCTCTTGGCTGACGGCACATGGCAAACAGCGCAGTCACCCAAATCTCCTCTAATATCGCCCGTCCCACCATCCTGCGCGCTCACAGAGGGGTCCCGCCAGACCAGAACTTAACGGGATTAACCATTCTGTCACCGAAAATGAATATCAAGGAGTGAATTTGATTTCCAGTCACAAAAATATCACTCGAAGGCCGGGCAACGACTAGATTGGATGCAGTGCAAATCACAAATCGTTGGAGCTCGTCCACTTTTCAAAATTACATTTTCAGCATTTTAATCCGAGAATTACGTTAGCAATAACGTCTACCCGCTTTACACAAACGACAAATACTATGGGATCTTAAGGGTTAACCATCTAAGCCCCAGATCGGGAGCTAAACAATCGGTGTCCCTCTGTTAGCCCTGATAAATTGCAAGGCTGTGTTCGGAATATATAACCATCGCTGGCGAGCCGTTCTGCTCCCCAGAGGCAAACACGAGACATGGATCCGATGGTGTATTAAGGTTGGGCCACCGTCTGCGACGCTGGCCCAACCTTAATACAACATCGGATCCATGTCTCGTGCTTGCTGGGAACTTCTTGTATTTCAAAGGTATGTATAAGCAGCTTTTGCAATGTTACTTTTAGGTAAAGCAGGAGGTGTTAAATAAACTTATGTCACCCCGTAACCCTTTCAGGCCTGAATTTATCATTGTCATCTTCATCCACTACAAGCCGCGAATTGCTGTCACAATTCTCGACTTGTAGTGGATGAAGATGACTTTAAGTGGGTGACAAATGAAAAAAATATTTTTTAAAACATTTTCATGAAAATTTGTGTTCTAAAACCACCAGGTTTCAGGAAATTAAGCCATTCTTCAGAGATGCGAAATAATGCTTTAATGCATCGTGAAGGCTTAAAAGGTTAAAGTTCCATTCGCGTCTATAGGCGCCTTCAGCCTTTGTAGTTATCCTTCAAACAATACAATTTGAAGGATAAATGTGTATTAACCCTTTCAGCGCGGGGACCGTCTTTATACGTTCTGTAGACGTCCGATTCTGAGAAATTGAAAACAAGGCCCGTCGGCGACGGAAATAGGATTCAGCCTCTAATCATCGTTTACAAGTGAAAATCATTTGAAACAAAAGCACACTCGACAATAGCCCGCCGCCATTCTTGAAATTGTTCAAGAATTGGTTATTACATGTAGCAGCATGCAGAACAAATTTGAGCGGAATGCGATAAAAACTTTTGAACTTATCGCGCTCACAAGGTAAAATGATTGATATTATATGTGAAAAATCACAATAAATCGGACATTTTGACAATTTTATTTAGCCTTTTTTGAACTGGTTATGAGTAACTTGTACTTTACAAATTTGAGAAGGATACATTTAAAATTTTATCGCGCCCACATAGTAAGATTATTAAGGCAAAATGTAAAAAAATACAGTAAATCGACATTTTAGAATATTTTTTCTGCTGAACTTGTCTGAGAACTGGCTAGCAAGATGCAGAACAAATTTGAGAAGGATGAATAAAAAACTTTTCAAGTCATCGTGCCCACAAGGAAAGGTTCATATTATTAAAGTGAAATGTGAAAAAGTGTGGTAAATCGGCGATTTTGAATATATTTTATATATATAACGTGTACGTCCTAGTCATCACTCATCACGGAGTATAACCATTGAGTTTATATAACATTTACGTCCTAGTGACGTCCTAGTCATCATTCATCACGAAGTACTGGGGGTAGGCCTATACTAGTGAATTTATGTCCATCCTAATAGTCATCACTCATCACGGAGTATAACCAATGCGTTACATAAAATGTACGTTCTAGTCATCACTCATCACAGAGTATAACAAATTTAACTATAACAATTTTCTTTTCACAACGATGTATTAAATCACTTTCTCAGCAATGTTGCCGATCTAATGTGTACCTGATACGCGTGATATAACACTTCGGTTCCGTCGAAAAGGTCTACTTTCCTATTTAAGCAAAACTGATACGAACAGACGCTTTTAAGAACCATTATACCAATTGCTTCGTCATGGAATCATTAATAATTACCAGCATTATGCATAGACTATTGCTACTATGTTTTTAGCTAGAGGTATGTTTTCTTTGAGCACGTTTAATGATACATTTATAGCTAGCCGCGCTACGTATATGGTCATGGGCTAGCACTTCTTGTGGTTTGTATTTGATTGCATGCATAATTAAGTTACAGAACACAACAAATGAGTTCACATAACATGTGCAGTCTAGTATTATCATTAAGTATAACGTGTACAGCCTGCGACTCTGGCCGTCAGTCAACCAGCATGGTGCTGTTGACATGGCTATGGTGAGATGACGGGTTTCGTATCTATTTTCTGATCTCTCCCGTCTCGGTGAATCCTGTTCTATCCAGCGTGATGCCAACTCTTTATCAAACACGTCAATCTCCATTAGAGAGCCCAAATTTTTCTCGGCAATCTAGCTTTTACTTTAACCCAGAGAGGCAGCCTACCTACTACATTTTGTTATAATACTGGCGGGATGTTGGGTCGGCGACGCAGATGACGGCCTGACATAAAAGCAGCATTGGATAAATGTATTTGATGTGTGGCTCCCTGCTCTATATAAAAACACCAAGCCAGTCCACGCTGACTGTGCCGTGTCTGCTAAGAAGCCCTCTGCAGCATATGAGCTTTTAAACCACAAAACTAAAACTTTTTTATCTTCTCCAGGATGTCAACTGCAACGTATTTTAGTTAAAATGTATGATTAACCCTTTAACCGCCGGTGCCGCATATATTCGGGTTTTCATTTTTTATTAGCACATTAAGTGCCATCTTTTGACCATGTTAAAGATAAAATGTGACACCAATCAGCGATATTTGAAAACAGTTGACATCCATTTTGTAAAATCTGAATAATTTTCAATCACTTGAAGTTGTGGATCGCGTCAGCCAGACACAACTTCAAGTGTGTGAAAATTCAGATTGAATAATTTGGCTGTTGAAGGGTTGATGTTAGATATGTATGGCAAGTCACCATGTCTATGGAGGCACCAACGGAGGAAGTGGTTGTAGTGTAGGTAAATTGCTGATTGATAGGTGAACGCTATTAGTTAAGATTTAGACCGTTTTTATTTAAAGTGACAATTAAAATGATGACCCCTTTATTGGTCATGCATTATTTTGCGATGACTAGAATATGGTACATTTGCAGCATTTCCAGAATGCATTAGCCCAGTTACAAAAAGTGGCCTACTTGGAATTCTTTTTCTGCAAACTATTCCGATCAAGCGAGCCAGGCTTCTCACCCATTGACAGTGTGGGAATAGGTGTGTTCGAGGTCAAGTTTAAAATCTCTATTCATAGATCTCTATCGCTGCTCTTGTAAATGTGAAATGTGCAAGTTTATATAGTCTGATATCAAATCTGAACATGTATCAGCCGACTTTACATTTACCACCCTGATCACTGGACCTCTTCGTTCGTGTGTCATTTCAACTCCACGGAGAATATACAGTCCTGCAGCCATATCGGCGCAATGAACACATTGTCATCTCTGCTCTCATTTACACCTGAGTCGAGTAAAGCAAGTGAGGGTTAAGTGCCTTGCCTAATCAAAACAATGTCCCAATATTAAGAGGGGAGAAACATGATATTTTTTCTAAAAATCCTGCACCAAGCGGGGTTCGAAAACTCACGACAGCGACATTGGCAAAGCGCCACGCTCCAACCACTGCGTCACAGTCCCTCTCTCGTGTAAATGCTATTGGTGAGAAAATCCGGAATTATCACGAAGATTGTTTCTGGCTGAGCAGTTTCTCTGTGTATCTGACACATAAGGCGCGTCATCCCTTAGGATTTAAAGAGTCGGATCTGCCACTCTGGAAAGTGGCAGATCCGGCCCTTTAAATCCTGAGGGGACACACGTCCGTCTTCCTACATCAGCTTGACTATAACTGTCATCAACAGACGACATGAATCCCCGGACGGGAATCGTAAACTTGCCGCTAAGTGGGTTATGCAGATGATGTTTGCCGTTAACACGGTTAGCAAACAGAACCACCTCATCTGAACACAACCCAGAACCGGAGCTCCTCATCGGCAGCAGTGCGTTAAGACGGTTAACAGCCGCTTCCCCTTGTTATTTCTACGACTATTACTCGGTCCGTTAGGAAATTAGGGGGATGTTTTTGAATAGCTATTGCGGCCGGCCTGCACTTCGTGTACCTTTTGCTGGTCCTTCTTTTCTTCCTTATAGGTTAAATTCGTCACCGGAAGTTGACAGAAACAGTAAAACACATGGCATTAGACCCGCGCAGGAAAAGGGTGAAGTAATTTAGTTGTAAGTAATCACTTTAGACTGTTGTCTCTCCTCATCCTACTGTATTATTCAAATTCCTCCTCATCAGCGCAATGCCTCTGATGCGGTGGTGCATCACTTGGATTGCACTTCATTAATTCAATCACTGTGTCAGAATTAAAAAGTATCAGAGTACATGCATCATGATTTTTTCGTCTTCGGCGCGGTAGTTTGAGATCTGTAGTGAAAACGTGTTCCTGCAGTGAAAGGTATACACCGGAGGATATACATGTGGGGCTGTCAAAGCCTGACCCAAATCTCAGATATCTGGGCAGTTATTCTCGAAACGGTTGACCAATATCGACACAGCCATGATTGGTCGAAGTGGCCATGTAGACCAATCAGGTGCGCAAGGGCTATGTTGGTTACTCCGATAATACTATATACATAATATACAGACACATGGCATACACATGGCATCCGAACCAGCCATTAATACAGATGGTGGCGATGTAATTACTTGGCCCAGAAACGCAATTATTCCAGAAGAGCTAATAGAGCAAAAACCTACATTTATCGATGGACGAGCGGATGATATCCTGCGGCAGCTTTGACAGCAGTTCTCCTCTCGGCGGCACCATGGTATCTTTATTATGGTGGTTATTAATTAACACCTTCGCTCATTTCCCTTTACGTCAAGCAAAGCTAATTCAGTCGACATTGCACCGTTTGAAAACTTAGTTTTCCATTCATTGGGTACTTGACGGCTATTTATGGCCTTTTGGAATATATTGAAATCTCTCCTCGTGGAATTTGTTTACGCTGTTATCACGTATATTGCTATTATATGATCAGTGTACTATAGCGTCCACTGGACCAATATCAAAACGATAATGTTTCAATATATAACATCACCAGTTGGCTGGATACTCATCCAATGCCTGCGTTAATAACCCTTAGCTATTGTTACTCTGGGGACCATCCGACCCGAGGATAGCGGAGCTGTGCGAAATGCCACGGAGTTTCAGCATTAAATTGCATAGCGAAACAAAAGTTTTCTTCCGTCTGGGCATGTCTGGGGGTAAATCCCCTAGACATGCCCAGAACCCCTTATCGGGCTAACGAAGAAAAACGCTGTCAATAACCCACCATGCCCTATCACCCCACCCTCACCTTATCATATGTACATCATTCATCTCATCAATTGAATACACCGTTGGTATTGTATTACAATGTCACTTAAATGACAATTTGTGCTGAAAAGTGACGTAAAGCAATAATTTACTACTGAAATATTCACTGGCTGCAGTCTGTATGCTACGGCCGTCTATTTGTTTGTCCGTCTGTCTGCTATTACGTCTCTATCACTCCCTCTCTTCTTCCCTAATCAACATTAAACATTACAAATGAAAATTAGTGGCTGACTGATTGAGAAGACAAGCCGACCGCCACGCCACGCCACCTACCAGCATATATAATTTTAAATGTTGTAAATTGAACGAAACTCCCGGATCATGCAGCGACATCTGTGGGCGACATGCAAGTTTATGGGAACTTTCATATGCGTCGTTGTATACTGCTAAATATCACTGGAACTGCAGCAAAAAATAGCCCCTCCTGTCCTCATTTATTATACAGATGCGGCGTCTCCCGCGGAGGTACATTATCGCGCGCGGTAAGCCGTAAACCGGCTATGAATCTGACAATTACTCAGCGGTCTGGGTTGGCTAGATCCACACTTGGGGATTATCCCGCTCCTCTTGTCCCCGTACCGACTCTCTATCTCTGTTGCGATTCGGTCAGGGTGTCCATCTGACCATCGACGCCCTGTCATTGCTGGCCGAACGTTACAAACGTCCGCCAAGCAATGGGATGGCGTTTGGCCACAGTTCAGATATGCGGATGGATGGACCACGCGGACGGACGGCCCGCCAATACATCCCTGCCCACTCGTTTACATCCCCGCCGCTCACTTTATCAGGCGCAATCTAATTTAATTAGCAATTTCTAGCCACTCTCCCGCTGTCTTTCCAATTATTTCTCTGTTACAATTTCTCCTGATTTATTCGCTGGTCTCACTCTGTACGTTCGTCCTCGCCGGCCGCGTGGCGCACCGCGACGGGATCACCGCGCCGTCCTTGTCGGACGCTTGACGCGCCGCGACGCGACGGGATTGGTACGCGTCGTTCTCGCCGGTCGTCCCCGACGGGATCGCCGCACGTCGTCTGCGTTACTCAATTGTCTGGATGAAGCTGCCCCGCGTCAAACTAACACCCAATCCAGAATCAGCGGCGTAAATGACATTATCGAGTGTGCCCATTATAACTGCTGACTTTTCAAGTAAACAGACAGATCCCAGCAGACACGAGACGTTGAAACAATGTTGTTTTAATGTTGGACCAACGTCGAAGACGGTGGGACAACATTAAAACAACATTGGTGTAACGTCTCGTGTCTGCTGTGCTACTTCTCACGTAAGCAGTTAAAGCATTTTGGCTTTGCAGAGCTGACAGCGGGCTTTGCTGACAGCGGCATACCACCGTGAGATACTCCAGCACACGGATCCCTGACAGACAGATAAATGTCCACAGCGATCCATCACAGGAGCACAGAAATCCGAAAGACAACCGGTCTGCTCTTTGTTTCCGCGCGCCAGTCGTCTTCAGTAAACAGTTTGAATTATTATTCTCCCCCTTTTGCTGATGACCTTTCAAACGTGGAAACGTAGCCAGAATTTCACCAACAGCTTAAGATTGAAAGAAATATTTTGAGAGGTTCGTCTTAACTCTTTAGTCAGTCGAGCCCTCTGAGTCATGTCCATGGTCCAGGGACCCATCCTCCATAACCCTTTTAGCGCGGAGACCGTCTTTAAACGTCAGAATCTGACATCTGACCTGACGTCTAGCGACGGTCACCGCACTGAAAGAATTAAAATATTTAAAATGGCAGTAGACCCATTACATAGGTATTCAAATGAAGCGTACAAAAATAACTAAGACATTTATGATGATTCGAATAAAAAAAAACTTTTTCTCTCAAATGGCTTATATACATATTTCAGCTCTTTGAGGGTTCAAATCCTAAGATTGATCCTATTTGAGCATATTTTCATTTCTATCAGAAAAAAAACTGATCCTATCTTGTCTATGGACAATGAGAGAATGTTGTTTGACCCTGTCCCGCTAAGTGATCTTGTTTAAATTTTCACCCACTTGAAGTTGTGTCTCGCTACCGCGACCCACAACTTCAAGTGAGTGAAAATTACCCACATTTGTTTACTTTGTGACTAAAAATTTACAAATCCTCCTGTTTAAACACACATTTAGTTCACAATAACGGTACAATAACAGATACTGTCGATCGTGATGCTTTCCGATAGAATTCCAAAATGTTGTATGTGCCACTCAAATGAGTAACATGTACAACACTTTGGCAGCCATGCGAGGAAAAACATATCGGGGGGCGAAATGATAGAAAGGCACTCATTCTTTGCCATACTGGAATGTACACACGCTGCCCGTATTGCTGGCTCATACTTACATGGACAGGGTGCCAAGTTAGTCGCGCGGCCTTTAATAATCAGTTAATATTACGAAATCATTAGATATTAGCCCCGGAAATGCCGTTCACTAATATAAGAGCTTTTTATCTTTTTTTTTACATCTCAACATGCTAACAGGACATCAGCAAGAATTGGAAATACTTCAATTTGACAAAATTAATCTGTCTAGTCCTCAGTCAATCGTGTCCCGCTGCCGCAAGGGGGCGGCAACCCACAACCTCAAGTGACTAAAAGCTAAGGTATTGTTTGCAATTTAATTCACAAGATATGTCATATTTAGGACACCACACCACAACTATATCCATTCCTACAATCTACAGCTTTAAATAGTGCATTCTAGGGCATAGCTGTTTGTTTATTTTCAGGACGCTGACACAGGGGGTGAGGGGGCTCCACTGCTACGATAATCTACTTCAGTACGCCCTATATAATTATGTAGTGCTGAAAGCGCCAGTGTAGGCCTACCCTGTATGATATACATGTCGACAATGCGGGACACGTATAATGCAAGAGGTTAAAAGTGGGACGTTTAAAGGAAATTTAAAGATTAAGTCCCGAGGTTCGGGTCGTTTTACGCGGAGCTTTTTTCGTTTTCACACAAAATGGCGATTTCGTACACGAAACTAAGTCACTTCCGCGATGCCCCGCTGCGACTGTGACGGCGCCAGCTGTCCCGCGGTGAAATGGGACTCTAACTCAATTCGATTTCCGTCAGTTTTGGCGTTAGAGTGCTCCACTTCCTGACATGCGCACAGGGCAAAAGCCATCGCTGATTGACACAAAAGCGAGGCTGTCAGCCTGCAAGCGGGTCATTGTGCGATTTGAACTACGTGCTCTTGTTGCCATCAAACGTGATAAATGTCGCTGACGTCTGCCCTCCTGGCGTCTGCCCTTCTGGCGTCAAAAACGAAGGTAGCTCGCCCACCTGTGCCTGATTTTTTAAAAAATCAGGTAATTATTTTGGTCTAAAACTTGTATTCTACCCATGACCAATCGAAGAGTGGTTCAGCCTGTCACATGACGAGATCGGCCAATCACCGCCGTCATTCATTGTTATTTAAATTAGGGGGTAGAATACGAGACTTTTAACTTTTAACTTTATACGAGACGTTATTTTAGTAGCACAAATATTATAATGCATGCTTTACTACGGCAAGCCTTATACACATACTTATGTCCAGGTAGTGAAAAGGCTCAGTGACTGAATGCGGGAAAACTTGCATTTATCATGTATATTTAACATAATTATAATTATATTAGTTCTTTCAGTTAAAATGTGTACATATGTTTTGCATTATTATCCATTTTTATTATATTATGAGCTGTATAGCGAAATGAATCGATATGTTTATTTTATTTACGCATATGTCTGTATAGATTTCCCGCCGTTATGCACAAAAAGTAATTATCGGTCGGATACTGCCGTGCAAAGCCAAAAGGCAGTACCTTTTGGTTTTGTGGAGCAGTTAACCACTTACCTGCTAGTGACGCTTATTATCTGCCTCGTGGATCACATTTTCAAATAGAACAATTTCATACAAAATGATACAGTCCATTGAAATTAGGACGCCATATTAAAACTTTCGTTTGATTTATTGCAGTTGAATATTTGATAAAATTGGGTAATTTTCATTCAATGTGAGGTGGGAATTGCGATAGCAATCCACCCCTCACAGTAGATGAAAATAAAGTATACTATCATGATGACATTTAAGGGTGAGGAAAGGGTTAAACGACATGTGGTTTTGTGGGTCTTTTTGAATTTTTTTCTTTATTTGAAATGTTTTCATCGATAAAACTCAGTCGACGAAGGTTGTCGAGGAGTGGGACATTTTCCAGGCTCATGCAATGGCCGATTCCGAGACGCGATTTTAAGCCACCAGATGTCGCCGTGGAATCCCAATAACGCAGGTCAACGACCACCCACCGTGATGTCAATCTGGTTTGAGCCATGCACTCAAATGTTGGTCTGTGGTTTGAGTTGAGTAAATTAATTTGTCTGATGGAGACCCGGTGACCATGCCAGCCATTATGATAAAGACGCGGTCACGGTGATCAACTGATGGTGACAATGATGTCCTGGGGCTGGCAAAGACAAACAGCAGTAACTGCTTACTTTTCAAGTAAGCAGTTACTGCTGCTTGTCTTGACAGGACAGTGTTAAAGTTAGTGGCTGACCGCCGCGGGCGTGGCCAATCCAATCGGCAACACGTAACCAAGGCGACCATCTGCCACCAAGGCAACCTCACCGGGAAGGATCGATGGAGACTGAGAAAAGATCGAGAAGAATTCCGTTTTTTCCTCACCTGTAATATTCAGGTGTGTTGACCTGAGAGTCACCGGGATTAGTACAGTTGAAGTCACTTTAAATTTGTCACTTTCGCGTTGCATGTTTTTCGCTCATTGCTCATGCAATTTTTATCCGATCGTCATGAAATTTTCCAAGCATTTATTTCTAGTTCTACAGCATATGCCTTGAAAATTTCAAGAAAAAATATTCTGTAGTGTCAAAGTTAGACTATTTAACATGTAGTTTTTGCGAATTATGACGCTCGTCTATTAACCCACTCAACACTATCAGCTTCAATCACGAAATTCCACCAGGCCCAACATTAAACCAATGTAGGATGAGTAGTGTAGTTGACGCATGTAAACGTATAGATCTCCATACCATAATCAGGATGCATCTTCATTTGAGAAGTTACATCTAAATTGCACCTTCCGGACAACTCGTATTGGATGCCAATCAAAGGTTTGTTCCACGTTGAGCAACATCACTGGTCTACAAAATGCATTCAAATCGCTGTTCTCAAAGTCTAACATTTGAAAGAACAGCAGGCTGAGCGGCGCACATATATTCACCATACCCCTCTCTCCTAATTCCGTGAAACACCTTTTCCTGGATCCGAGGATAAGATACCCTTCAACCCTTTAACCGCCGGTGCCGCATATATTCGAGTTTCCCTTTTTTATTAGCACATTATGTACCGCCTTTTGAACATGTTTAAGATAAAAAGTGACATTAATCAGCAAGATTTGAAATGTGTTGCCCTCCATTTTGTCAAATCTGAATAATTTTCATTCACTTGAAGTTGTGGATCGCGTCAGCGAGACACAACTTCAAGTGAGCGAAAATTCAGATTGAATAATTTGGCGGTTAAAGGGTTAAAGCAGTTTGTTTTTACGTAGTATAGGCCTACGCGATAAGCTGGCCGGCCTCGATGGCTCATTCGTATCGACGGGGGCTTGTAACCTGGAGGTACATGGAGGTACCAGACTCGAATCCCGGTCTGGCCGGATATTAGTCATCGTGCATGGTTGTGCATATACAGTGTCCAAACTGTTCAAAGGCATGCCGACGGGGGCTTGTAATCTGGACGTGCCTGCATGGAGGTACCAGGTTCGAATACCGGTCGGGCCGGATATTTTGTCATCGTGCACGGTTGTGCATATACAGTGTCCAAACTGTTCAAAGGCATGGAGTGTACAGTGTTGCCTATGGTACAGTGCACTATAAAGAACCATTGGAGTATAATTCGAAATAAGATAACGGCATAGTCCCGGATCCGGGCTTACTTCTATCGCGATATTGCCATGATTGTGCTGAAAGCGACGTAAAGCAATATTCACGAGATAAGCTGCTATAGATACAGCGTCATAGACAGTGGCCCAACATTAGAACAGTATTGAGTCAATGCCTCGTGTTTGATGGGAATGCCATTCAATAACTATTACTAATTGTTAGTATTTAATCAATCCGATCTGATGAACAAGAAGGTGACCAGCAAAAAAACGAGCTACACGCTACATTGATTAGGTGCAGTTGTCCGTTGCGCCTTCATCCATTTCTCGGCACGTACCGCGCATCTGAAGCACCGGTTCAACGTGGAGACAACGTGTGGCCGGTGTCACGCCATATTAGGCATCCCCGCGATATTAGGCTTCCCTTCCGGTTCTGCGCAAGAAGGCACCTAATGTGGTCATAGTGAGACAGCTGTGTGTCTCATGGTAAATGATCAGCAGATGTATATATTATATATTTAATTGCTAGTTGAAGAAAAAGCCTACATGACTTCTGCGATTGCAATATTGCAATCAATGATAAAATTGGACACAAATCTATTATCAAGTATCTAATACACACACTTGTTGAAATTCATCAGGCATAATCATACTAATATCACAGCAATCTTAAATTAAATTATACACTAATTCATTTTATTTCCTAATACATACTATTTAGTAAATTGGAATGGAAATGTCATTCATCATTGTTTAATAATACATCTTCACTTGTGAATATTACCAATATTTATCAGAAAGTTAGTATTGATACTCTTAAGTAAAAATACCACATTATTATATTACACTAACTGTAATTCAAACTATATTATGTGTTATTTATATTATAAGGCCTTGGCAACAAAAAATGTAATAAAAGTATATAATGAATATATACTATGATACATATAAGATATAGTTAGATCAAGGATTCCTTGGTTAGATTAGGCATCCCTTCGCCATAGTGTAGCGTGGCGTGTTCAGTGAGAGTGCATACAGAGGGGTGCTTAATTTTGCTGACAGGTACAAGCATGCCAACACCCTGGCAAGACCTTGGCAAGCCATTGTTAAATTAGACATCCCCTTGGTCACAGTGTGGTGGCAGTCCTGGTTGGGGGAGCTTAATATCGCTGGCTTAGCAAGTCGTTTCTAAATTTAACATCGCATAGAATAATAAATTGTTGCCGAAACTATTAGCAAATATAAAAACACAAAATTATTAAAATTCAGGGGGCGTAATTAGACAGATATTTCAGCAATATAGCATGTCGATTTGTATTTACTTTTAACGAAGCATACGTTTACATAGACTTCCCGTCATCAATAAATATCTATCTACCTAGCATTGTTACAGCAATATATTGCACTAATGTGATCCAAATATATCACATGTGAATAATGTCACCATGGCTTGACACTAAATAGATAAATAAAATAAGATAATTAACGCGTATTTGTGTGCTATTAAGCATCATAATCAGCGTTGTTCGCATAGTTATACATGTATGTTAAGCGAGTTTTAATTCTGACTTTATTTATTAAAAAAAAAAAATACTAGAATTTAATGGCATTTTTAGTCCCCGACATCACAAGGGTTTGCAATTGTTAGTCACCCCCCCCCCCGCTCAGGATGTGTTTTTACTGTAACGTGTGATGGCATTACCAAAGAACAAAGAGGGGACACAGCGTATATGCAACAAGGCTTTATAATGTCCTTATCTAAACGATTAACCCTAGGCGACCAAGCAGATGAAATTGTATGGCGACAAAATCAAGTGCTAATATATTACATCACCGCATAAATGAATAATCGGAACCAATACTGACATGCAAATATTTATTTACAGATGTATTCACAGGTATCATACAATTATTCCAACAGTATTAACATAATTATTAATTTTTATTTTATTGCAGTACATTTTAAAGAGTAAATTACATTTACAAATATGATTATATTCACATTCATAGTAGCATATTATACTGCCATCACAACAAGATTAAATATATTATATACATTCACATATAAAATACAAATATCACAATATAATTAGTAATCTATTACAATATACTGTACATTCAATTCAGTTTAATAATGTAGTCACATTCATTATAGCATATAAAACTGACCATCACAATATTAAAATTTTAATGCAAGGCAAAGTACAAGGTAAGATAACAAGATAACAAGGTAACAAGGTACATATCATAAGAACAAAATATTTTACATAATATTATCAACATTAATTTTAAATTATCAACATCTATTACATTTATAATAAGAAGCGTCTTCAGCAAGGTTTATACATTTTTTATGAAATACATTTTCACAGGAACAACATTTAATCATAGTGTCCGATTTATTTGTAGTTTTACAAGTACAGTAAAGTTGTACTCTCTGAGTAAGCTTTGCTGTACGCTTTCTCCTTTTCTTGGATGGAAATGGTTTCAATTCGCCATTTGTAAAACACTGGAGTAGATGTTGTCTCATATTTAAATAATATATTTTAAATTATACTCCCAATGTATGCCAGCCGCCCTAATGAATATCTTTACTTTAAAAAAATTGCAAGTCAATAAGCAATTTGATATGGCTTCAATCTATGTATGTGCTGCATTTGTAAAGCTTTTAAGTTTATTAAAAATAATAATAATAAAATATTATTCACTCCGCAATAAATTTGGTGGTGAACGCTTATAATCTTTTGTCTAGCACTGAATTTACTGCAAACACAACACTCCTGAGACCTAATGCTCGCACCTTTGGCTTTCACAGCTACTGCACCCTCTCATGTTGATCAAACAAAGAACGAGGTGTGATATTAAACACCCCTTCTTGAAACCCCGCCGCAATTAACACTTGTGAGCCCATGACTGTATATTAACGCGTATTGTGTATAATGTATCCACGGGTACCATGGGTACAGCGGATAACAGTAATTAAATACGGGAATACATGTAATTATCTGAAAACTGCAAATATTTTCCACATGATGGTAATATAGAATTTTATAATTGCAACTATGAAAAGTTTTTTGTGTCAAATTTATTAATTGTCTTTGGGAACCAAGGGGTGACTCAATGTGGTCATCGGCGGTATATGATATGTATGATCAGTTTACGATATGTATTTTAGGTGTAGTCGTATTTTAAATAGGAACTTTATTTATTAGGAGGATTATGCCTGGCTATTAAACCCACAGCAAACACGATACATGGACCCAATGCTGCACTGATGTCGTAGACGTTGGGCCAACATTAGGCCAACATTGGGTCTATGGGTCGTGTTTGCTGTGAACCAATCCATGTCTGTACAAATTTGAAGAACTTCCATTAACCCTTTAACCGCCGGTGCCGCATATATTCGGGTTTTCATTTTGTATTAGCACATTAAGTACTACATTTTTATTATGTTAAAGATAAAATGTGACATAAACCAGCAAGATTTGAAAACAGTTGACCTCCGTTTTGTCGAATCTAAATAAATTTTTTTCACTCACTTGAAGTTGTGGATCGCGTCAGCGAGACACAACTTCAAGTGGTGAAAATTCAGATTGAATAATTTGGCGGTTAAAGGGTTAAGTTGTGACAAACCTATCTGAAAATGCGCTTTAAAACGTAGCCTATGTCATGTTTTGATGACACTTCCTCCAGTTTGTTTTTGTATATACAAAAGTTATATATATGCACAGACCTGGAATAGCATATCATTGCGTAATGATTACGATGGAATAACATTTTCCAATCAGAAAAAGACATGACAAAATATTTTTTATATTACTTTTTTTTAAATTATAACAAATATAAAATTTATGTTTATCGCAACCTTAGTAGTAATTTTTATATAGACAATCGATAATAAAGTGTAGGCCCAATAGTAAATATAAATTGTTTGCCATGGTATTGGTTTGTTCATACAAGCCAGCTTGCACGGATCGACGGGGATGTCTAATTTGGCAACGACTTGCCAAGCTCTTGAGTGTTGGCGTGCGTACTTGTCAGCAAATTAAGCACCCCTCTGTATGCCCTCTTACTGAACGGCCCACGCTACACTATGGCGAAGGGGATGCCTAATATAACTATGTCTTGTACGTATTAACCTTGTAAAGTATTCCCTGTATAAAGATCGTTAACATATAATCTAATATATAAATATGTCAATGTGAAAGTTATCGTTTTTATTCTAATAGGCTAGAAAACATAGCCGGGAATCTAATTTTCCACCATCTGTCATGTTCTTCTTATTGCAATATTAAGCATCCCCTCATTTGTCTCGAAATGAATAGTATTCTAGCGACCACTAGCTGGGATATGGATTATACTTTCTAACACATTGGTTAACGTGATTAACTTTAAGTGTGTAAAACTATGTTTGCTACTAATAAAACTGAGTATTAAAACTAAATCATTTTAAAAGAGAATAATATGTAAGTGTGGTGGATTGCTCAAGACACCTTTGTGTGACTTCCGCTACGTAGACACTCTCTGCGCATGCCCACACAGTCACGTGACTTTTTGACTTGTCAGGGATGCCTAATATATGGGGATGCTTAATATTCGTTGACACCGGCGTGTAGGTGAAGGCTGCGCACCCTGGCGACTGGCACGGCACGGCGGGTCGCCAGGCGGCGCATAAATCTGCGGCAGAGTCCCGCGCTATCTGTTCCGACTGACAGACAAAATAGCGACGGCCAAGTTGCGCCCACAGATTACAACGAGATTTAGGCGCGGGGGCAGCTGGGTCCCCATTCATTCCGGCCAAGGAAACAAGCCAAGTGATCCCGCCTCATTCTGACCGAAAACATGCAGAATTGATCCCGAATTGTCTGCTATCACGTACTAATCAGCGGGACGCGTATGATTACTTGTCTCATATCATCCATTTCTCAGTTCATCTCCCGGGGCTCGGGCGGTTGTGTGGCCATCTTGCCTGGATAACGTTCTGGGAACCGAGAGGTCCAGTAGAGGAATCGCATCGATGGGCAAATATGCAATTTGGCAGCTTTAAATTTAATTGACTAAAATCATTCTAACAGAAAATGATATTTTCTATATATATGCAATATGGGAAGGGGCGGTCCATTCATTACAATTCAGATACACGTGCTCCTGGACATTATGTGTCATTACTATATGGTAGCTCCATATAGCATGCCAAGTTGAACGTGATTTTTTATTGTTTGTTTTCCCCACATCTCCTCCTTCTTCCTTGAGGAGGGGAGGCATAGAAGAAGAATAGGAAGGAAAGAGGAGAGGAAGGAGCGTAGAATAAGTTGGAAGAGAAAGAAAACGATAACGATAATGAACAGGAGGAGGAGGATGAGGAGGAGAGGAGGAGGAGGAGAAGGAGGAAGAGGAGGAGGACGAGGAGGAGTCAACTAATAGTCCTTTTATACCAATATTATATAATATAAACTTAACGACATAATTACAGTCTGTCCCAATAACGTCGGACCGTCCGGGCATGTCCGGTAAAATACAGGTACATGTAGGTCCGGCAAAATACTCATCCACATCCGACCTACAATCCGTTTTATGGCAGTTTTTTTGTAAGTTTGTTGTGATCATAAGGTATGAATTTGCCATTTACCTTCTACTGTCTGGTGAAAATGGTTTTGGCCTGGTCAAAGTTTCAAGTTTACATGACATATAGTGTATGAAGTCAATCTTTGCCCTGAATATGGCCAGTCAGTAATAATTTATTATTGTCAATCATTTGAAGCAGGAATTGCTGACGCAATTTCCAGCTTCTAATGAAATGTTTGTAATTGTGAATGTTTTAAATTACATGTATTTGATCAATTACAAAAATACAAAATACATCTCATTTGATCCGAAACTTGTTGTAAACAGTGATATATATTGCGCCGATTAGCCTGGTCAGATTTGAGAATTGGTGAACACTGAGGTCGTCCCTTTTATACGTTTTGTATATGCTGTGTCTCAAAATTGTTTGTTAATTATTTGAGTACTTTGAGTATTTGAGTAGTTTGGAAGACTATGACTATAGTGTTGCATTGCTTTGCTAAATGCCATCAACATCACTTGCTAGTGACGCATGTAGGCTAAGTCTATGCGTCATCAGACAATTATTTTTATTCAAATTATTTCAATGGAAAATAAAACTATAGTCAGATTCACAATTAACCGTGGTGAATGATTGACGCTGATCTGTCAGTCAATTCTCAACCGATTCTCAGACATGAATTGTCTCTGCAATATGACACGAATAATTTCCGGTCACCTGACGTTGTGGATCGCGGCAGCGCGATGCAACTTGCAAGTGACTGAAAATAGCTCTAAGGGTTAATACGGGACACGGGCTGATTTCCAAATTCTATAACACACCGAGCACAATATCCATTAAAACCAAGTCAGAATCTATAGAATCGCAACAATGAATCACAACCCATAATCGGATGAAAAATTCATATTCCCATTTGAATGTTTTATTTCACTCAATTCAATGAAGCACCCAGCTCTACGGCTCCCGACACGTTTTAAAGTTCTTCACACCAAGCCGACGTTTGCCCTATTCGACGTCTGGGGCTTTGGCCGAGCCAAGGGGCAGCGTTGAGCCAACGTCTCCCGGTGATAGTTTCTCCCTACCTGAAGAAGGCCCGGGTCTTGAGAGGGGAACAACACGCGATGAATCAGTCCTGTGGAACGCCTTCCAAATCCACTTAACTGAATCCGCAAATTGTGGTTTATAGTTATTGAGAGAGATAACAAAGCCGTTATTTACGGCAGGCTCGGCGCGACGACTACATAAAGTATAACACCACCTCACAGAGGCAAACGCTGCTAACTGCCGACTCGAAAAGTGAGCAGTATACTGCTGTTCGCTTCTGCTCAGGAGAATATTATATCTCACGCGAGCACGGGTCGCGCGCGGCGTTAAATCAGACCCTCAGATAATTCGGAGATAAAAAACGGATGGGTTGATTGAATATTAGCGGCTGAGATTCGCTGGTTATGCTGCTGTAATGGGGGTCGGGTTGCATCACACTCTTAGATAACTTGGAGATATAACGCGGATGGGTTGATTGAATATTAGCGGCTGAGATTTGCTGGTTACACAGCTGGGATGGGATCGGGTCCGCCCCTGTCGTGTGTCTGTCGGATGGCGGCGTGAAGATGATCCCGGGCTATAATTCAGCTGATGAATCCCCTCTAAGTGATCTCCGTCCCCCTCGTCTGTTCCCATACAAGTCCAGGAGTGATAGGATTAACTTGTCCACAAATAAGGCAGTCTGCCACTATTACTTGTCAGATGATTAAACCTATGAAAACATTCGATTTGGATATATTGCAGCATTAACCTCTCCCATAATATGGTTGGCCATCACCCTGACAAGTAAATAAACTTTCCGCGGAGAATTAAAAACCGTCCGCGGAGAATTAAAAACCTTCCGCGGACAATTAAAAACATTCCGCGGCCAATTAAAAACCTTCCACGGAGAATTAAGAACCTTCCGCGGAGAATTAAAAACCTTCCACGGAGAATTAAAAACCTTCCACGGAGAATTAAAAACCTTCCACGGAGAATTAAAAACCTTCCGCAGAGAATTAAAAACCTTCTGCGGGGAATTAAAAACCTTCCGCGGAGAATTAAAAACCTTCCGCGGAGAATTAAAAACCTTCCACGGACAATTAAAAACCTTCCGCGGAGAATTAAAAACCTTACGCGGAGAATTAAAAACCTTCCGCGGCATAATAAAAACCTTTCGCGTACAATTAAAAACCTTCCGCGGAAGATTTAAAAGTTTTTAATTCTCCACGGAGGGTTTATTTACTTATGAGGGTAATGGCCAACCATACTCCCAGACGTTTCAGGCTTAATAAATGTCACTGAAATATATCAAATTGATTGATGCTGTTATTCAAATAATTGAATTTGGTAGATGCCTATTTTAAAAGTCTATAGGCTCAAACAGATTTTTTTGTCATTTGAAGATACTGGTAATCATGTTAGTAATTCCCAGCTTTAAATAAAACTAGCTGACAATCGGGACTGCGAAATACAATATCTGCTTGCTCGTAAAGCTAGCAGATACCGCCTTACGGCTTTGCACGACAGAACAGGACAATGGTTAAGATAATATATATAGGGGGCCTATACCTACAGGCTACTTACTACCTTCAACTCGTGTCTCACAGGTCCTGAGTATAGACTATAGCGACCCATCTCCCCTTGTATATGCAGAAATTTAAAATGGCAGACAATTTGCAGGCGAAACACATGCGTTGTGGGAGTAAAGTCATAGACAACTCCACTGACACTTAGGCCCTATGTGAAGATAAACAAGAGACAACTTCATAGACACTGATGTGAAAATAAAAAAAATAAATGAAAATAAATAAAGCGTTAGGATGTATAAGAGCTTGCCAAAGAAAAATGACTGGACCAACTCAGTATGCAGGGCGCACACAATCTTCAATCAGCTTAACCAGTTGAGGAATCGCAGAGGCAGCCATTTGCAACTGAAGGAACCCGGATGATAGCGCAGAGTGATGAGGCACGGGTCGGTGATGTGACTAACAGGAAGCGGAGAATGGGCAGGTCGCTCACAGGTGATTGGAGCACAGATTGGGTGTACCCGAGGTCACATTCCCTGAATGGTGACACAGAAAAGGGGCCGACCAGGCCAGGCAGACACCCTTTCCCGCACTTCTCTACAGAGCCAAAAGACTGTAACTACATACTTTGAATTAAATCGGTGCTATATGGCCACAGTTTATGGATTCACGGATTTTAACCATGGTGGATTGTTAGATACAGCTCCATAAAACTAAAAAGGCAGTAACTGCTCACTTGTATTTTTTTTTAATTAGGAGGATGCTGTATGTTGGCTTTGCAAAGGGGCAATCACCGAATTGTTACCTGTGACCCGGCATTTTTAGATTTTGCGCACTGGATTAATCAGTGAACATAAATGTCAAAATTCAGTTCCTGATATGACAGTCATCAATCGTGAAGATGATTTCTGTCAATTTTCTCACATTTTGTGTCCCTTAAGCAATAACAATGATCAACGAGAACCTCACCTCCAGCTATCCAGTTGTATTCCATCAGCAGACTCCTTGAGCTCCCGCATTATGCATCCACGATGTCCCTTCTCCCTCACCAATTAGATCAACATAAGACAACTCTGTCAAGTGTAGGATAACACCCGAGGAACACTACATTCTTAGCTGTGGAAAAGGACGAGGCCGAGGCTTTTTCCACAGCTAAGAATCTAGAGTTCCGAGGGTTTTAACTGACTCAAGCACATCCGACCATAATAAGGATCCTTCATAATCAACAGCTCGGTCACGCCTGACTGATTATAGCACCGTTGGCCTACCATGATAATTGGTCTGTACTTGATCAACAAGAACTCTCCATTCCCGGCTTAGAATGTAGTGGTCGAACAAAGAAAATAATGAAGTGGTGTGTTTTAGGAGACCTGCACGTTACTACATATTTTAACATTTCCCCCCTGATTTATCTTCATTAAATTTTCACCCAGTTGAAGTTTCGTTAAAATCAAAAGTGGGTCAAAATTACTTGTATTTGTTTAACTTGACACCAAACATTTGTAAATCTTGATGTTTAAACACTCGTTTCATTGCCCCAATAATAGTGATTTAACCTGCTAATCGAACAGTTTAAAAACGGCTATAGTCGTGACTAGCGGGAAAGGGTTTAAGGGTATATATTCAGCATACAATGCAAAGGCGAGAGACAGTAACTGCTTACTTTTCAAGTAAGCGGTTACTGTCTCTCGCCTTGTCAGTCGCGATTCTGCTATACATCTGCGTATTAACACTGATTAACTTTGCATGTATTCTGCTGTTGCAGGGATTCCGAGTATCGCTGTTACTCCTGCTTGTGGATGGAGAGAAAACACGACAACCTCTTGCAGTACAGGGAAAGTAAGTCTCCTCTTGACAATCTCGCCTGCAAAGGCAGACAGCAGTAACTGTTTAGTTGATAACTAACTAGTTACTGTTGTTCGCCTTGGTTTTCATGTATATAATTATTATGTGTTATTATTATTGAAGGCCCCAATAATTCCCCACTCTGCACAAAGGAATTATTCGGTTTTTTTAATTTTCAGAGTTTTGATATTAATTGAGATGAGTTTGTTCTTGGCTGGTTATATACATGTACATGTAGGCCCTGTACAATAGCTAGTGTTTTACGTACATTATAGCCTAATTTCAATATTGAACAAAATAAACACACAACGCCGGTCCAAGACTGGCAGCACTACAAAATAATGACGTCACCGCTATCACTCCTCGCAACGTCTGACTCGGTCTTCATGCAATTTCATTTTAGAGATCCGATCTAGTTCGTTTTTAATACCAGTAGGCACAACATGTCAATGTCAGACCAGCCTCGTAGACATTTTTCCTGAGATCTTCCACAATATTTGTCCAATAGTAGACATTACTTTGATGAGCTTCCGTCCAAATGTATGCTAAAGCTTCGTAATACAGAAAGTGACGAAGCCACTAGAATCCTTTCGTCCGGTCTGACCCCTGATTAAATTAGGCCTGTGTAGATTTTGTGAGTGACGTCATTAACCCTTAGAGCACTGCTGTCGACTGCAGCAGACATTATGTGTTTTTATTAGCACCTGTATAACCTCCGATAACGAACTGTTTACACTAAAATATGCATTCAATCTTGAAACACTTAAATATATTGGGACATAAATTTCACAAATAGCATACATTTTCAGTCACTTGAAGTTGTGTGTCGCGGCAGCGAGACACAACTTCAAGTAACTGAAAAATAAAATTGAGCAGCTCAGTGATTAAGCCCTCCCCGAAGGCGTGCTGCTTACTGCATTCGACACTGTCCGCCGCCACCGCCTCCTCGTGCACCGCAGCTATTTTCTATTTTAGCAGTTTTCTTTCTCAATAGCAACAACGCTATGAACTCCTGTTTTTTTTTATATTTCACAGAGCTATTTCACAAAGTCTTTAATTATTATGGCAAATAATCAAGAAATGCTCTTTAGCGTGTTTGAGGAAGACGTTTCCCACATAATTACATGTATTTTTAATTAATTTTGTACACAATATGCTCAGCTATGTCAGGTATTGACCTGCTTAACTCTTAGGAACAAACAATTAAAAAAATGCGATATTTACAAGCTCTAAAACAATGCAAATATCTGGAACATGCATCTTTAAAAAAATGTAAGGATAACCTGTAATAAAGCTAGAGCAGCACTGTAAACTAATATACCTGTTGTTATACGGGGGTTTCAAATCTAAAATACAAAATGGCTTATTTTTGAACTTCGGAGGAAAAATCGCGAAGATCGGATGAATATTGACGACTGGAAAGCGTTCACATCGAACTTGAATATGCAAATTAGCCGGTGGCGGCCATCTTGGATATGCAAATTAGCTGATTTTCGAACTTGAGCAGGATAATCAATCAGAGGGTGTTCAGATAAAAAAGCTCAAAAATCGGATGAATATTGGCGACTGGAGAGCGTTCACGTCGATCTTGAATATGCATATTTGCCCATAGCGGCCATCTTGGGTATGCAAATTAGCTGATATTCGAACTTGAGCAAGATAATCCATCAGAGGGTGTTAAAAAAAATCTCGAAGATCGGATGAATATTGGCACTAGAGAGCGTTCACTCTGGACGGCGATCTTGAATATGCAAATTAGCCCATGACTGCTATCATTGGATATGCAAATTTAGCTGATTTTCGAACTTAGGCAGGATGATCAGAGGGTGTTCAGTAAAATTATCAAGTTATTAAGTCTCCACCACATAGTGGGTGGTGACTTAATAAACTGTCCTGTGCTACGTAACTTGTGAATACACAATGCAAACACGTGACAACATTTCGGCTAAATTAAAACTAAAATGACAGATTGGCGGTAAAAGAAGGCTGCTCTCGTGTCGTCACTGCGCAGTCAAGAGAAAGTGGAAGTCTTCAGTTTTCATTTCAGATATAATTAAGTGGACTGAAAAATGTCAAACATTCATAGTAAGGTCACTGTGGCATTTTGATTATAGGCTTTCAAAGTTCACATAATGAGACGTTTTATTATTTTGATTGTGTTCTATTTCATTTCGTTTTACATTATTTTACGATATCACTCCACTATAAAAGGTATTTCAAATCTCCCTGCTGTGCAGTACTAATCAGTATCAGTATTGTCCATATCTTCTCATACAAATTACATAAATGTTTTATTCTCCCTTTTTTCTTGTCAGTGTGTCATCCAGTCGAGTGTTCCTGCTCACTATTTATGGTTCTATTGTCTTAGGATTCCTCTTATAATTGGACATGTTTACGGAACCTGCTCCTGGGCACGTTAATGAAGCTGTCAGTCCTGGATCCAGACGTCACACGGACAATCAAACAGACAAACTAGCATTACTCTGCAACTTCTGAGAGGAGAAAATTAACGTTGTTAGCTTCTATGGGTCTAGTTACCTTTTATACCAAACCGAACCCTTTCGTCTGTGTCTGCGCTACTTATCTATACGTGTGGAAGCATTCACAACTGTGAAGGCTTTAAATTACATGTAGGACTATATAAAAAAATACTGGTAAATTAGGACAGCGCGTATTATGTGATACTTGTATATTTTCATTTTCTCCTGTCTGCTTTGTGGAATGGAGAATATACATGAAAGGCCAACATGTACTCTTGTGACGTTAGTGTTAAGGAGAGAGCCCACGACCATAAAACACATCTTTGTGTACATGAAGGAACAGACAAAGAGACACGAAGGACCTGTAAGACCTTGGATGCCACTCTTCACCCTTGGTGCTTTTGAAAATTGAGAATAATAACCCCGTAGATGTGTCTATAGAGCGCCAACAAACTGTACGTCCACAGATTGAACACCACACATGCAGAGAAAATGGCTGATTGGAATCGAATAAGGGACTCTTCATGGGGACGCATGCAGAGTGATGTCCAAAAATTCCCTGCGCAGTGTGCGAAGGGTTAACAGTGCGTGTTGCTCTGAATGATGTAGTCCGGCGGTGGACAGAACACACGACCTCGGATCCGATGCACCCGATGACCCGTGGAACACTCGGCGCCCGATCGGCAGAGCAGGATGCTCTGACGCGGCCAAGGACTGCTCTTTTTGTGACCCCTCGTTTTTCAGACGGCTTTAAATGTCCTAAGCGTGGATTGTTACTGCTTAATGTCGCCCTGTGCCGCTCAACACGTAATCCGCAATGTCATCGCGTCCGTATTCACGGTTCAACTAGCAGACGGATGTCTAGGAATCCGTCTGCCAGGCTCTCCACCATTTGCGGGGTCTTACTTTGCGTACATAGGTGCATGTGCTCAGTATCGTATCTCGAGACTTTAAGAATGTTAAAGGAACAATTTTACGTATATAATATGTGTGTATTTGAATACACTAAATGAGCAGAGAACCGGACAAACTGGGTATTTCAGGCAGACGAATTTGAAGATTTAAAGGGGTCGACTTATTTATGAATTGGAATTCTTAAAAACCGGGAAAACTGGGCAGATGGATTCAGCGAAATATGTGCCAGGTTCTCCAACAATTATTGCGGACTTTTCTTTGTCGTGGCCTCGCCTCCTGACCCACAGCCCATGCGACCGTGGCATATATTGAGGCTTTTACGGGATACTCGTACTGTTCACCCTATCCATGGTTTCTAACACATTACTGCCAGCTAAAGTAAATAACAACTGGTACAGAACAGCTTCCAGCAAACCCATTTCAAGGAAACATTTAAATATATATTACATGCCATACTTTTTATTTATTTCCAAATATTTCACATCTATCAGATGCTATACTCGAGACACATTTCAAAAAAATTCTCATCTCTTCTGCGAAATAATGTCCAGGTCAAATCAGTGGCACAATTGACTTCGTTAGCTCACTGCAAGGATTCTCAATCACTTCTTCTTCATTCGATTAAAAATTTGAGGCGAAAAACAGTAATTGTTTACTTGAAAAGTAAAAAGTTACTGTCTTTTGCTTAGCACGGTAGTGTGGTGGTCGTGGACAAAACCACACCGTGAAGGTATGGGTCCCGCAATTAGTCCCGCAAGTTGTTTCTCCCGAGGAATCAACCCCCCCCCCCTCCAATTTTTTTGAATTTTTTTGTGTTACGCATTTACCAGTTAAGCGAGATTTAGAGACGAAATTATCTATTTCTTATTTTCGGACATGCCCCCCCCCCCGGCCAAGAAGTTGGGGGGTGGGGCATGTCCGAAAATAAGAAATAGGTAATTTCGCCTCTATATCTCGCTTAACTGGTAAATGCGTAACACAAAAAAATTCAAAAAAATTGCAGTTCTACTCTATGGACATGATTACATGATATGATTATATTGAGAAGCCAAAATAAAATTACCGATGTTTTTTACTATTTTAGCCTGATTGTGTCGCTTTAATAGTGCTGATATCTGGCAAACCGCGCTGTTATTTGCTTTAATATGCCTTATATTTGGCAAAACGTGCCGGATAGCTGGACCATTACTATAAATCACTTGCGGCCATTATTGACTTTAATATGCGTAATATCTCGAGAACCGTATTAGATAGCTAGACCATTACTATAAAACAAAATGTGAGATTTTATGGAAGGATGTACCTTAAAAACATTCAACTCAATAAAATTCAAAATGACCGACTTGCGGCCATCAGATAGCTAGACCAGCATGACTAAAGCCGTCCGTATGGAACGCCCTTGGCTATACTATTGATATAAAACAAAGATGTGCGGTTTCAGAGATATTCTCTTAAAATTTTGGCCGACTTGCGGTCATTGTTGACGTTCGGGTGGGGGCCCTAGGGTAGTGGTTAGCACCGCTGCCTTTCACGCCAGAGTTCGGGGTTCGGTTCCCTGTCTCGGCGGTTTATAAAGAAACAAAAAATGTTTCTTCCCCATCCACGTGTGAAAGTCAGTATTGTGGGGAGCCTCCGTGACCGAGAGGTAGCGTGCTCGGCCTCAGACCACCAGGGCTCGAATTTCGAATCCTGTGTCTGGAGGACAGTGTCATCTCAATCATCTCACCATCCTCAGGAGGTTCTCCTGGCCCAGTTTATCCTATATGTGCACAAAGGTGGCTTAAAGCCCGATTCATTTCATTGTTGACTTTTAATATACCTGATAATTATTAGAAAAAAACATGTCAGATAGCGAGAGCAGAGAGGGATAGGCCCCGAAAATTGTCAGCTTCGTCAAAAGCAAAATGACCGACTTGCAGCCATTATTGACTTCCCTATACGTAATATCTGGAAATCCATATATATATCGCTAAACCATTACTAAAAAAAATGTGAGACCTCATGGAAGGGTTAGTGAATATTGCTTCCCGTCGCTTTCCGACTCTGCCCTACTATACTCTTTTCGAATAACTTCCAACCCCGATGACAAATATCCGACCCGGCAGAGATTCGAACCCACTACCGGACCGAATGAGCCAGTAACAGGAACAGTGTAGTGATTTATTCATATTAATAATATAATTCACTCTAGGTCAGCGGGTATTAGGGGTGGGGAGGGGGTTTGGAGCGATGGAGAGAACATAAAATAGTCCGAGCATCATCATAATAATGACGGCAATAACCCGACAGGAACGAGGCGTTTGCTGAACGCTGTTTCAACCCCGGGTCAACGTTAACGTTAGCGTGCTTTTTGAAACAGCGTTCAGCCAACGCCAGCGTGGAGCAGCCTCCATCAATCCGACCCCTGACACCGCCCCGATCCACCACTGATGGCCTGCCGGGTGACTGGACGACAAATTTCCTATTAAGGACATAATCCACTAGTTACCGTGCGGATTTAATCCGGGACGCCCGCCATGTTATTTTTCTCGGATCCCCTCATCCATCAGGACGCGGGGTCCCCACAAATATGAGTCCCGACCCTCTACGGATTCCCCGGGCGTTTCATCCGCGTTGCCCCTGAATCGCACGCAGAAAATGACCAGAGATTTATCTAATAAATGCATGATTTTGCTCGGGAATTATTTAGCAATAAAATCATGGAGATTGTGTCTTCAATAAAAAATAGAGATTAGGGGGTCAGGTCCGTATTCATCGATATGATGAAGAAGAGTGCCTCTCTCCCACTGTTTTAAAGCGACTGAGAATATTCTTTTTGTCAGAAGGAGTGGTACTATGTCAAACTATATGGATTAACCATAATATAGTGATGGCCACACACTTCTTGAGTTACGGGTTTTTATATTGTAGGCTATCACAACGAGTTTAACGTGTGCGGAATAGCTTTTAAATCTCACCCGAACTACAGCGTATGTCCCGCGTGTGACCATAGTGTACAGAACGTAGCCTACTTAGCTTATATATATAACATCTTCAAAGCGTTATCTGATGACCATGCATGTCCCGTAGTTATAAAAAGTAACAGCTTAACTGATTTCTCGATCACCGTTCAGGAAACATGGACAGAACAATGTTTTAATAAGAGCGCTGACGCTAACGATATCCCCCCTTCATTAATTAAAGTCAATAATGGCCTCAAAGTCAAAAGGTAAAAATTAGGTCAAAGGTCACAACCCCCAAAATGCGCATCTACAAAACCTGAGGGATGTGTATATGCAATATGAAAACAATCCAACGAACGCTTTCCCGGAAACCAAATTTATCATCCGCTATCTATTAAAGTCAATAATGTAACAAAATCGAAGATAAAAAAATAGGTAAAAGGTCATAACCCCTAGAAGAGACATCGACAGCCCCTGAGAGATGTGTGTGTGTGCAGTATGAATACAATCCAGCAAACGCTTTCCGAGATATCGTCCGAAAACTGAACTTCTCAACCGCCATCAATTTAGAACAATAATTGCATCAAAATCAAAGGTAAAAAAATAGGTCAAAGGTCATAACCCCAAGAGACACATTTACACCCCCTGAAGGATGTCTGCATGCAATATGAAAACTATCCGGCTAACGGTTTCCGAGATATTGTCCGGAATTGAACTTATTATCTGCCATCAATCAAAGTCAATAATTGTCTCAAAATCGAAGGTCAAATATTAGGTAAAAGGTCATAACACCCCAAAGGCACATCTACACCCCCTAAGGATGTGTGTATGTAATATGAAAACAATCCGGCTAACGGTTTCCGAGATATCGTCCGACAACGAAACGCGGACGCACTGCCGCACAGCCGCATCGCCAGACATGGTGAAGACGACAATATCCCCCGCCCAGTACTTCGTGGGCGTGGGATAAAATAGCAGTGTACTTTAATAAATGACAAATACGTCAGTAATGACTTGTATGTATGTAAATAAAATATCGGTATGTCTGTCTGTATAGTCAAGAACTGAGAGACGCAGAACGCAGCTGCATTCCTTGCCTATCATTATCTTCCTGACTACGGAGAATACGGCGCCAAATTACAAACCCAGCAATCGATCCTGGCAGAACTGCTGCAAGCAGGTGTTACTGAGTAGAAAAATATTCATAAAGGAGACATCTCAAGCGTCTTTCCGGCAGATATCTCTGTAACATTTCTAATTTCTCGGTGACGGTCATTTTGAATAAAATGGCGGCCATTTTGGCTTGCTCAAGCCACAAGGATCTGATCAGATTTGTTTGGACCAGAAATGCTTTCAGTATGTTTAAACCTTGCCCTGTACCAAATGTGGCACTTGTATCCACCTGGGAAACATATGAGTCGAAAGTCGCACTTTGATAAACGATGCTAAGGCCCTTAAAACCCGAAATGACTTGTATGTATGACATTTTTTCAATTTTTACACAAGTTGCCATGGAAACAGTCGCTATTAAGTAGGAAATATTAGTTTAAAAATCTTGACGATGACAATTTCTGGAAACTACGTTTAAAGTGTACAAAATGTTACAACTGTACGTCTATTGTTAAAAAAAGTGGGGTCGAAATGAATATTTCTTTTATTTCTTTAATTTTAATCCAATTGTGTGTTATTTTCGAAAAGTTTAGAAATTGCCTTTTTGAACTTCAAAGGTCTCTTGCTCAAAATGACGCAATTTCACACTTCATATTGTGTGTAGATTCAGGATAGATCTATATCTTTCAATATGCGACTTCCGACTCACTTTGCCAGATCGGGTCACATAAACCATCTTTGAGAGGCTTATTCACTGCACTGCCATCCCGCAACCGACATACGCACCATTGAGACAATTAGTCGTGCAAAGTCAAAAAGCAGTATCTGCCTAATTATAAAGTAGGCAGAAGCTACCTATTGGCTTTGCATTGCAGACATGTGGTCCTGAATAACTCCATCCACAGATCAGCGGTTAATCAATTAATTCTCGTGCACTAATTACCATAGTCGTTAATGACGTCTGGCACACGCATGTAAGAACATGCATAGAGATGAGAAAGGAAGACACCCCCCCCCCCACAAAAAAAAGTGAATTTCTCTGAGACCCCTTTCCTCACATGCACTCTCAGCAGGATTTGTAACAGCGAGAAAGAGGTATTCTGCCGTGAAAGCCAAAATGCAGTATTTTCTTTTGTAAGTAAGCAGCTACTCTATTTTCGCTTTGCACGACAGTATTGAGGACTTCTGTAACAAATAACAATAAAGCTCTACGAACAGCGGGACACATCTGTACCCAGGAAGCACCACGCTGATTACAGAGATAGAGGCTAATGGGGTACAACTAAAACCAGAAAGAGTGGTCTATATCTTTAAGGGAGGCGACAGAAACAGGATGATTATTGTAACACGTCTTTACACTATTATTGTATATACCAAGATATAGCCTATTCACATTCATCATGGAACGTGCCTCATATATTCGGGTTTTCATTTTTTTATTAGCACATTAAGTACCACATTTTAAACATGTTAAAGATCAAATGTGACATCAAGATTTGAAAAGAGTTGACCTCCGTTTCGTCAAATCTGAATAATTTTCACTCACTTGAAGTTGTGGATCGCGTCAGCGAGACACAACTTCAAATGGGTGAAAATTCAAATTAAATAATTTGGCGGTGAAAGGGTTAAAAATCCATGATTCAACCAAGTAGCATGAGCATAGGCCTAGTCTCTCAACGTAGTTGCTGATTTTACCAAATACGGCGTGGCGGCAATAACAATATAAAGCGAAGGTACCGTGGATGACTAATGGCTACCTTTCTTTGGTGGCCACGAGTGGAGAGGACGTTGATGTGAAGTATAATGAAGACACAGCGGTAGATTGAAATTGCTTATGTCCACCCAGTATTCCAAGGACCGGGGGTATATTGAACACCTGCTGTCGACTCCAAGTGAGTGATGGCAATATGACACCAAGGTCGCCCGGTCACATTTACATATTACGGCTCTTCTTTCCAACGGTAAATTGGACAAGACGTCGGATGAAGCTGGGCCAGCGTTTAGAGACGCTGGCACAGCTTCCTACTGACTTCTTGTCTCTGCTGATGGCATGCTCCGAATATGGAAATTTCGGATAAAACAGCCATATCGGATGACCTTGGAATATACAAGGGTAAACTCTCGGAAGAAGCTCTCCTTCCACGCTTGATTTCTGCCCGTTACTGACAGGAAATAATACGCGTTTTTTTTCCGACCGCTGATATTGGAGTAAAATGCCACAAATCCAACACACTGAGCATGTAATTATAACGATTAATGTGTGGTCTTCACCTGTTCATTGTAAGTTTTAAACACACACAAAGAATTACGAACGCGTCCAAATTAATGAATTTGCGTACTGGACTGATTCGAAATTTTGCCCGAATCTATCAAGAACATCGTATTAATATCTCTTATATTTCAATTATCATGCAACGCCAAATAGCAGTAGCTGCTAACTTTTCAGCTGCGCTGCTACTGCCTTCTAGCTTTGCAGCAGTCCACAAAATGCTACGTATCTATTTATCGGGTCCCATCTTGTGACTGAGCGCACACAATTTACCAGCTCTAAGTAAGTGCTGGGCATAAGAAAACAGCTGCTCTGACTGCTCTCCATAACGAGGTGATGTCACGCGATGCGACAAAGAAGCCGGTCTGAGAGATTATCCAGGATGTAACTGTTTCTTCATGCACATTCAAAAGAGAGTAACGGGTTTTATGGAAAGTAAATAATTACTGTTTTTTGATTGTGCACGACAGTCTTCCTCTCGTCCTCTGAACTTTGTATCATTGACAAAGACAGACAGATCTAAACCTGTCGGCTTAAATATACACACGTTCAACTTTCAGCTAAAAGTGATTAACATTTTAACCACCTGACCCGATTATATTCGGATTTTACATTTTAATATTAGCACATTACATAATTATCAGCTTTCAAAAATGCTAAAGATAAAACGTGACATCAAGCAACTATATTTTAATATCTTTGACTTCTATTTTGTCAATTCTGAATAATTTTCACTCACTTGAAATTGTGGATCGCGTCAGCGAGACACAACTTCAAGTGAGTGAAAATTCCATCTGAATAATTTGGCGGTTGAAGGGTGAATACCGCACAATCACAAAACAATATATGAACTTAAACTAACATATATAATATATATATAATAATATATAATATAATAAATAACATTATATAATATTATACCGTATGATAACAAAACACATGGGCAGGTCTGTTTGACAAATATGTCAAAAAATAAAATGGCAGCCCTTCGTTGAACCAATCCCGGGCCAACGATGCATTATTTTTGTTGTATTAATTTTATCATGTTTTAATATTAACTAACAGTGCTGTTTTTTGTTGACAGGTCACTGTGTGGGAGAAGAAACCCTGATGAGAATTTGCAAACAAATTCACTTACAGACGGTTCTCCAGGTCTTCATCAGAGGTGTGTGGAACATTTTTTGTGCCTGAAATTTAAATTTGTCTTTCAAATGCTAGTTCATAATAATTGTTATGCTGTAATATCAACATTTCCCATCTTGAATCGCACCAGAATGAATGATAAATTTGTGCAACTCACAAAATGAATGCGGGTCACCTTTGTCCACGTTACGGCTGATGATGGGGAGGATGGCGAGATAAATGAGATGACACTGCCCTCCAGACACATGCAGGACTCGAAATTCAAAATCTGGTGGTCCGAAGGCGAGCACGCTACCTCAGGGTCACTTAGGCTACCCACAATAAAGAATTGAAAATCACGAAATAATCCATTTTATATCACTCCAAATTCAACATGGCATATTTTGAATAAAGATAGTGTAAAAAGGCAATGTTGACGCGTGGTTGTTTTAACGTTGTCCAGCGTCGTAGACGATGAACCAACATTAGAACAACCTCGCATCAACGTTCTCCGTCACAATAATTGCATTCTGAGATCTTTAACTTGATATGTCATACTTGGGTATATATTCTAAAAGGGGAATTTTCATTCATCCTGAGTTGAGAGCTCTGGTACGGAAGCTTTGAAACGACATGACAAAACTATTTTTTATCTCGTAATAACGACTTAGCATAAGTCGATTTAACGACTTGAAAATTTAGCATAAGTCGTTATCAGTCGTTAAATCGACATGTGCTAAGTCGTTATAACGACTCATAAGTCGTTAAATCGACTTAGCATAAGTCGTTATAACGAATTATGCTTAGTCGATTTAACGACTTATGAGTCATGTCGTTTCAAAGCTTCCGTATGTGGCAGAGATAAACATTTCAAGACGAGTGAAACTGAGAAGCTATCCACCCAATCGTCACCAGGAGGTTAAATGGGCATATTCATTACGCACCCTTCAAGCACCATATCACGATATACCGTTACGCACACGTGACACAAAACTATTCAAATATCATCTCCTTATTTGACAATCGTAAAACTGTTAAAATCAATTGAAATACGAATTCAGTAGATCGACGTGTTAACGGGGCTCCACAGGAATCTAGAAGCCTAGTATATGGACTAGCTTCAGATGTCCACAGGGAGCAGGTAGACCTATTCTATTAGTCTTTATTTATTGTGACTTTCGGACTAATGGGCTTTCGGACTAATGGGTTTTCGGACTAATGTGCTTTCGGACTATTGGGCTTTCGGACTAATGGACTAATGGGCTTTCGGACTAATGGGCGTTCGGACTATTGGGCTTTCGGAAAAATGGGCAGTCACCCCCCGATCCACGGCATCATTTTTTTAGTAGAAATGGCATTAGTATCCAACAAACAAATGTGTCGTCTGTCACAGCTCTATCAACCGCCACAGTGAAAAATAAATAATGAACCGATGCGGCATCGAAGCTGGGCCGGCGAGGCTGGTCACACTTTGACGCCACGTTGACTTATATTATGACAGTGCGGGATCTGAATATCTGTTCCCTCTCCGCTGTGTAGCCCCAGAAAGTTTGCCATCGGATCATGTAAGGCGTTAAAACTACTTCCTCAAGGTATCCCTCTGGGAGACTGACAAACTACGCGCCCACTCTGTCCGTCGCGGGACACAAAGAGATGAAAAGGGACCGCCGGGAGAGCCTGTCACCCGCACAATGCGGACCACAAATTGCGAATTCGGATCATCCTTCTCCCCGGAGGACGTGACGTCACAGAGGTGGGGTCATACGTCAGCATTTGTTGTGTGTGTGGGCACAGGTCACCTGACGGAGACGCCGCGTGTTTTTATTGGACGTCTTCAGCGTGTCAGTGTGATGGGAGGACACGTGGTCTGTATTCCTTAAGGCACGTTTCCTCAGGACGTGCTGTACCGTTAAAGCAAACAACAGTAATTGCTTACTTACAAAGTGAGCAGCTACTGCTGTTTGTAGATAACTACTGCCCGCCTTTGCAGAACAAACGCGGAAAACATGAAACACCTCTTTGCGACCCACTAATGCATTTCAGATTTCTTTCGTTTTGTTTTCTCATCTCAACTTAATTCATCGCTTTCGTCTGCGAGTAATTTTTCAAAGAAATTACAGTTTAATCTTTTTCATAATTTAATGTCAAGTTTCACGAAAAGAAAATAAGTTGTCTTATAATTATCTGAATTTTGAAATCAATCCCTCGATCTTATTCACATTCCCTTTCCTTAGCATGAAATTTACGCTGTCGATTATTTTAACCGGATATCAAACTATTAATCCGATACCTTTACTTACCTGTATAATGTTGTTTGCATCTGCGCGGCAGTATAGTAACAAGATCGCTAACGATATCCCCCGCTATTAATTGAAGTCAATAAGAGTCACAAAGTCGAAGGTGAAAAATTAGGTCAAAGATAACCCCAAAAGGCACATCTGCACCATCTAATGATGTGTGTTTGCAATATGACAATATGAAAACAACCCAGCAAACGCTTTCCGAAATATCATCCGGGAACGGTAACATTAATTAAAGTTAATAGTGGCCGCAGAGTCGAAGGTCAATACTTAGGTCATAACCCCCAAAGCAATTTTATTGGTTAGATATATATGTTTGACATATGCCTATACATAATCACCCTGATTTAAGGACCAACATTGGTCGTTTTATTCAATCTGTTTCCTGTGATTTATTCAAGCGTCTAATATTCCCTAGATAGAAGGATATCGCCCTCGACTATGTCTCGGTCACGTTGTGGAGGGTAGCTTTTGCTATTACCTGCTAAGGTCACTATGTTTTTTTCACTATTTTAGTTGAGCGCGCGCATTAGATTTAGGCAGCATATTACAAAAAAATATTACATGTTGCCGATTTCCGAAAAAAACCCAGTTTATTTCAGGAGTTATAAAAAACATGCCAAAAAAACAAGTTTATTTCGGGAGATAAAACTTTTTCCAGCTATGTTTTTTTGATTGTTTTTTTCGTTGCCCTAATTACCTTTTTTTTCAAATAGATTAAAAGTTTTTTTTTTATTTTGTCGCCCTCATTAATTTTTTTAGAAATGTGTCCAATGTTTTTTCATTTTGTCGCCCTCAATAACTTTTCCAAAAATAGGTTCAATGTTTTTTTCTCTTATATTTTTTTTACCGCCCTCCCTCATTATATTTTGGATTTTTTTCTGATCTAAAACAGAGAAATTAAACATAATGGCCTAACCGGGGAATCTTATGCCAGTATCACCCACCAGCGCCTCTCATTCGAATATTTTCGACGCTGTACTCTGCGCTGGCCCTGATAACGTTGGCGTAGTCTAGCAAACACAACCGAGGGCAGGTTTGACGTTGGTCCATGCTATGCAGAGCTATTCCAGCGTTAACCCCACTAAGCACACTACAGTCGTTTTTATAATCTGTTTTATTAGACGATCAAAATTCACTGTATTTCGAAATGAAATGTATGTCTAAACATCAAGATTTTCAGATACTGGGTATCAAATTAAACAAATGTGAGTAATTTTTACCCACTTGGAAGTTGTGGGTCGCGGTAGCGAGCCACAACTTCAAGTGGATGAAAAATTAAAAAAGATAATCAGAGGGTAAAGGGTTAACCCTTTAACCGCCGGTGCCGCATATATTCGGGTTTTTATTTTTATTAGCACATTAAGTACCACCTTTTAAACATGGTAAAGATAAAATGTGACATCAATTAGCAATATTTGAAAAAAGTTGACCTCCATTTTGTTAAATCTGAATAATTTTCACTCACTTGAAGTTGTGGATCGCGTCAGCGAGACAAAACTTAAAGTGGGTGAAAATTCAGATTGAATAATTTGGCGGTTAAAGGGTTAAACTGTAGGATGAATTTGTTGTGTTTTCTGGGAGTGTTATACACATTTGAATGTTTCTTCTAAAGTGTATTCTCTTGTTTTCCCCCCATCGCTGACAGAGCCGGCAGTGCCCACGCCTTGCCCCTTCACCAGCGCCTTCCACTTCAGCTACAACAACAACAGTGGGGGTTTCTGTCGGATGCCCACGTCCTACGCCAAGCCGTGCGCCAGTCAAGCGCACTACAGGCTACACTTCAAGCACTGCCCCCAGGCGGCCTACACGGTGCAGAGAGGTAAGCTGAAAAAGAAATAGGGACGTTCCCTAGCCGAAGGGATGATTTTTAAATGTTCGTATTCACCATGTAATGTTCGAAGTCATCATCATCCATACAGAATTCTGTCTGCATATATACAGACAGAATGCTTCATTAACTTTATCTAACAGAACATACATAGTATTATTTATATACACCACTAAAAAAGAAATAACGAGTTGTGTTTATAAATATATTTCTTCAATTGATTTCTTACATTATAGTTTGTTCAAGTAGTTTAAAATCTGCATAAGATAATGCGAATATGTATATTTATCTGTTCGGCAAATGATTTGATTTCGAAAATGTAATATTTTTTGTAATTGTAATTGTAAATGTAATTTCACAAACTGAAGAGGATTCTGCACTCTCTTCTAGTACTAGTATTACGAGACTCGAACCCCATACCCCACAGATAACAGGCGAATGACTTTTAAACTATTTTTATAATAAATTTCATGGAAATGGATGATTTAAAAAAAATACGATGTCAGTTTTGAATGTCGAGAGGAACCTAGGACAAGCATCAGACACAGCTCTCGGAATAAAAAAAAGGCGGGATTTTATGGCTGATAAATCTGATCACCATGTGATCATTTATTTTCCGTATTTAGACAGAGTTTTTGTTCTCATTATCCCGACTCTGTGATAAATAATTGGAGTGAGATGTATTTTTTTGTGACCAAATTGCCAATGTATATATTAATTATATATATTCAGAGTTACAGGCTGATTTATCCAGCTAAAAATGGAACGTTCAATTTCAGAAAATTGAACGTTCAATGTTAGCTCTACATTAAATGAACCCGTTGGCCACACATACGGCAGTGCTCAGCACACGTCTTGTTAACAAACTGGGAGGAAACCCGTATGAGAGGAAGGGGTGGACCGCGGTAATAATCTGATAATAATCAGTTGTGTGTTAACCTTAAAACTACGACGCTTTGATTGTAGTGCCTGCCACGTGAAGATGACTGCCGCAGCACAACGCCTTGTCTTCTCTCCGCAGGCCTCACACACTCGAGCCCTCAGTCACACATTGAGACTTCCCCAAGGGAAGGTGTACCAAACAGCACTAAATGCAGCCTATGTCAATTAACCCTGCGGTTAATTGACAAAGGCTACATTTAGTGCTGTTTGGTACGACGACCATTGCCGTTTTTGCAACTGTATATTACTATTTAATGGTACATTGAGAGAGAGACATTGCGCAATGGTTAGAGCGCGGAGCTTTGCTAATGTCGCTGCCTGCCGTGCGGTTTCGAATCCCGCTTGGTGCAGAATTTTCAGAGAAATATCATATTTTCCCCTCTCAATATTGGAACACTGTTTCGATGTTGTGTCCTTGAACAAGGCACTTAACCCTCAAATGCTTCACTTGATTCAAGTGAAAATGAGTACCAGGTAGGACAGAGATGGCAATGTGTATGATAAGTTCAATGCACCGAAATGGCTGCAGCACTGTATGATCTCCGTGGAGTTGAGATAGCACATGAATGAACAGGTCCAGTGACCAGGGGGCAAAAATATAAAAAGTCGGATAAAATATTTTATATCAGACTATAAACCTGCACTTTTACCTTTTTACAGTGCGACGTTAAAACGTCTCTTACACCAATAATCTCTTGTGACAATGATTCTAGTCACTCGAGGCTGTGAATGAGTGGTAAAAAGTCCAATTAAAAAAATCGACGTTTCAATGTTAGACACTCAATATTTTCTTGTAACATTATTTATCATTCAATTGAAGCTGGCAATTTCATCACATTCAGCACAATTCCAGCTATTGACTGAACGTGATTTGAAAATGGACAGTCACACCTTAGATTAACATGGTTAATCTATTGTCAAAATATAAATCATAGCAGAATATTACATGGCTGTAAAAGTATCAACGTAAAAGAGACGTTGCTTCAATGTTGATTTGGTGTCCCAGTGAGCACGCGGTGTATATCAACGTCAAATAAATTAAACGTCATTTACGATGATTCAACGTTAATACTGCGTCATATGTGCCCGGTGCGGTTGAGCCAAAATCGTGTTTCAGCTGAGATGAGAGAGAAACCAAACGAGAGGCGGTTGCAACGGCGCAACAGACACTGGGCTATTACCCGGTGTTGTTCTACAGCTGGGCCTACGTCTTTGACGTTTGTCCAGCCTTGATTCGCCATTGGGTTGATGTATTGCACTTACAGGCCGCTGGACGCCATGAATTATTTACGCAGCTCGGAAAACAAGGAACCCCGACCAATTGGTTACGTAGAACTGGAGATGTTCAGGTTCACGTGACAAGAGTTTGAACAGACAGCTGCTCAGTCCTGTGAGATCTGACTCTCTCAACTCAGATACAGGAGTGCTGCCGATGAGCATTACCAACAACAGCGTACAAGATAACACCTATACATTGAAAAGCTTGTTAAAAAGAGGAGGCATTTTAATCAAACCATTGCGGTATTTTGTCTTTTCTGGGGGTCGATATACAAAATGAGTTTGGTATATATACATTTCATCAATCCATCGTAACAGTTTTAAATAATCCCCCCAGAATGAGAATAATGCAGTGCAGTGCGAAGACAAACAGCCTTCTTACACTCAAAGTAAGCAGTTTGCCTTCACACGATAGCAATTCCGATGCTTGGTAACCCCTTAACAATGTCTGGTTGCGCATTCTGAATTGATAAGTAGTATGAGAAGAAGAAAGTTACATAATACATAAATGAAACACTTATGGCAATTCTTTCATCGCCGGGTTTCTGCATCGTGAGGATGACTTCGTTGCAGATGATAGTGGGGCCAAATTTTCACACAATTGGATGAAAAATCAGACAGATGTCTCTGAATGATATAACATTTTGAGTTAGCCTTTTAAATTTTAAAGCAACGCTACGTAACTGCTTGGCCATTACGACCATTTGTGTGCTGTTTCAGACGTCGACGTCGAGTGCTTGGGAGCCTGGACAGATTACGACAACAACTACCTGATGGTGCGCATGAGCGGAGACGGCTTCCTGGGTAAACGTCACACTTACCGCTGCTGGGTAAGTCACATGTCACATCACGCTCCATACTGTGAAACTCAGTGGACTTGACCCCCATTGTTGTCACCGAGCTAGCTAATACAATGAAGTATGGGGGAGGGGATCTGATATAACTTTGTTTTCCTCGAGCTCCCATTCAAAACGGTTTCCGGTGACGTCACTGCGTTTCACAGAATTTACCAGCTATTATTACACTCTGGTCCCAGTAAAGTGTTGCATGCGCCACTCATTTGAATGTCACATGCAACACATTAGCCGCTAGGTGATTCAGCGTTATAATAATTTCACATTGGTTGGAGTAGATTTTCCACCAATAAACTTTTACATTCACTAAAATGGCAAATATAGGTTTTCAGTCCTTCTGGATCTTCATAAGGATAATTCACATTGGGATTCAGAGCATAACCAGAGAATAACAGCTGGAGAAGAAAGCAAATTTATTTTGGCAGCGGTACCAATGCCAACGCATGTGACCTTTACAATAAATAATCATAAAATAATCAAGTTCCTGAAATAACCAGTATTGGTTTAAACACCAAAACATGGTCTCGACATCGGTCCCCCCTACTGTCGCGATATTGGCACATTCTGCAGAAGCCAAATAAAGCAATATTTACTCACTCTTCTTATACAGTATACAAACCATTTACTCAGGGATGTGATCACTATATAGGCTCACGATCTCAGCGCCGCAACTAGGTTAAAATAATGAGCTTGTAGCAAATAACTTAAACGTAGTTCTTTGCTTGCAGACTGACGGCTCAATTGGCTTCATTTATAGGGTTGACAGGAGAACCAAGTCTTGTCGTTCATATAGAAGGAAGCTTAGAAAACGTTCCCAAAACGCTGGTCAACGCCCTGTGCGTTGTCCCGTGCGTTGTCAGCGTCTGCTCTCATAAGGTCAACTGGGAACTTGTGCGAGTGCAACTGTCCAAATCCAGGTCTGCCGTGCAAAGCCATTTAAGCATTTACTGGCTTTCGGCCTTGTAGAGCAGAGATGTGCTGACATTATTAAAAGAGGATTGTTTTGTCAAATTCCAAACGAGATTGACTTTGGGCGACAGGGTTTGTGTTAGTGTTACTTTTTCAATGCAGAGGCAAACGGCGGTAACTGCTCACTTTTCAATAAGTAGTTACTGCTGTTTTCTAATGACCGACAGACTTGATGGCTTTTTGCCACTCCAAGTCGACATTAAACCTCGACGTGGAAGGAAATCCCTGGCCCTAAATATTGAATATGGAGAAACTATGAATACTGGCTAGCTCGAACTCCCCCATCTATGTGTCCACACCTCGGACAGAAGAACGCCCCTTACAGAAGGTAGTGTGTCATCGAGGCTTTAGTTGTTGGATGCAGCTTTTTAAAATAAATATGCCTAATCTTGATAATTGGGCACTTGTCAGGATGTAGTGGCGTAAGGCAAAATGATACGTCCACTTGAGCTCAGCCAGTTCAAACCGAAATTAAGAGGGCACTCGCACAGCATAGCAGTGTATTAATCGCTCTCGCCAAGGAATATAGAAAAACTTTTTTCTATTCCTTGCTCTGACAAATCAGTTATCGTGTTAACATTTGCTTCAATCAAGATGAGACTGGGGATAATGACAATGACGCGGGGTTCTTGGTGTAGATAGATGTAATCAGGGTCAGCGATGTGGCCACACGAACTTACACTGGCTGTATGGCAGCCACCGTGAAAGACCCTGGCTGTTTGACAGTCAACATGGAATACACTGGCTGCATGACAGTCAACGTGGAAGACGCTGGCTTCATGACAGCCAACTTGGAAGACACTGGCTGCTTGACAGTCAACGTGGAAGACACTGGCTGCTTGGCAGCCAACGTGAAAGACGCTGGCTTTTTGACAGCCAACGCGAAAGACGCTGGCTGCTTGAGAGTCAACGTGGAAGACGCTGGCTGAATGACAGCCAACGTGGAAGACGCTGGCTGCATGACAGCCAACGTGGATGGCGCTGGCTGCATGACAGTCAATGTGGAAGACGCTAGCTGCTTGACAGCCAACGTGGAAGACACTGGCTGCTTGACAGCCAACGTGGAAGACGCTGGCTTCATGACAGCCAACTTGGAAGACACTGGCTGCTTGACAGTTAACGTGGAAGAGACTGGCTTCATGGCAGGCAACGTGGATTGTCGCTCCTCAGAAATTAAAATCGCCAACATTTTGTGTACACATTGCACTGGAGCCATCTGCTGAAAGAGGTTGCAAAGTGTATTGTGCGATGACAAGGAAACATTATCGAAAGACGTTCCGCTTGATAATCCGAAATGTGGTAATAAAGCTGTAATATATATCCGTGTGCTATTTTGAATTTTCATTGTTATTTTTAAATTGCTATTAATTATGCACAATGACGTTATGGTTGCGTTGTATATTCTACTTTTAAGTACTAATTCCAGGCCAGATTATCATTATATTATCGGTCAAATGTTGTACTTTATTCTATTTCCACCCTTCCAATTTGATGTGTGATGAATTGCAATTCTGCTATGTAAAGTCAGAAGGCTGCCTCTGCTTACTTTACAAGTAAGCAGATATCTGCTTTAAATTTAAGCAGATACTGCTTTTTTACTTTGCAGAGCAAAATTAAACACTCGTATGCCTATGAAAAGCAACTAAATTTAAAACAAAAACATTTTGTGTCAGTCTTCAAATTAAATACTAGCGTTTCCTTATTTAAAACAACATGACTTTGGGTATATCAACCTGAATATAATATACTTTAGCAAAAAAAACAAAAGGTAACACCATTTTATGGATTATACTGTTAAAAATATGTAATATGCTTCAAGTATATATATGTCACTCATAGGTTATTGAAGATGAGTATCTGTCAGTTTTATTGACGCGTATGACCCATTTGTAGATGTTGCAAATGAAATGAAATGAATGGGGTTTTAGGCCACCTTTGTGCACATATAGGCTAAACTGGGATGAGGCCGAGCACGCTACCTCTCGGTCACAGAGGCTCTTCTCAATATTGAATATTTACGAGTGAGCGGGGAAGAAATATTTTGTTTCTTTGAAACTTAAAGGTCAGAGTGGGGCTCGAACCCGCGATCTCCGACTTTCCAAGGAGGCAGCTTTAATCACTGCACCAGGGCTCTCGCCTGGACTAATATAGCCCTACAGCCGAAAAGAGTTGACGCACGCGTTCATCCATTGACTGATGTCTCTCACTTTGTACCGTTTTTGTACCGTGAAGGGATCTTCAATACATTCTTCATCCTTGGTCTTCCATGTTGTGGCCTGTCAGAGGTTATGCAGTGTCTCGAAATCTGGTGTTAAATCTCTGTATCGTTAACATGTTTTCTGGCCATTTGAGCCATAACCAGTCAACCTTCCGCCATAGCAATATTTTCTGAAACAGGCTCACGCTGCACAATAATGTCAGACGAGGCATTTTCATCAGCCCATCATCTTGAACTGAATATGAAAACGCATAATGTGAACATGACTACGAAAATGGACTTACTTCAATTTTAAGGTCTTTTGTCAGTTATTGGGCTCAAAACAAAACATGCGGTCAGTTGGACTACACACAAACAATATTGAAGTCCAATAAAACCGTTTTGACTAATATCCACAAAATAAGATCGAATATTTAATTTGTTGCGTTGACCGAATACGGAGTTCGTTGGCGTTTAGGACCGCCTTATTGTCTGTCTGGCTCACGTGGAGTATAACTGTTATATTACACAGCGACAGCTCTCTGACAGCCGCCCCCTCCCACGAGATATTGGAAAAACAAACACACCGACCTGTCAGATGCAAGACTTCTTCATTATGGAAGATTTGGGAGTTGAAATAGCACAGGAATGAGCAGATCCCGTGTCCACGAGTAAAGTCGGCTGAAGGGTCTTCGGACGCGAGATCAGAATATATGAACAGCTCACCTTTGCCTTTATGTATACGTGTCATGATTTTTATAGTGGAAATCAAATTAACGAAATTCAAGTGGCTGGTAATGATGTGTTTTTTCTGTCGTTTTGTTTTCAGCACTACGAGAGGTACGGCACCTTGGTTTACGTGGCCGTGTCGGCAGACGCCTCGTGTCGGGGACTGGTCAGCCCCCGCAGTGGACCTCTGGTCATGGAGTTCTCACAAGGTCAGTATTATAACGTATTGTAAATGAAATGAAATGAATCGGGCTTTAGGCCACCTTTGTGCACATATAGGCTAAACTGGGCCAGGAGAACCTCCTGAGGATGGTGAGATGATTGAGATGACACTGTCCTCCAGACACAGGACTCGAAATTCGAGCCCTGGCGGTCTGAGGCCGAGTACGCTACCTCTCGGTCACGGAGGCTCCCCACAATACTGACTTTCACACGTGGATGGGGAAGAAACATTTTTTTGTTTCTTTCAAACCGCCGAGACCGGGAACCGAACCCCGGACTCTGGCGTGAAAGGCAGCGGTGCTAACCACTACCCTAGGGCCCCCCGCCCATAACGTATTGTGACGACCAGAAAGTTGCTAATATCCTCCGTCACTTTAACCCTTTAACCGCCGGTGCGCATATATTCGGGTTTTCATTTTTCATTAGCACATTATATATGTACCACCTTTTGAACATGTTAAAGAGAAAAATTGACATCAATCAGCAAGATTTTTAAAGAGTTGACCTCCATTTTGTCAGATCTGAATAATTTTCACTCATTTGAAGTTGTGGATCGCGTCAGCGAGACACGACTTCAAGTGGGTGAAAATTCAGATTGAATAATTTGGCGGTTAACAAGTGGCAAGGGCTAACCCTCCGGTAGCCTCGCTACTGTTCCAGGGCATTCTGACCTCAGAGCGGGGGTTTACCTGAGCGACATCTATGTGTGGAGAATGGTTTCAGGGTGGACGTCGCGCGCAACTGTGAGCGGAGCGGAATGTATGAGGAGCGCACAGCGCGGGGCCCAGCGCGAAATTAACGCCAATACACTGGTCTCAACCTTAACTCGAAGAGTCCGCCATTAACGTGATCGCCCATAGTCACATTGAGAAGGGATAAACAATGCTGCTTCTCTGAAAACCCCACACGGGAACAGCGGGGTTCGAAACCGGGACGCATGCATGACTGGCGAGGCAGTCAGGCGCTCTAGCCATTGCGCCACGTCCCCTTCTCAGCGGAGAGGAATTGCATATCAAGCTATATTTATAGTGTTCAGTTCGAAATTAATGAATTATAAACACACTCGAATAGTCACCGTGTGGTTAAAAGGTCGGAAGTGCTTGAATAATATTTTAAATTGTGGAACAGACAGCCCCTGTATTCAGCCCTGTGAATATTTATCATGTGTACGCATGGTCTGAAAGTGTTTTTTTTACAATAAAAGTACATTTTTATCAATTATTCAATTCAATATTGCAGAACAAAATGGTCGCCCTGAAAAAAAACCCAATGATATTGTTGACATCTGCCCCCCCCCCCCCCTGTGTTCATCAAGCTCCGCACATATGTGTTTCCATCTGCGGCAGATGAAACCAATGCAGAAGAAAGTGGGTGACGATCTTTTCCATGTCACAATAGTGATTTGTAGGCCCCTATGTTTCACTGAATTCTGTAAAATCTGGTAAATAAACTCAAAATATCTATTATCGTGAATACAAAAAAAATAATATGGCTTGCATCTAAATCAGCATATTTATACATTAAAAGGAGGCTTTCGTTTGGGTTTAAATCAATTGAGGCGGATTTGAACCACGTATAGTCAGGAAAGGTTGAGTGCACCTAAAATTATGCAAACCATCCGTGGAAAAAAAGTTGAAAACAGAAGAAAGTAAAAAATGAGTATAAAACGAAGCTTTTTTGTGGGGGTGGCTTAATAAATTTTGTTTTATTTATTTAGCTTCATGTACAGTACAAACATATATATTTTTTATTATACATATACATAATAAATATCATTATAAACACTGTATTTATCTGTGAGAAAATGTCGCATAGGACCTCTACTACAGCTTCACAGCTAAAATATAACGTATATAAATAAGACATAGCACAAATTATAAAATATTTAACATATCGTATAAATAATCGTAAACAAATAATAAAATTGTTAACAGTGGCACCGAGATCATTAAGGGTTTCTACACGTTCTAAAGCAGGTATACATGGCTAACTTTCAGAGAAATACATATTTATAAATGTAAGCATTTCTTTACATTAAAATCAAATTTCCATAGTGTGCTCCATGCAAATAAGGCACTTACATCGCTTTCTAATTATAAGTGCATCATTGATTGTTGTAATATACATGTACGTCGATACAATTTTGCATCATCTGCATCATCATTCTGTGTTCGAACATGACATTCATGCGTATTAATTATTGACCCATGTGTTTTGTTCAATCCCTGAAAATTAATGTACTTTCCATCTAGCCTGGTAAGTTTTATCCATTTTTTCCGACCGGCCTGTAATTTGAGTTTGAAGATTGGAATATTCCGCGACCTGAAAAGTACCATCTCGTGGCGTATTAAACCCAAAAATGTCTATCAGATATGGAGATTGTATTTCGCTATCAAATGGAATTCACTCTCCTTTTGTGGCTTTTCATGAGACGAAATCTTCATGACGGGCGGTAAATGCTTATTGGACCCCTTCAATGTGGCCGTTTTTTCCGGTGGCTGCCAGAAACACAATGTCCGGAGACTCGCTGCCGGGTTCAGGAGGTGCGCTGACATTTATGAAAAGACCGTATAAAGCTGGCCTAACCCGAATAATATTTGCCAATTTTTCCGGACAGTGGAAGCAGCGCCCATCATATCATTGCGCCAGTTTATAAAGCAAAGTGATTTAAAAATACAAATATCGTGCCCCAGCCCCAGCAGTCAAAGTGTTCAATGCGCCACTCGTTCGAGTGGCACATTGACCACTTTGGCTGCTGCAAATTTTTCTCCGATTTTTTTCCCAATCACGACCCACCTGATTGATGTGGAACTATATTAGGTATCAAGACTGGTTCGTGAACGAAACACCAGAGTTTCATTTCTCGACCTTAATTTCCGCTTCGTCACCATGGCGACATTCGCAAGAGATGACATTTCAAATCTCCCTAAAATGTAACAGTTTATTCTAATGCGGGGTTCATATGCCTCATATAAAAAATTATGAAAGTTCACGTGACCCTAGTTCGTGCAAAGTGCAATAAGTCTGTGCAAAGTACGAAATACCATTAAAAACGACGTGCGTTTTTGGTTCAGTGCAAAGCAAACATGCCAAGTTCACTGCACATAATAAAGCACTGGATAGAAGGATATATAAATGTATGTTCTGGTATTCTACCCCTTGATTTAAATAACAGCTGAATGACGGCGATGATTGGTCGATCTCATGTTTCGCATTGTTTACACAAACACAAAAAGGAGGGGGGAGGGCGAGCAATACTTAAATCCATGTTCACGGGTTGGATGGATTTATTCCGTCATGCAGCTGAAATGTGACAGTGGGCTATTAATTGGTGAGGGGTGGATTGTTTCCTACTTATTTTTTACTGTCCACCTGCATTTATTAAAAAAATTGTTTGTAAATCTGAAGGATTGAAAAAGGCACAGTATTGGTTTAACGCCGGTCCAGCGTCTGTGACGATGGATGCATCGTGTTCGCCGGGTATTAGTGATTCTCTGCATGGTATCTGTTTTCTGCAACACCGGCCGACCTTTCTGGAAAGAAGAACACCAGAAAGGTGATGCTTCCGAGTAATTAGAGTGATTAGCTCGTTAACGATGATGATTAACGACCGACATCGTGCAGTCATTTAAAATTACCGACAAAAAAAAAAATTGGCCGAGTATAGTATCGTATTTCCACAGTACACAAAATAGTACAATAATATGAGATGAATCAGAAGAATACACAAGCGGTGGGTGTTGTTGTCCACGTTTCTGAAAGGGTTTGCCGAATGAACAATACTTTTATTCTATAAAGAAAATGCAATCTCCATAATTACTATTACGGGACGGTCGTGAATATGATTATTTAAACAACTTAGATCGGAGATTAACATAACGGTGCTTAGTGTGATTTAAAAATAAGGCGAACGGAGAAATAAACTCACATGAAACATGGAAAATGACAATAAACATGGCACAATTTTCAAAGATAAAACGCCACTTAAATATTCTGCCGTGCAAAGTCAAACAGCGGTGAGTGCTCGCTTTTCAAGTGAGCAGTTACCACTGGTTGTATTTTTACGGCACAAAGCAGTAACTGCTTACTTTTCATGTAAGCAGTTACGGCTGCATGGCTGTACTGCAATAATAGACTCCTGCTCTTTTTTAGCATTCCCGTGCTTAAATTTTCTACTTGATTTAAACGGATTAAACATAATTCCGCGCCACTTATGCAGTGCAGTGGTTAAAGTTGTCTGCTTGGAAAGTCGGGAGATCACGGGTTTGCCCCCCGCTCTGGCATTCAGGTTTCAAAGAAACAAATGTTTCTTCCCCGCTCGTAAATACTTAATATTGTGAGGAGCCACCGTGTCCAAAGATAGCGTGCTGGGCCCCAGACCACCAGGGCCCGAATTTACAATACAGTGTCTGAGGGCAATGTCATCTCGTGAACTCGTCTCATCACCTTCAGCAGGTTTTCTTGGCCAAGTTTAGTCTATATGTGGCGTATAGTACAGTACAGCCATGCAGCAGGAACTTCTTACTCGAAAAGTAAGAATGCAGTTATTGCAATTTGACGTTACAGTGCAGTTCCCGTCATGCTGAATATTTAAAGTGCAGGCAATGTCATAAATATGCATGTGTTTAAATATTTGGACTGGCTGTTTGTTTAATTCCCGGCGTGCTGTAAATTAAATAAAAAGTAAACGGATACGACCGTTTGGCTTTGCACGGCAGATTTCTCCTGAAGAATTTCGGCGTGTGGGTGTTTTCGCCGTCAGTTAATTATGCGGCGCCTTTTTCTGGCCGTCCAGTTTTTCCCCTTATTAATTCTAATTAAAATTATCCGTGAAGGATTATATAACTGCGCCGGTGCACGTCAGCGCTGAGTTTTGTCTTTTCCCTTGGTTCAATTCTTTCACCACTATGCACGACTATCGTCGTTTTTTACCCCTCGGCCCGTTGGGCATGAAGTGGTATTGTCGTCCCCTTCGTGCGCCGCCGCCGTCTCTACCGCCGCACGCAGCCTTTTGGCTACTTACCCAATATGGTGCAACACATTGAATTCATAATTCATACAAACATTTCACTCTTCCCGGCAATTTTTTTATCAAAGGTCAAGATCAAAGTCAAAGTGAAGGATCAAAAAAATATTGTTAACGCGATAACTTTAAAAATAAATATTGGATCTCTCCATTTTTTACGTGTGGATCACCATGAGTATGACCTGATTAGATTACAGCTTTTCACATATAATTAAAATGGGCGCCACCTGGCTGACGGCTAAAAATAATCGACCTAATTTTTAAACCAGGGTATATATATATAGTTTTTCGAGTTCTGCGGGTCTATTGGCATTGTCCGTTTTCATGTGAGGCCGCAAACGAGGCTACGTCGGCCATTTTGGTTTTATCAATTTTAATAAGTCGTTTTTATTTTCAGATAAATGCATCGAAACCTGGCATATGGGTCTGCGAGTCTACTGGCATTGTCCGTTTTCATGTGGGATCCAAACCGAGGCTGTCACCAACTCGATGTTGTGGCCCTTCACCATGATTGCCGCGACATACAAGTTAAAGTGGGGGAAATACTCATATTTGTTTAATTTGAGACCGAACATTTGCAAATCTTGCATATTCTAAGAAACTCCCGGGGCGTCAATTAGAAACCCCATTTAAACCTCAAAGGCACAAATATATCTCGGAACTCTTTGGTTACCAATAAAAAGCCTTCAGTATCTGGTTATTAATGAAATATTTCTATGTAGCTCTCAATGACAGACATTTGTGACGATAACATGCACAATTCTCAATACCTGACATTTATCTGGTTGTCAATGATAATATGTGCCTGTTGTTCAATAAGATTTATCGGGTTGTCAATGGCGACCTGTCTGTTTTTCTATAATAACATTTGTCTGGTTCTCAATAACCGATTTTTTGTCTGGTTTTCGATGTTAGTCATTTGTACGGCTAAAAATAATATATTTTCGATTCTCATTAAATGACATTTGTCTGGTTCGCAATGACATTTACTAACTTGATATTATCTACACTATTCACACCAGCATCTTAGTTGCAAGTGTCACTATTCACAACAGCCTTGCAGACACGCCAAAGTGTCCCAAAGAGGGGTGTCTGTCAACAGGTTGACTATGCGAGGTGGGCTACCTCTCCCTTCATATCACGACCAACAGCTGCATCAAATAGGTGCGGAGAATTTGGATGACGGATTTGGTCGGACCTCACCTTCGGCCCGGGCGGAGTTCAGGTTGGAAGGAATGTAATTAAGGCGGTCTGATATGATGGCTTATCGACGCGTGTATCCACATTTACCGTTCTATTCCTGTCCAGCGCCGGCTTTTTGACAACCGCTACGGAAGGACATCGGTGCCGTCCCACAAAGGCAAACAGCGGCAGCTACTTACCTGAAAAGACATCAGTTACCGCTGTTTGACTGGGCGCGTCGGAGCAGCTAGCCTTCGACCCTACCGCTGATTTATAGGTTGATCAAAGCGATATCCACCAGTTTCTGCAGATGGTATTGGAGAGAACGAAGCAGTGATTGATGATCCAGTTTTGCCGAGATGAATTACAGTTGGGATTCAGCTGGAAATGGGATTTTGTCTGGCCATTTTATGCAAATTGATTTCGCATTAAAACCCTTTAAATCTGTCTTGTTAGCAGGTTGTTGGGGATGAAATAATTAGCAAATGCCTGGTCGCAAATTAAACAAATATGACTAATTTCACCCGCTCGAAGGGTCGCGGTAGTGAGCGGTTAAAAACATATTTTTTTTAAATTAGAAAAGATAGCTTAGCGCCTTTAGGGTTAAGAGGAAACCAAAGTGTCACTTCTACTCGACATTTTTTTTATGATCCATGCATAAATAATAAACACTTTCAAGGCGATGCCACGCATCGTTATCCACAACAACAAAACGAGGTAGAAATATCATGGAACGGTTGATTACATTTTAACGAGGGGTAGATTGATGGTAAGCCTTCTTATGTACACCCGTGGCCTTTTTATGAATGTACATGTGACAAGAACATGTACTGAGACAATGTTATCGGTGAGGGGGTCGTTAATAACTAGAAATCTTCATCAGGGTTGCTTAATTGGCGTCGTTTGGAGAGGACAGACGACGACATGTATGCGTGCGTCATCGCGCGGCATTGTCCGGACGGTCTGCCACACGTGTATCCTCGGGCGCGGAGGCGGGCACGACTGCATAATGCATGCGGCGAGAACACCGAGGCGATTACACGGTGCGCTGCCGACTGAGGGCGACAGCCATCGTACGGGAGTCGGTCGGGACCGGACCTTACGGTGATCAATCACTCAGGTGTCCTGGAGCCGCCCGATCTCATTGATCACCCCTATAACAGGCTCCGTGACACCGCGACCCGAAAACATCGCGCGGGGTTCGCACAACGTGCAGGCGTCGGGCCGCCGTCGCCTCGAAACAGATCCGTTGCGTACGTCTCCCGTGCGATCCGAGGGCGACCACAAGACAACCCGGGATATCTCGCCAAATTTGCCACATTATACTGGGGGTGGGGTGGGGTAGGAGATCGTGCCCGTGACGTCACACGTCTCATAATGGGTTGGTACTCGTGACAGGTCGCTGAGGGGGCTTACCAGTTTCCCAACATTGCAGGTGAAATTGGTTTGCAGCACCCTCTACGCGCGCGGTTGCCCCCGTTTAAGTCGACATGGATTGTTCTTGAACTCTTTGAACTCGCGTAGGATATAATAGCTTTAATCCTTATGCTTTGCTTTAAACATCTTTAAACATTGTCTGCTAAGTTGTGTTTCTGAGGAGTTTTGTTTTTTTCTAGAAATTTTCAGAATGGGACTCAAAGCAAGCACTTATAACGACACTCAGCATTGCTTCCTTCCACTTCTCAAGCTGATCTTTATAGGCGTAATGTTAGAATTTTGTTGCTTTCACCACTTCAGACGCGGATCCGCGACTGCAGCTCAAGTTTTTTTTAATATTCCTATGCTGCTAGGCTGTATACCCCTCGCGAAATCAGCAAAAATCTTGTATAAAAAGGATGATAAAGCACAACCTTCTTGTATATAATTACTGACGACATTTGCATTATATGAAAAGATTAACACATTTGAATTATGACAAGAGTTCTTTAATTTAACATAGCATATTATATTGCATTTGTCATCAACACTTATAAAAGATTACACAACGTGGTATCCTCACACTATGTAAATGATTATAATACATGCTTGATGCTCCGAATTTATCACAAAACCTCGTAAGTTCTTTAAACATCGTGTTTCAACTAATCAGCCATGGACACTGTTCAACCATGCATATTACAAAAGCGAGTCTTTGAGATCGGTCTGAAACGACACCTGAAAGACAGCAAAATAAATTAAAGACACCACGCAGTAAGCCATATCAGTACGATATTCTGCACTAATTTCAACTGTGAAACGGCTGTCAAATGGTCGTCGAGCTTTTTTCGGACGGCGACGGGGGCACTGACGAATATCAATGACAATGTGCATTTCTATCACATGTAGTTGGCTTACAACGTAGTTTTCCAGTCGAGCGCACCTCTTGATATGAATTCCGGGCGGCTGTCGCAGCTCATCAACACTGTTTTCTTACAGTGACATTAATATTCACGCTAATTAAATATTTTTTGGACAACGTGCCCAGAATTGTTTTTTCTGTCAGAGATAGACGACGGCCCGTTCGTTAGAGACGGCTCCGCGCCACCGCCGCCATGAATTTATCGCGCGGGCGTTGATGACACGGATTGTTCGCCCCGGGCAGGAATGATCCGCGTAGCAATCCGCAATCCGTATCTTCACCCGAGCTGGAAATTGCAGCTCGGGTGAAAATAATATCACATGCATATGATGCCGATTCTAGAACAAAAAGGTACACTTTCACATAATTTTGAAAGCGGGGAAAGCGGACACGATGGAACAAATCTGCCGTCGTGAATTAACCCTTTAACCGCCAAATTATCCAATTGGAATTTTCACCCACTTGATCCACAATTTCAAGTGAAAATTATTCAGATTTGACAAAATGGAGGTTAACAAATTTCAAATCTTGCTGTTATAATGTCACTTTTTATCTTTAACATGTTTAAAAGCTGATATGTAATGTGCTATAAAAAAGTAAAACGAGTATGGACGGCACCGGCGGTTAAAGGGTTAGGAGTTACTATTATTGCGGCTCCGTCCGTGCCTGTTCTAATTAGAGTAAAAAAATAGAATAAAATCAATGCCCGCGGCAGAATCAGGTTATGGTGGGAGTTCATTCACCCACAGACAAACCTAATTACCTCCGCGGATACATACGCTTAATTAGCGACGCACACAATAATAATTGTGAAGTAAATCAGCTATGCCCTATAGGCCTACCATGTGTACTCTCTTCTGTAATGCGGAAATAAATTATAACCCATGTTTAGCAGCTGATCGCCATTCCTATACCCAGCAAACAACAGATATCTACCCAATGTCGGTCAAATGTTGGTCCACCGTTTACGACGCTGGCCCAACATTGTTCCAACATTGGTTGGATGTCTCCTGTTTGTTAGGTAAGGCCCTATGCCTATAAAAATGTAAATGAGATTAACTTAAAATACCTGATTTTGCAAATGGATGTCTGGCCTAATTTTGTGTTATAATTATATACATCGATTGATAATTTTTTCATATTGCAAAGTGAGAGATCGACTGTACAAAGCCAAAAACTTTAAACCCCACTAGTCGGCACTACAAAGCCAAAATAGAGTAATTGCTCACTTTTGGCTTTGCACGGCATTGTACCCGCCGTCAGATTAACCTTTAGCGCATGTTTTTCGCTGATTTCTAGTTCTAAAGTTAGTCAATCATGTAGTAAATTTATAATTGCGACATCTCTCTATAAATAATAATAATAATAATAATAATAATAATAATAATAATAATAATAATAATAATAATAATAATAATAATAATAATAATAATAATAATAATAATAATAATAATAATAATAATAATAATAATAATAATAATAATAATAATAATAATAATAATAATAATAATAATAATATTTATTACTTCTAAAGCGTTATTCCAACAGCACGTTGCTCGTTAACTGGTTAAATAGAAGCTTGTTTTTAGCCCTGAATTCCATTACATGCCAGATGATCTAACTTTTCAGCAATATAGTATTGATAAATGAAAATTTCACTGTATTCGGTGCGTGACAACCGAATAGTCATTGCAAAATTTGATGAAAATCGGTTGAGAATTGACTGAAAAATCGGCGAAAAACATGCAATACAAGTTAATCAAGATACTGCTGTTTGCCTTTGTATTGTAGCATTATAATAATAATAATGCTACTATATGTAATACTGCTACTGATATGCTTGCTAGAGATGCATGCAGTCAAAATTCAGCAAGACATCGCTAAGTAAGAGTGATTAGATCTGTTGGTTATCTGGGCCATACACTATGTCTTGGATGATTTGATTGTCCATGCAACTCTTAATCTAAACAAGTCGCTTTGATACTGGCTGTCTGGGACAAACAGGAATTCATCATTTAGAAAACTGACAGTCATGTGCATGTGAGACTATAAAGTTTGGTGATTTGACAGCACAATTATCTATAAACTGATAAATCAGATACATCTTAGTCACGTCTTTTTTGGAATGTAGGCCTATAGCGAATTTTCAGAAGTCAAAAATATTTCCATTCGTTAGCATATAGTCCAGTAATTACAGCCATAAAAATCACCGCGGTTCAAAAAAATTGCTTTATCTTGTTTTTCATTAAATTTGGGTCGGCTTATATGTCGACTAGCCGGGGAAAAGTTTACCAATTTCTACACATGGAAAATTGCCGATTTTTACCCAACTCCAAGCTGGCCGCCAAATCAAATAACACGAATATTCATGATCCTATATTCGAATTGATTGATAGTGAACATGTTAACTACATGTATGCCCACTGTATTTAGTGGTGGAATTATGCCCTTTGGTACGAATGATACATTGATCAATATGACTAACGCCATGATAACCGGATCATATTTTAAACACTTATTTTGCCGTAACTTTTTTTTCGCTGGATGGATTTGTTGAACTAAAACAAAACAAAATTCCTTATCAGCTGGTAGGCTTACATCTTTTCGTGTTATCAAACCATAAAAATACATTTTTGAAAATGATATAGTAGTGTAACACTATACAACACTACTAGTGTTGTATAATTAGTTTGTTATGTAAAATTTGGCGGCCATATTGAATTTAGTCGGAATTAAGTATTTTTCCATGGTGAGAAGATTTTTACCCCTGACTAATAGACCTCATTTCCAGCCCAAATGCGGCAAAAAACTAAATAAAGCAATTTTGTCGAGCCTCGGCCATTCGCTGACTGGACTAATGTATATATACACCCATGTGCGTGATGTAAGAGAGTAGCTGCTCGGCGAGAATTAAATGTGTCCAACAAAGCCCCACATCGTGACGAATGGAGCGCACGATCCAAATGAAAAAAATCACCAACCATACGTACAATTTTACATTATCTCTCCGAATCAGCCATTCGTACTTGCCGACTGGTATCCGAACCCCTGCCGCTTACGAAATTACTCCCGCATCATTACATATCCATGCCGTACCTTACATTTACGTATGCCTTTACCATGGCGGCCATATTGGAATTGGTCAAAATTGTGTCTTCCGGTCCGAAATTTAACGGGGGACTATCAGATAAGTCATAAAGAGGTCAATATCTTACTCTGCCAAATTTGGTGCTTGTATCCGGAAGGGGAACACATTTCGGTCTTACCAGCCCCACTATATTCGTACGTTTCGGATGTCTTATGTGTATTGAGGCCCACGCGTAGACTTCTACTGGTCCGAACCTAACGATCTGCTACGCATTAATACGTATGTCATTCGTACAATCCGAATTGAGATACGCCCCGTACGAATCTCAAGCCGAATGGAGTGATTCGAGGATTCGGCAAAATTTTCTAACATGTTACAAAATGTCCCGAGCCCTCCCGTATCGTCCCACACCCCTCCGAACCGCCACGCACCATACACACGGTACGAATTAAATTGACCGAATTTTCTCGAATCGACTCGGGAAGGCGATTCGTCTCCTGCTATAGACAGGGGTTTAAGCGTTAGTAACATATCCGGACATTCTCCACTGCCTTACGAATATTGAGCAGTTTAGGAAGCGACTCACAGCAAAGGTTGCACAAGCTGTCATTCGCCGTCGATTTGGTAACGTCATTGGTAACGTCATTGGTAACGTTGGTAAAGCATTCGGAAGCATTTTCAACGTTCGCCGTGTCACATTTACTGCGAGTGTCTTATCACTGTTGCCAATGTTAAAAATTCCTTCACAATACCTCACCAATAGTTTAAAGAATTTGTTGCAAACACTTGTAACTTCCCAATAGCTTGCCGATGCTTACGAGCGCTCATGCGGCTGGCTAACCAAACCCCACATCGCGACGAGTGGGACGCACGATCCGAATGAAAAAATCCCCGAACCATACCGAACCATACGCATTATTTTACATTTTCTCTACGAATCAGCCATTCGTGGCGGTTCGGGGCTGGAGATACGTATTTGCCGACTGACATCCGAACCGCTGCCGTACCTTACGAAAGTACTCCCGCATCATTACATCATATCATTACATATCCATGCCATATGGGCCAAACCTTACAAATAAATTCGCCATACCTCACGTATGCCTTTACCATGTTTACGTACTAACCGTGTATAGGGGAGACTGGGGCAACTTGAGACGGAAAAATTCAAACTCCCCAAACACAGATTTAATTTTCAAAATAAAATATTTTGACGACACTTATGGATACAGCATCCAGTGGGGTATATTTGAGCAAGAGATGAAAATTATCCGAAATGTGTAACCTTACATTTTTTAACAAAACAGATTTTCAAAAAAGTGTCTTAATGTACCCCGTACTCGGGCACCTTGAGACACCACATGGGGTACCTTGAGACGCCAAATTAGGTACCTGAAAACAACGTGGATCTAACTAAAATCAAGATTTGAATAATACATATACCTGTAGCTAAAGCCTGCAGTTGGCTAATGTTAGATGTTGCAGTAAAATATGTGCCTGAAAAAAAGTGGGGGCACCTTGAGACACATTCGGGGCACCTTGAGACAGTCTTGGGGCACCTTGAGACAGTTTTGGGGCACATTGAGACAGCGTCTCAAGGTGCCCCACCCTGACTGACCTCACATCTGATAGCATAGTTTGTGTGTGGGATGTATTTGAAGCAAACCATTATACATAAGTTATAAAGTGATAACACAGGTGTAAGATACAACCAAAATCATAGGGAAATCAAGTATTATGTGATCTATAGAACCAAATATTGATCATCCCAAAAATCTACTTTTCATGTAAAAAATGGACCTAGGTTATATGCATGCCAAGGATGTCCAATAGCCATTAGCGATAGGGTGGAAAATTGCAATTGATTAGTTCTGGTATCATTGACCAGGTGGCGCACAAATCGCAAAATAATATCTGTGTCAAACAGGCCTGTCTCAAGGTACCCCATGTCTCAAGGTGCCCCAGTCTCCCCTACACAGTTGCCCGAATGAACTATACAATATTCATGGCGATACGCACGCCACGATCAAAGTAACCGTGCAATCCGAACACAGCCGTATCAGTCGAGTGGCGATACGTTCGATACAAATCCATTACGTATCATACAAACTACATTACGTACCCTCCAGTACCGTCCGTACAAAACGTACTCTTATGGAGCCTGAGCAATCCGAAAAATTGCCATTTGGGTTTAAAAAACGCCGAGTCAGCCATTCCTCACCGCATTTTCTAATTACTATGAAAAATGGCATACATGTTGACCAGAGAAACCGAAATGACTGTAGCAGCCATGGGGCTAGTTCTATGTGCAGCAGCAGCAGCCCTTGAAATTGAAGAAGAAGGGAAGAAAACGAAAAAAAGAGAGAAAAGAAGCGAGAAGACGAGTGTAAGTAAAAAGAAAAAAAAAGTGCAGGATTGGTTGAAAAGAAGAGTCCAACTGGGCCACAATAGGACTTTGATATACGAACTGGAGGAAGAAGATATTGCCAGCTTCAAGAATTACCTCAGAATAGACCCATTTAATGAGATTCTGGAGAGAATCACATCCAGAATAAAGAAGCTGACAACAAGCTATAAAAAACATTCCTGCACGTCTCAGACTGGCTGCTACATTGAGGTTCCTGGCAACAGGAAAAGGTTCCAAGTGCATCAGCTACTCCTTCAGGGTGTCCCACAACTTTTAAAATTTATTTTCATAGGGTATTTCATAGCCGTGTTCTTTCGGGTTCCACGAATGGCTGATTCGGAAGGAATAGGTAAAATTGTGCGTATGGTTCGGGGATTTTCTCATTTGAATCGTGCGCACCATTCGTGGCTTGGTTAGACAGGCCTCTACCCTTACGAATACGTGTTTTTTTCAAGTGAAAATTTATGCTTTGCTAGTAATTAGCCAAGTGTTGCGCATATGAATGACATTCGCCCCAGGGAGGCGTCAAACAGCATGAAAAAAACAAATATTCAACTGAATGTCAAGGCATTGGCAACGTCATTAAATCGCATCCTTATTAACTGCATTTGTAACGTTCGCAAGCCCATTTGTAAGCATTGTCAAGTATTCATAGCATTTGCAAGTCATTCGCAGTACTTATTTGATAATATTTATTATTCCTAAGCTCATGTTCAACATTCGTAACTTTTCAGCTATTCGTAACGTTTGACAAGAACTTGTAAGGCATTGACAAGCGTTGGCAAGCATTCGCAGTGCATTTGCAATATATTGGTAAAGAGAGGTCGAGGGATGACCGAGGTGAAAATATTCGCTATCTATTAGCAATTTTTCGGCGAATTCACAGAGTAATTCGCGACAATAATATTTTTCGCCTATATGTGAGAGCACTATAAACGTTTGAAAAAAACATCATTAGCACTAAATTTGTAAATGTAATTTGTAGGCCAACACATTTTACCCATTTAAAGTTGTTGGTCGCGGGAGCGATGTACCACTTAAAATGGGTACAATAATGTGGCTCGAATACACAGCTCTACTTACATTTAATTATCCGCCAAATGACAGGGGATCAGCTTATTATCTCGTGTAATTGATTATGCCATGTTCAATTGGTTATAATTATAGTAGCAAACCCCCATATTACTATATATTTAGCCCACTTCACTTTTAATTTACTAGCATGGCATTACAAGTGACATTTTTTTTCGAAACAAAATCAGAGACCCAAATAACCACATCAATAAATGTATCCTTCTGGAATAATAACGTTCCCTTTCTAAAACCAACAACAATTCATCAGCTTATTAAACCGACAAAAAATTAGCGGAATCTGGATACATTCAAATTGCAGTGACGTGACTATAAGGATTATAACATAGTACAACCCATGAATTATCCCTCACAGGGTGTCCAGTATCTCACGGCAGATATCAGCTTATTATCTCGTGTGATTCGTGTAGGTCGCACTACAGAAAACCAGCATTGGCTCAGCGTCTGGTGTTTGCAGGATTGGCGGCAGATATCCGAGGTCCACGGGAGGTTGAATTAGTCTCTCTCTCCACCACCTGGTGGCTCTGTCAGCGATCACCTGATTTATCTCGTCGTCTCGGCGAGAGCCGCAGACACCAAATATGACACCGGTCACTAAAATGTGTATTGGACCAGTGTCCCAGACATTGGCCTAATAGTTCTTGCTCCGTTTTGCTCGGCAATACGCTGCGTCCTTGTGTAGTGGTTAAAACTACCGTCTGTCACGCGGGATCTCGTTGGTTCGTTTCTTCTCTGGTATTCAGGTATGAAAGAAACATAGTACTGTACTCTCCCTCTTCTCTGGCCTTCAATTTTAAAAGAAAAAAATGTTACTTTCCCGCTTACTCGTAAAGATTCATATTGTGGGGATACTCAGATCGCCAGGGCTCGAATTTCGAGTCCCGTGTCTCAAAAGCAGTGTCATCTCATTTATCTCACCATCCTCAGGAGATTCTCCTTGCCCAGTTTAGCTGTTATGTGCACAAAGGAGGCATGGTGTCCTAAAACCCCAATAATTCATCCCTCTACCCACTCATTACATGGAAACGGCCGTTTATAATTATGGCGGCCATTCTGCATTATTTAGCTACGCTAGTATATGGCATATACTAATATACTAGCGGCGTATATTAGCATATATCTGAATAAGCATTCACATTCATGGGCTATGACATAGTATTTGGTGATATTATAATTATGACCTATGACCTCCACATGATTCCAATGATATTTTAGTTCTTGATAACTAGAGCTTTATTCGTGTTTTTCCAGCCATGTTCGTATCGTAACAGTTCTCTTCATGCAGACAATCCAGCTGATTTAACAATGTTCTCTTATTGATTCCTTCCTTCCTTATTGATTCCACGTCTGGTAATCCAGCATTTTTTTTCATTTTATTGGTGGACAATCCCGTAGCAGGGATTCTGTATACTGTTTATTTTTTTGGATTGGCTACTGGCTAATGGTGCAGTCACTGCAGTGGCTTCCCACCGGTACCGAATTAACAAAATTGTGTGTGCATATAGCCTATACTCCAGGGGCTAAGACTTGAACAGCTGAATTACACAGAAAAAAAACTAAAACAGAATAAAAATCAAATATGGATGGAACTATGAAAACCACAAATATCATAACAATTATTTTTACCTTATCGTATACCCTTTCAGCTACACTCGAATAAAACATTTTCTCCACACGCGGTGGCTGCTGCGACACACATTCAAGCTTTGATCGCAAGGTTGGCATAACGACGGGCCAGCGTGTACCGTCGCTGACCCATCGTTATGCCGACCTTCTTCCGTAAGGGCTCTGGCCATGCAGAACTGGTTGTGATTAGTGGAATAAGGGCTGGGAATTATATTATTCCGCCGGATGATTCTGGCACGACTATCAAGTTAATGGCTTTGAACCTTGCCAGAAGCCCAGGAACCTGAACAAATCCGGTTTTCTTTTTCGGTTATTATTCCCTCTGAAGACGTATGTCAGGAAAAAATCCCAGGAAAAAATCCCAGACCGCTTTCTTTGAAGAAGTCCGTCTGAGGTCAATAACCACATAGAGGCTTATGGGAACAATGCAGTTTCGCAAAAAATCTGTTGTTTCAATTATTAACGCTTATTAAAAAATGTATTTGAGTATTTTGATCAAGCTGTTTTGGATCTCCGACAAAGTGGAGATGTGTCATCAATTGCCTGACAAAAATGCCATGCTGAGAACTAGAGTTTAAGGGGTTTTGTTCTCCCAATTCTTATCGTCTTTGAACTACTAATTCACCTAGATTTAATTTGGGCTTTCTTATCGAAACCTTGTTAGTTTCGAGGTCTGTCTTAGATCTGCGTCTGCGTTTGTTTTCAGTATATAGGCCTGGGCAGCCTTCAAATCACATAATTATATTAGAGACCTAATTTAATATAAATTTGTATTCCGTCGGTCAATTATTTCTCCTCATAATTTTAGCGCCTTAATTTGATATAAATTTGTATTCCGTCGGTCAATTATTTCTCCTCACAATTTTAGCGCCTTAATTTAATATAAATTTGTATTTCGTCGGTCAATTATTTCTCCTCATAATTTTAGCGCCTTAGTTTAATATAAATTTGTATTCCGTCGGTCAATTATTGATTTCTCTCAATTTCTTACTGTATACCTAGAAAACAAGTTACAATGCTGGTTTAATGTTGGACCACCTTCTGCTACGCTGGCCTATCATTAAACAAGCATCGGATTCGTGTCTCTGGTATACTATATATCAGTGTATATGTATATTGTCTGTAGTAAAGTGGTGTGCAAAGCTAAAAAGAAGTAGCTGCTTACTTTACAAGTGAGCAGGTACTGCATTTTAGATTTGCAAAGCAGTACAATGGCCTGGAACGTTGGCTCAGTTCCGGGGACTGATAAAACAAGGATCAGCGGAACACATCGGGCTATCTCGCCGGCCCACTCCATTCATTACCTGTAGCCGGGCTGCCAGCACCGGTCCCGAGTGTGTTCACAGTACACCCCCTCCATCCCCCCTCCCCCCACAGCCAGCTAGGACCAAATTGTTATTTATTGAATTGACCGAGAGGCCCACCTGTCAGATCCCGGTTACACATAGCTTCTTCACCTCCGGTTCTTCAGATTTCAATCTCATCCGCGCCGGCCTGCTGCCCCCAATTGTATCTGGGCTCCCGTATTGTGGACAGTGTGTATGAGCACACCCAGAGTAACAATCCCTGATAGTGCCTGTACACATTATGGTACCGTAAACTGGTGACTTTGGCATACTTTTTTATTATTGTTTTAAATATAGAGAGCTTATAATTATGTTGATTTGGAACGTTTCTAGTGAATGTAGCCATATAGATAAAGGAAACTAATGATAAAAAAATATTTATAATTTAAAGTGACGATTTTTTATTTAATTTTCATATCAGGTCTAGAAAACATGTGTTTTAACTTGGTGACCTTCTTGGAGGTGCCTAGCTCTGTACAATAAAATTGATCAGAAAGCAATGGACATGGTGCAAACATAAACCTATGTATATCCCAACATCAATAACATAATACATGTATCATAGATATTTATGTTTTGACGTTATGAAATATATCTTTTTTTATTTGGGACAAAGTCACCCCACAGGACCAAAGTCACCCCAGCTTACAGTAGTCTGAGAGTTGGCCTACAAAAAGTGTAGGATGATCACACCTGTATGTGCCTGCCATCCAAATGGTGGGCAATCTGTCATCATACTTGAAAAATCATTGATTTCGATTCGTTTATCAAATTTAAAATCTGGTGTGAATGCTCAAGTCTCATCAGTTTTGTTACAATACTCCTACCACCCACATATCCGCCCACCTCATCAATGACAGATGGGAAAATAGTCAATTTATTCATTCTGGTAGATTTATTTCATTTTTGGCAGTCACAATGAAGACGCATTGGATTTAGGGATCTAATAATATTGACCATCTGTACCTGTAAACGTACCTTTTATACCACGTATAGGCTAACCATGTTTCTGTAACATTATAGATCGAGATATTGTCTCCTGTTTGTTTGTCCGTATGTTCGGCGGCATCAACAAATACAATCTCCTTATACTGTGTCTTATAATTAATGGAAAAGTAAGCGGTTACCAGCAAACACAAGATGTTGAACCAATGCTGGTATAATGCTGGGACAGCGTCGCAGACGGTGGATCAACATTATACCAACATTGGGTCATCGTATTGTATTTTCTGCTATTTGCCTTTGTATGGAATGTACTTATAATCGATGCAGACCAGCCACACACACATCATTGCGCAAAGATGTAGTGCTAGGCCTAATCCCTATTACTGCGCCTATGTGGCGTAATTAAATGGGATTTAACGAGTCGAATCCATCATTAATTTTCAGCCCATTTATCCATACACATCGTTGCACGACTACTAGTGGTTCCCACAATAAATCTGGGACAAAATAACCACAAATTTAGCATATCGGTTTCAATTACTCATCGGATTGTTCGTAATAATTTTTAAGCGAATATGATGATATAAAGGCTGATCAAATGTTAATGTTTGGATAAATTGAAATTCAAAATTAAGTTGCCAGCTGGCAGTCATTTTGCTAATCAGTGGAATGCTAACAAAACCCCTTCGAGCCCAATGGGCCGGGGGATAAAAACCTTTGACGTTATCGCGTGCAAATCGGAGGGATTTGGTAGCTGCGACGATTTTCCTGAGAAACTAATCAGTTCACAAAATGGCCCGATATCCTCAAAAAAATAATCAGTTCTGCAGATAATGCCCATATAAGCAATTGTAAGGTTAGAAGTCCTTTAGTCAAAAACTTTTCACATTAGCGTCCGGAAATCGTCAATTTTGGCTGATTTTCGTATGTTTTTTGGCCACCAGATGGTCGATAATGGGTCGATTCTCGTGACAAACTAATCAGGTCTGGCCCTAGCCCACATGAGTTCTAGTGCCAGGTAAGAAGTTGATTGGTCGAGAAACTTTGACTATATTGCTCGGAAACGAAGTGTTACAGACGTCAGACGACAGACAGACAGACAACGGCGTTAAATAGAGCTGCTAGGTCGCAGGTCTATTGTCGTCCCCTTCTTGCGCCGTGTCCGCCGTCGTCTCCTCTGCCGTCTCCGCCGCCGCGGCACGCAGTCTTTTTGCTGCTACACCAACATGGTGCAACAGATTGAATTCATAATTCCTACAAACCCCTCCTAGCATTTTTTTTACCCGAAGTGGAGGTTATAGGCCAAATGTCAAGGTCAAAAATATTATTGTTAACGAGATAACTTGAAATTTTTTCTTGGATCTCTCCATTTGTTGGTATATATAGGTTTTCGGGGTCTGCGAGTCTATTGTCTTTGTCCGTTTTCGAGGGTGACTGAAAACTAGGCTATGGCGGACATCTTGATTTTTTATTTAAAAAAAAAACTTGTTAACGCGATAACTTGAAAAATAATTATTGGATCTCTTCAATTTTTTTATGTGAAGTAACCCATAATTATGGAGGTGACCTGATTAAAATTTCAGCTTTCCACCGATAATCAAAATGGCCGCCACCTGGCGACTAAATTTATTTTTCTTTTTTTTTCAGAATTTTTTGGAAGCCTGGTATATATAGGTTTTATAGTATAGTAGATAAGGTAACCTATTGTGCATTTTATGATTAAAGCATGAAATTTCTACCACCTGTAGAACATATCCTAGGGGTCATTTTCAGATGTGGAGGTAAACTGGATTTGACCTCTGATGACCTCTAGAGGTCATTGACCTCGAAAGGTCAAAATATTCACTGGAAAAGCAAATAAGTAGTGAAACTTGTATATTACAATATCTATGATTTGTTTCTATGGCCCAAAGGTGTGTCAAATACTCGAAGATTCTGTTTTGAATCATAAAAATAACACCAAGGTCATGTCAAGGTCACACCAGGGTCGTTTAAAGGTCAAAGTGGCAGAAAATAGTTAAAATTTTCACTTTTTATCAATTTCTACCCTGTTGTTGTGCAGTCATTTATTGCAAAGGACTGGTTTTGACATATTCTTCGTCCTATGTATTTTCCACACACATTTGAGGATATTAAGGGCTGTATCAGCCTTGGGAGAGGGGAGGCTCTCCTAGGTATTCCACTTATTAGGCTCCTTCCTCAATATTAAGTTGAACGGGCCAAATTACAATTATGCCTCACTGTAAAACATTAGCTTGTGCTCCCATAGCAAAATATTGATAAAACATTGGGATATGAAGTTTGACATCGAGTGGGGTTGTGTTTTACTGGAGTACCATCCGAAATCAATTTGAAGGTCATGTCAAGGTCATTTCAAGGTCAAACTGGCAAAAACTGTTACCAAGATCACATGTCTTCTTCAGAGCTGTTCCAATTTCTGGTGGCATGTATACAATTTGTCTTGAGTCACATCTATCTACATCAACTTAACTTTATGCAGGTGAGCCATATATGATAATTTAAAGATTGGTTTTAGGCCCATTGGTTATACATTTGATAGCCTCCATGTAGCAATCATGTCTCCCTCAATAAGTTTGGTCAACAAAGCAGTGTCTTCTAATTTGGGACCACATTATTATCTATAGGCCGACTGTAGACAGATGCATATTGTAAGCCATGTGAGCCATTGGCATAGCGTTGATGCCATCACCTTTCTCTAGTCTCTCCAGTCTAATGTTCCAGGTAGCTGAAAGTTGTTAGAAGACCACATACATTCAGACAAAATGACGGCTGTTCATACTGATTATAACTGCTCGATTCAAACGTTGAATTGTTTATATATTTCTTAGCGTGACCATATGGCCTAATATCCTAATAGAAGTGGCGAGCATGTTTATATCCCACGACTGTGGGGGAAGGGGGATTTTAGTCGCGGTGGGATATATCAAGCGTGAGGCATCAGGCGGTATTTAATTTTTGTGGGTGCAATAACTAAAAAACTAGTGGTCATTTTTTTAAAATTTTAAATCACATTCTCAAAAACGTGGGGATGTGCAAGTGAGTTATTAAACATGCTACCAAAATGCAAAATATATCTTTATAATTTTTTGTGGGGGCAAAAACGAAAAACCTTCATCAGAAATTATCCAAATCTTACACTCACATTCCCAACGATATGGAGATGTATAGGCAATTTGTTCAAGATTTCACTAAAATTTAAAATGGCCGCCACAAATAATCTTCATAATTTATTGCGCCGCGAAAATCTCAAACTTTGTAAGAAATTAGTCAAATTTCACAATCCAATTCTCCACGATATGGAGATGTGCAGGTGATTTTTTAAACATACCAGATACTAGAATTATTTTCTAGGCTACATTAATTTTTCAAAAAGCATGGCAAAATATCGGTGTTATGACTTCTCGTTTTCTCGTTAAATTAAGACCCTGTCACCATGTTATATATCGAACCGATTATTCCATCGTTCGGTATTCAATCCAATTCATACTGGATAGACTGCATTATTTTCTATTAGGACAAGGCGCTTTTCCATGACTTGTCGGCAACAGTTGCATTTTTACTAGAATAACCCTATCACAGGCATGAAATAGATAGGAATTATAATATTAACTACTTTGCATATACTATTCCGTTATAACGGTCTAGTATTTCGTTTTAGCGGTATGGTATTTCGTTATAACGGTTTACTAATCCGTTATAACGAGCTACTGTTCCGTTATAACGTAGGTTTTCTATTTCTTTATAACGGTCTAGTATTTCGTTACAACGACATACTAATCCATTATAACAGCCTACTATTCCGTCATAGCGGTCCATTATTTCGTGTTAATATTACACTATTTCGTTATAACGGTCTACTTATCCGTTAAAATGGTCTACTAATCCGTTATAACGGTCTATTATCCCGCTATAACGGTGCATTATTACAATACAACGGTCTCTTATTGCGTTAAAACTGGCTAGTATTTCGTTACAACGGTATACTATTTCGCAACAATGATCTAGTATTTCGCTATAGCGGTCTAGTATTTCGCTATAGCGGTCTAGAATTTCGTTATAGCGGTCTACTAATCCGTCATAGCGGCCTACTAATCCGTTATAACGGTCTACAAATTCGTTATAGCTGCCTCCTAATCTGTTATAACGGCCTACCAATCCGTTATAACGGCCTACTAATCAGTTATAACGGCCTACTAAACCGCTATGACGGCCTACTAATCCGTTATAACGGTCAACCAATCCGTTATAACGGTCTACTAATCCATTATAACGGCCTACCAATCCGTTATAACGGCCTACCAATCTGTTATAACGGCCTACTTATCCGTTATAACGGCCTACTAATCTGTTATGACGGCCTACTAATCCGTTATAACGGCCTCCCAATCCGTTATAACGGCCTACTAATCCGTTATAACGGTCTACTAATCCGTCATAGCGGTCTACTAATCAGTTATAACGGCCTACTAATCCGTTATAACGGCCTACCAATCCGTTATAACGGCCCACCAACCCGTTATAATGGCCTACTAATCCGTTATAATGGTCTACCAACCTGTTATAACGGCCTACCAATCCGTTATAACGGCCTACTAATCAGTTATAACGGCCTACTAAACCTCTATGACGGCCTACTAATCCGTTATAACGGTCAACCAATCCGTTATAACGGTCTACTAATCCGTTATAACGGCCTACCAATCCGTTATAACGGCCTACCAATCTGTTATAACGGCCTACTTATCCGTTATAACGGCCTACTAATCTGTTATGACGGCCTACTAATCCGTTATAACGGCCTCCCAATCCGTTATAACGGCCTACTAATCCGTTATAACGGTCTACTAATCCGTCATAGCGGTCTACTTATCAGTTATAACGGCCTACTAATCCGTTATAACGGCCTACCAATCCGTTATAACGGCCCACCAATCCGTTATAATGGCCTACTAATCCGTTATAATGGTCTACCAACCTGTTATAACGGCCTACCAATCCGTTATAACGGCCTACTAATCCGTTATAACGGCCCACTAATCCATTATGATGGTCTACCAGTCCGTAATAACGGTCTACCAATCCATTATAACGGCCTACCAATCCGTTATAACGGCCTACCAATCCGTTATAACGGCCTACTAATCCGTTATGATGGTCTACCAGTCCGTAATAACGGTCTACCAGTCCGTAATAACGGTCTACGAATCCGTTATAACGGCCTACTAATCCGCTATAACGGCCTACTAATCCGTTATAACGGCCTACTAATCCGTTATGATGGTCTACTAATCCGTTATAACGGTCTATAATTCCGTTATAGCGGCCTACTAATCCGTTATAGCGGCCTACTTATCCGTTATAGTGGCCTACTAATCCGTTATAACGGCCTACCAATCCGTTATAACGGCCTACTAATCCGTTATGACGGTCTACTAATCCGTCATAACGGTCTACTAATCCGTTATAATGGTCTGCTAATCAATTATAGCGGCCCACTAATCATTTATAACGGCCCATCAATCCGTAATAACGGCCTACTAATTTGTTATAACGGCATGCTAATCCGTTAAAACGGCCTGCTAATCCGTTATAACCGTCTACTAATCCGTTATAGCGGCCTACTAATCCGTTATAACAGTCTAATTATCCGCTATAACGGCCCACTAATCAGTTATAACATCCTACTAATCGATTATAACGGCATGCTAATCCGTTATAACAGCCTACTAATCCGTTATAGTGATCTACCAATCCGTTATAGAGGTCTGCTTATCCGTTATAGCGGCTTGCTAATCCGTTATAACGGTCTACTAATCCGTTATAACGGTCTACTATCCTTTTAGGACGGTCTAGTATTTCGTTATAACGGTGTAATATTTTGTTATAAACCGTCACAACGAAATAGTGAATCGATATAACGAAATACTAGACCGTTATCAAGGTTGAGTACTGAAATAAATATATTGTTCGAGTGTGAAAAAAATAAACTTCTGCAGATAGAAAGTGAAAAAAATATTTTTTCCAATTCACCCCCCCCCCCCCTAGTAATTGAATGGTGCCTTCATAAGCAAAATAGATACATATTGGTTTAAATGTGTGGTATAGCCCTAGTCACGATACCACGAAAACATACTAGTATTTAATTGGATTATAACACTGTGAATAACATCATATCGCTGTATATTTGTAAAATACTGATTAACGTTGCCTCTCACTCTAGTATAAACTAATCGATGTACAAGATGGCTACAGTTGACATACAAAGAGAGCGCCCTTCGGCTTCCTGAAATTGGGCTTCCAAGGTCAAGTTAAGATCATTTCAATGGTGTGTGTTTTCATATAATATATTGGGACTATAATGACTGTGTGTTGTTACTATCACCAAAATTATATTATATATCTGATACATATTCTGAAAATAAATGCTGAATTTCAAGAGGTCAACGGGTTTGTAAGTAAGTAAAGGTATATATTTTACGGATTTTTGCCAGTTTGACCTCCAAGTGACCTTGGTATGACATGTACGTTGTTTTCAAACTGTACCCCAGTAAAACACAATTCCAAACCATGCTATCCTTCATATCCAATTATCTATCGATATGTTTGCCATACGAGCCCAAGCTGATGTTTCACACTGCTGCAAGCTGCAATTTTGCTTGTTCAAATAAACATTGAGCAATGAGTGTAATAAGGGGAATAAGGCTGTGATATACCCCTCCCAGGGTTGACACTGCCCTCAATTTTATGAAAATGTGTGTGGACAATATGTCTGACCAATAATGTTATAAAATCAGTTTTTGTAATAGTTTATTGCACCACTAACCGTGTTGAATTTGATATTTTCATATTTTTTTGTGGTTTTGACCTTGAAATGACCTTGATGTAACTTTGCTATGACTTTGGTGTTATTATTATCATTAATAGTAGTCTCCTTGAGCAATTGACATATTTCTGGAATACAAAAATAGTTTATAAATATGGTAATACACAATGTTCACCACTTTTTGCTGAGTATTTTGACCTTTTGATGTCGATGACCTCTAGAGGTCTCCAGGGGTCAAATCTTGCTTACCTCCACAATTTAAAATAAAGATTAGGATATTTGCTAATAATGGTAGAAGTTTCATGCCTTAATCATAAAATGCACAATTGTTTCATTATAGGAGCTTAATATAAACACTACACTATGACTCGAGTATTTTGCCGAACTTTCTGAAAAATTGATGCAGCCTAGAAATTAATTATGGTATCCGGTATGAAAGTAAAAATAAATATTTTTTATGATTTTTGAAGGTTTGGCCTTGAAATGACCTTGATATGACCTTAACGTTGTTTTTCGACGGTACCTCAGTAAAACATAATCCCAGCCCATGTCAGACTTCACAGCCCAATTATGCATCAATAGTTTGCTATGGGAGCACAAACTGATGTTTAAAACCTGCTGCACACTGTAATTTTGCTCGTCCAATTACACAATGAGGAAGGGGTGTAGTAAGGGGAATACTTAGGGTGTATTTTCCCTCCCCAAGTTAAATACTGCCCTGAATCTCCTAAAATGCACATGGAAAAGATATCTGACCAAGACTGTGTCAAAACCAATCCTTTTTAATAGATGACTGCACCACTAGTATTGGTAAAATTGATTAAAAGTGGATATTTTCACTATTTGTTGCCATTTTGACCTTCAAATGACCCTAAAGTGACCTTGACGTGACCTTGGAGTTATGTTTATGATTAACAGCAGTCTCTTAGAGTATTTGGCACACTTCTGGAATACAAAAACATTTTATAGATATTGTAATACACAATTTTCACCACTTCTTGGCTTCGCTATTGGATATTTTGACCTTTAGAGGTCAATGACCTCTAGAGGTCACCAGGGGTCAAATCTAACTTACCTCCACATCTTAAAATAAACCCCAGGATATGTACTAATAATGGTGGAACTTTCATGCTTTAATCATAAAATGCACAATGGTTTCGTTATGGGAGCTTAACCACTACACTATTAGGGGGTCTGCGAGTCTATCGGCATTGTCCGTTTTCATAGGAGACCGATAACGAGGCTACGGTAGCCATTTTTGTTTTATCAATTTTAATAAATCGGTTCTTATTCTCACCTAAATGCCTTGAGAACCTGGCATATATAGGTTTTTGGGGTCTGCGATTCTAATGACATTTTTCATTTTCATGTACGATCCAAACCAAGGCTATAGCGGCAATCTTGGTTTTATTATTCATCTTTGATTATTGGCATAACGTATTGGAAGCAGTTGTTTCAGATTTGTGGACATTTAGAGTCACTGCATCAGCCGAGGGTTATTTGAGTGCTTGCATGTTCTTTTTTATTCTCGCGCCAATCTGGTTTTCGCTCCAAATATTCAAGTGAAACTGCTCTGAGTCTGATGGCTGATGAGTAGTTATCCTCCATTAACAATGTAAATATGATTGATGCTCTATGTATTGATCTCTCTAAAGCATTTGAGTTATTAGATCATCAAATTTTACTGGAGAAAATGAAAAATTACTGTTTCAGGTCAAATGCTGTAATAGACTGGTTCAGAAATTTTCCCAAAGATTGACCATAACAAGTGACTATAAATAATAAGTTGTCGAAATCACTGTATATACATGTGAATATTGGAGTACCCCAAGACACTATTTTAGGATCGATTTTTATTCTTACTATGCATGAATGACTTCCCACTATTACCTGGAATGATGGATAAGATGTATATTTTCGCAGACGATCCTAAAATAAAGTATATTCCTCTAAGCAACTGGAAGCGAATCAACAAAAAAACGTAGTGACGAAAATATAGATATTTTTCTCAATAATAAACAACTAGAACAAGTCAAAAATAAAATGATGATGATCTATCTAGATATCGCAAGTTCAAAAATAAGACAAACTTTAGTTACTGTTTAAAACTTCGGTGTGCATGTGCGCATCATAATTATATTACAACTATTTTATAAAGCCCCACTTAGAATATTGTATGGGGTAATAGCTCAGAACAAAATCTTCAGTGTATGATAAACATGTCTAGCTAGAATAATACTTGAAGCAGATTATTCAACTGATTCAATTTCAAGATAAATTGGACTGGAAAACATTCGATGAAATAGTATGATACCAGCAAGCAAGTCTTGTTTTCAAATTTCTACATAATATGGTCTCTGATTATATGCAAACTATGTTTAAGCAATAATATTTCACGCAATCTAAGATCAATTACCAACAACAAACTTTTTATAAGTTATACATAACGCCAAGAAAACACAGGAAAAACACTCGTGGGAAACGGAAATCACGATTGTTTCAGTACATTTAGTTTGTGTATGCTAAATTGTTATGATAGTAAACATAAACTTTTGTTGTGTGTACATCTTACGTGTCTATGTTTGTATAAAATGATATGCATATATTTTCCCATATGTTGATTTAAAATCACTATTACAATTTCTTTCGCAATAATATTACTATACCAGCTGTATTTTACAGTAGGCCTAATTATTTACAGAAAGTTTTATAAAGTCCAGTTTTTCATGTGCTTTTAAAAACAGTATGATGTAGTCTAAGTACAACATTAACATTTTGAAGCATAAGAGCATATTGAAGCACCTATGTATGCCCTGTTATATTACAGTTATGGTGATCGGATTCTCCAGACGCAGCTCCGGCGTAGTTAGCGGTACTCATGAATAAATCAGACTTTCTGCTTTGTTACAGACACGTTCGGCTGGCCTGAGGCCGCCTGTAATTTTCCTGCCTGGGTCACAAAAAACCAGTGGCGAGATCTGTCAGGCAGACACATATACAAGCCCAGCCAGCAGGGGGACGTCGTCAGCTTGCTCTTCCGCCATAATGCCAAACAGGAAGCCCAGGTCCACCAGGCTTACCGATGCGCGCGCATATTACAGGCCAACACCACCAGAGACGTGTTTACCCTCATCAGCTTTTCATCCCACAGATGGTAAGTGATGAATTATTGTGCAACAAATTCACGAAGCAGTTCAAGCTCTAGAGAATGACATAGGATTTTGTCGCCCATCTTTGAATTTGCTAAAGACACTGAAAAACGCCCCAAAAAATAAAAATATATTCATTTGCCATGTGTTATTGACGTATGATGCCCATCATTTTGTTTTAAAGTAAAAGAAAAGCTATATTTAACCATTTTGATGATATTGACCAAAATAATTGAAATACTCGCTAAAATGATAAAAAGGTAAAAAATACTAGGTAAATTCCCCTGGGGCAATATGCATACGCCGAATATTTAGAATTAATTCGAACAGTTAGAGCAGAAACAAGTGGCGGCGGCGGCGGGCGGACTTGGCAAACACAATAAGTCTCCAACCACATAGTGAGTGGAGAATTTATGTTACATCATAGGCCATGTAAAATCATGTGATGTACAGATCACGTTGCACAAAATGTGTTGTGTGGATCTAGTACCACATAATTATGTTAATGCATCGCAACCACAAGCGAAACACAATGTGCTGTCAGGTAACACACACTTAACTTAATGTTATTTAAAGTTCAGGTAAGGGATCAACCATTTATATTCGAGAGAGAGGACCGGGATGACTTTGTTTTTTTTTGTGGCCATTTTCTTTATCTGGAATATACAATACTGGTTGTGTGGATCAAGTACCACATAATTATGATAATGCATCGCAACCACAAGCGAAACACAATGTGCTGTCAGGTAACACACACCTAACTTAATGTTATTTAAAGTTCAGGTAAGGGATCAACCATTTATATTCGAGAGAGAGGACCGGGATGACCTTGTTTTTTTTGTGGCCATTTTCTTTATCTGGAATATGCAATACTGTACAATTACCTTCAGGCCAGATTTGTTTCTGTCAAATTGGAAGCGGGATGATTTTTCATTAAATCTTGCAGCCACCCTCCCCCCCCCCTCCCCCAGAGGGTTTTGTAATGGGATTTACCTGACACAATTATGATGTAAGACCAAATAACGCACACGGTGTCTTACAAGCCGAATAATCCACAATCTGTAGGCCAGAAAGTAACACACATCACGCCATAAATATAAAGTAACTATTCGAATCATGTAATGTGTAGTCCAAATAACACACAATGGGATGAGCAGTCCAAATGACACACAATGCCATCTGGGCCTGTATTCTCGTACAGGTTACGATATATCGTAAGCTTCTGATTGGTCGAGATGGCCATCTCGACCAATCAGAAACCTACGATATATCGTAACCTGTACGAGAATACAGGCCCTGAAGTCAAAGTGACACACAATGTCATGTAAAGTCCTAGTAACACACAATGGGATACACAGTCCAAGTAACACATGTGGAATGTACAGTCAAAGTAACACACAATAGAATGTACAGTCAAAGTAACACATACTGGGGTGAACAGTCCGAGTAACACACAGTGCCATGTGTAGTCCAAGTAACACACAATGTCATGTGAAGTCCAAGTAACACACAATGAGATGCACAGTCCAAGTAACACATGATGGAATGTACAGTCAAAGTAACACAAAATGGAATGTACAGTCAAAGTAACACACACTGGGGTGTACAATAACACACAGTGCCATGTGAAGTCCAAGTAACACGCAATGTCATGTAAAGTCCAAGTAACACAAAAATGCATGGGGTGTACTGTCCAAGTAGCACACAATGCCATGTACATTCCAAGTAAAACACAATGCCATGTACAACCCAAGTAACGCACAATATGACTTACAGACCAAGTACCACATGATGCGATGCACAGTCCAAGCAAGGACGTTCTATAGAACGCTCTTGGTCCAAGTAACACACAATGCGATATACAGCCTAAGCATAACACAATGCGAGGCGATAACATGTATTGCATATAAACGCGGACTCGGATTCAGTATACCGCAAAACATAATCTGATAAAAAATCTTAGCGATCTGAGCATCATTAAAGGTTTTTTTTATCATGTTAGTAGACGTAACCTATCGTATCGAGCACGATAAAAATGTACCGCAGGATCGGATACTTTTCTAAATTCACAGTTTTCCGCAAGCTTTTCTGTCGTACATATACAAACATCAGTATTATCAGAAATACATAAGAGAGCTCTATGTATTTATGGCATTACCTGATTACTGATTACTAGAGTAAGCAGTTACTACTGCTCGTCGTTAACCCTTGTCCTGCTATGCCCGGATATATACGGGGTTAAGGATGTTTTAGATCAATAAAAATATCACTTAATTTTCAGAAAAATAATTTTTAATAGATGCTTTGTTGATCCAATAATTTAATTTTAGACATGTCTATTTTTCATAATTGATAAATAGTAATATTTTTCTTCATTTGAAGCTGGAAATTGCGTTAGCAATTCCAGCTTCAAATGACGAAAAATACAATTGAAGCAATTCAGCAGGACAAGGGCTAAAGGCAGTGTTGCTTGTGAAAATGTGCTCTTTAAAAAACATCTTCGCTATTGTCTTTGATTAAAATCGCACGTTTTTGTGTTGCAGTACAAATGAACAACAGTAACTCTTTGCTCAAAAAGTGAGCAGTTACTTATGTTTGATTCAGTAAATATGTGTCGTATTTCTCCCTAACATCGCAAAACATTTTTTAGCTGACAGAATTTCGATGAGTTAGGCGGGTTATAAGTTCTATAACAGATTTATTGATTGATATTTTTTCTTGTTTTTTTATTTAAGCACCGATGTTGCCAATGCGTTGCCCAAACATTGATTAATAATAAAAAATTGTCGTCAACCCGTTCCCTTGAAATTACGTACATTTTTCCAGACACCGACGAGAACAAGTCGGTCATATGGATGGAAAAACACATCGCGCGGCTTCACTGTACGCCGAGCCTGTTGCCTGCTTCTTTAGGGCATCAAGCACTTGAGTGAATAAATATTTAAGCCGCCGTAAACACTGATGTAAGAGCAATTTCAGGCTGACTACAAATGATCGGAGATAATACAGCCGCCGCGGCTAGTTATTTTGTAAACTGCACCCGCTGACTGCAATGAAAAGGCCGCCGTAAAAATCTGGATTCACGATCGCCGACAGAATAGACTACGATCAGGGATGTCACGCAGAAGACGCGGCGAAACATGAGACATTGACACAATGTTAGGTCAATGTTACGCCAGCGTCGTAGACAATGGATCAACATTGACACAACATTTGGTCAATGCCTCGTTATAAAACAGCGACACCACGAACATCGAAAAATGTCATCATTTTGGGCACCGCCTTTCTTCCAGTTGAAATATCAATTGCAATTTCCAGTTTCTAATGAAAGAGAAATACCATCGCTTTGCTATGGTAATGTAAAATATCCTAATGATATTACTGCTTGACTACTAAGTATCTTTTGTAGCCTATTTGAACCATTTCATAGAGTAATTTGACGTATAGCTGACGCATTGGTTCACTTGACGCATAAATTATATATACCGCGTACCGAAATAAAGTGCAAAATCAGTTGATGCTGATATAAACATTGTTTTCTTATTATGAGATTAATTGGGTTAGCGGGTGCGTTTGTTAGTGCGTGGGTTATGCGGAATTCAGTTTGTTAGCGCGTGAGTTATGTGGAATTTAACATCTAAGTTTGTTAACGCGTATTTTATGCAAAATTGAGTTTGCTTGCGCATGGTGATGTGGAATTAATTTATCGAGTTTGTTAACGCATGCAGTATGCGAAATCAAGTTTGTTAGCGCGTGAGTGCTGTGGAATTTAGTTAGCCCAGAAAGCACATTAATTTTATTATATATAGAAATCCGTCCCCAGCAAACACGGGGAATTCTCCCAATGCTGTTTCAATGTTTGGCCAGCGTCGAAAACGGAGGGCCAACATTGAAACAGCATTGGGTGAATTCCCCGTGTTTGCAGGGTCCCCATAAAGACAACCGTTACGCTGCCGTACAAAGTAAACAAAAACATTATTAGCTTGAAAAATAAGCAGTATACAAGCAGTTACAGGCTTTTGTCTTTGCAGACCAGAACGGCAATCATAATCCTAGAATATCTTGCCGTTAATATATAAACTTTCTTTACTCTCTTAGATTGTGTCAAGATATTTTTTTTTCTAATGTTGTGTAAATTATAATGCTGTGAATGGAAGTGCCAATAACAACATGCTCTGTAACTGCTTTTACTTGAAAAGTAACCACACACTGCTCAGCCGATCAAATTTAAACTTTTTTTAAATTTTGCTTTGCTTAAGCAAATACTGCCTTTTGCTTTAGCGCTTTTCACCTTTGCAGGACAGTTTATTTGGGTAAACCTTGTATGTATCTAGTAGTAGTAATAGTAAATAATTGCTTTATGTCACTTTTCGGCACACAAGGTTTTTTAAGTGACATTGTAATACGATAGAAACGTTGTAGTCAATTGATGAGGTGAAATAATGTACAGATGATGATGTGGGGGTGGGGGTGATAGGGCATGGTGGGTTATTGAGAGCGTTTTCCTTCGCTTGCCCGATGAGGGGTTCTGGGCTTGTCTAGGGGATCTACCCCCAGACATGCCCAGACGGCCGGAGACTTGGGTTTTGCTGTGCAATTTAATGCTGAAACTCCGTGGCTTTTCGCTCAGCTATCGGGTCGGATAGTACCCGAAGTAGCAATAGAAATGATAACTCCCTCTGGGTAACTCCATTCATCCCACGTGAGAGACCTAATGTCTAACACGCTATTGCCGGTTATTTAAGGCTACCACAGCCTACACCAGCGCCAGCACTGATGCGAGAGCTGCATTAGCACCGCAGTTGAGCGGAGGAACCAGGGTACGCCACTGGCAATCCGCCCGAAGATTATGGCAAGATACGAGGAGGCTGCAGCTTCCCTTGGATGATTGCCGTAGACTAGTGATTCCGTACCATGCCATACAGCATGCAAGTGACGGAACAGATCCATAATGACCCTCCCTGGATGGGGGCAAATAGTACTACTACTAGCAATCATCCCAGTACCCCTTGTATGTATCTATACGACCTGTTTTTTTCTGTTTTCAGTACAGCCAGATACCAGTGTTTGCGTTTTGTCAAGAGAAAAGATGCCATAGAGATTCATGCCGGTAAGATGTTTGTCAGTAGTAACTTAACCCTTTCAACGCGGGGACCGACTCTATACGTCCGAATGTGACGTCCACAGACGTCAGATCCTGATCTATAAAGTCTATCCCCGCACTGTTAATGGCCGTAGACCCATAACATAGGTTTTCAAAGGAAGCGGATAGAGCTAACTAAGACATTTTATGATGACTTCAAATTGAAAATAACCCTTTCGTGTCCATGTTTTATGCATAATTATTTCAGCGTTGTAGGCCTTCAAGGTTAATAGAGCAGTAGGCTATATATTTCAAAATCAGAACAATGCATAGGGGCCTACTTCCCCTAGCATTTGGTGTGTAGGTTTTACCTCTCCCCGTCAGCAGGGGGGGGGGTGCTATATGCGTAGTGAAATAAGGAATCGGCCGTGTCTATGGGAGTAGTGTAATGTATAGCTGTACAATTAATCAGACATGCCGGAGTTATCTGGGCCCGTATTCTCGTTACGATACGAGATAAGATATTACGATAAGTTACGATATTATCGTAGGCCTCGCATTGGCCATCTCGATCAATGCGAAGCCAACGATATATATCGTAACTTGTACGAGAATACCAGCCCTGATATGTCCATGACGTAGGATTTCAACGTGTCGATGGCATGCACGTAAATAAATGTAACATGCCGATAGATCATAGAGATTATTTTAATTATAATTTCGGTGTGTCACTGTCTGTTGATGTATCTTTATCGGGAACATCACGTTTGTACTGTCTGAGCAGCTTTGCGCTCTGTAATGGTGACGGATGGGACTAGCCATCTATTGTTAAGATTGTTTATTGGACGTTTAGTGGTATCACATTTATGGCGGTGAATTTTACTCAGGATAAAATCATATTTATATATACATACGTCCATATAGCATAGATCAGATGTCCGCAGAGAATAAAAACACAATAAACAAAATAATAAAACCTTTACCCCCAATTATCAGGACATTCAAATAAAATATATTGAACGGTATCAGATCTCGTCTATCGCAGACAGCACCCCATGTAGTTAAATTGGGGGTCTTCGCTCCCAGTAAAGTCATTAACTCCACTGCAATCCTTGTTTATGGCCATATTTCTGTAAGCAAGTCCACGCCCGCCATTACGATCCAGCGGGTCAACTAGACGGACTAATTTATTAGGCGAAAGGGCGCAGCCAAGCTGGGCGGCGGTGCGGCGTGGCAGACGTACAAAGGCAGACAGTAGTAACTGCTTACTTTTCAAGTAAGCAGTTACTACTGTTGACCTTCGCGCGGAGGAGCAGGCGTGCACATCGGTGTCAATTTTTCAGGCGCACGAGGATGCTGCCAATGAAGGGGGCCCGGCATGAAATGCGTACCCAGATCCAATTAGCCGCATCTAGGACACCCGGGCCACTTTTTTATGCATAAAGGTCACAATAAATAGCCCGGAGCCCATCAATATAAGACTGACCCAGCCACCTCTTGTCAGCTAATTCTCACTCCGGTTACGCTGAACGCCACGTCATGGTTTGCGTCCGCTCCTCGACCGTAAACGGTGGTAACCACTTCCTTTTCAAGTGAACAGTTACCGTCACCTAATTACATGTCTTTGCATCGCAGTCGCAGGACAGGGCGCAATTAAATGATCCTATGTCGAGTCGTGGGGGGGGGGGGGGGAGGTCGGGGGGGGACGTTACGTCTCCCCTCTATGATGATCTAGGATGAGCACAAATCAGCTTGAGGAGATTTTGTTAAATGGGGCTTTAGGGTACATTTGTGCACATACAGGCTAAAATGGGCCAGAAGAACCTCCCGAGGATGGGGAGATGACACTGCCCTCCCATCCAGACACAGGATTCGCAATTGGAGCCCTGGAAATCTGAGTTCGAGCACAATACCTCTCGGTTACAGATGTTCCACACAATACTGAATCTTTTACAAGTAAGCAGAGAAGAAAAATATTGTTTCCTTGAAACCTGAATGCAAGAGCGCGGATTTCACAGGCAGGTAGTTTTAACCACCACTGAAAGTTCCTCGACCTTCCGGCAGCTAAACCATCCTTACAAAAGCAGACATCACTAACTGCTCACTTTTCAAGTACTAATAAAAAGTTACTGCTGCCCTGCATCGCAGTCACAGGGTATACACTACGACACGAAGACTGATTGTGCGATTTCGTTCCATCAAGGGTTCCTTCCATCCATGCAAATAAGGGGTGGTCCAGATGATACGTGCGGGTGGGCTATGACTTTTCATCCCACAACCAGGGGCGGATCCAGGTAGAAAAAGGGAAGGGTTACCGAAAGATAAAAAGGGCACAAACATATAACATAAGAGGCGAGCGCCGGAGGCCCGAGGCATTTTGTGCTAATAAAATACCAAATACACCATTTCTATGTATCCAAGGAATACCAAATGTAGAAAATAACTCGTATTATCTTCTAATCTAATTTTTATATACCGAAAATTATATTTTCTAGATTTCAAAATTTCAAAAGGGGCATTTAAAAATCAATGGGGGTTCACGTGACCCCTGTGACCCCCCCCCCCCCTTGGATCCGCCCTTGACAACAATATATTTTTTTGTTTCGAACTTAAAACTTTTTCTGTCACCCAAACGAACAAATGATATTGATATATCTGCTGAATGATTATTATCTGCTGAACAATTTTTATTCAGAACAAAACTCATAGCACAAAACTCATAACCCCACACACACACGCGCGCACGCGCGCACGCGCGCACACACACGCGCACGCACGCACGCACGCACGCACGCACGCACGCACGCACGCACGCACGCACGCACACGTACCGCCCCAACTTATCAACTATGCTAAGCTACGACTTAAAAACAAATATGTCTATAGATCCGTGTCGTAGGCCCTATTCCCTGCCGGGGTTTCTGGCGTCTATACCACCCGCGGCACTGCGACTCGGTTACCGCCGTTTGCCTGGCGGTATAATGCAGATATATGCGGTGATCCCGGCGGCTGAATCACCGGGGGAGGACGACTTTTGACACATCCGTGACCAGGCGGATCCCCGGGACAAAGCCCGCGCCCTAAATTCTCCTTCAGTCTGTTGTTAAGCATTACAAAATGGCGGTCCGGCAAACAGGTACGGCGACTAACCGCGTGTAGGCAAGTCGCCATTTCCTGCCCTAAATGGCCGGTCATAGCGCCTCGCTTTAGTGTGTGTGACGGCTCGCCGTGACGTCACTGTAGATGAGATAATCTGAATGACAAGACATGAGGCCATCCTTTGTGGAGGACCACAGGGAATCCTAACTAATGGCCACTCACCCACAACCTCTGCTTCCTGTGAGAACTTGTAAATCTTCATGGTACTTGTTTTCTAAAGGACCAGTGGAAAACCTGGGATAGGCCTATGATGAAGAATCGTCTAGAAACAGCCTGTCAACTAATCTAGTATAATCTAGTTTATTGAGTATTTTGTATTCCAGATACGCCAACATTACATATTGTTCTATCAATTACTATGAGAGCGAAATTGAGGTCAAGGCAAGTGGAGTATTACTGCAAAAATAATTTATCTTTTATAAGAGTGATCCCACGTTATAGAAACTACTTTCTAGTTTTAAAATAATTTATATTGTGTAACAAATTTGTGCAATATAGTTATCATCATGCATAACTATCACACAGTTGAAGCAGTAAATTCAAAATGGCCACTGGCTCACAGCTTTTGTTTTGGTGCTTATTCTTATTTTCAAAAGGGGGTAATATGATTGTCTAGACCGTGATCCACTGAATGACCAGATAACGATTGAATGTTTTAATGTGTACTGTTTATATTGATACATGCATACAATTGCCATTTCCATAGTCAGCACTTCACATCCATGACTTTGAAGAGATTCGTGCACTATATAATTATATACAACTACCGTAGCTGACTCCCGACTCATCTGTGTTTCGAACCCAGTACCTTCGGGTTTCGAGCTCGCAACCGAGACAATTTATCACCGCAGAAGACCTGAATAAACTGAAAAATATCCCCACCAATATATTATATACCTACTATAAAGTAGAAGGTTATTATGTCAGACGAGCAAACACGGTTTTTTCAGCTTTCTAATTAAAATTCCGCGGAGAATAATACATATTCCACCGTGATGATAACGCCAGTTTAATGCGAAAAAACACAAGTTAATTACATAAAGTGCAACGGAATATCAGTCATATGATGTCTTCCTCACAAACAACAACAACAACGACACAGGCCTATTTTACAAGTGAACAGTTACTGATGTTTGTCGTCCCCTCTGACTTAATCAGTTTGTTTTCTGTGTTTTCAGGTCATTATTTGGAGTACAGCACAGAGGCGTGTCTCGACGACGAGATGGAAGACGTGGAGAAAAGACTACTGATCCGTGAGTTATAGGACCTTACAAAAGTCAAAATGCTAACTAGTAGTAGCACCACAAAGACAAACAGCTGTTTGGCCCAAGTAAACAGTTACTTCTTTCCAGATTAGTCGGGGGGGGGGAGGGGGCGCGATATTGAGACAGGAATATCGAAATATGACAATATAAGTGTCAGGATATGGCATAATGATGTAAAGAATAACATTATTATGTTAATATATGGCGTTTTAATGACATTATATATATATATATTACTATTTGGTGTCTCAAAATGTGGGCGTAGGAGTTGGG